>OW388291.1:90371687-90778052 GCA_936450465.1 Gibbula magus | reverse complement strand
AAAAACATCAATACTTCAAAATCCCTTTGTGACTTTGGGTAAACTTTACTAATTGTTCAATGAAACTTATAATTTCCACTTTAATTTTTGTTAGCTTTATATTCTTGTAAATACAGTGTCCAAGCACAGTGAGTACCGGTATGTATGTATGTGTGTGTGTGTATGTGGGTGTGTGTGTGTGTGTGTGTGTGTGCTTGCGCACAAAGCCTACCTGCAATTTGTTCTTCTGTCAGCTGGTCCGCCTGTAACACAAGCAGCAGGTGTTAATGATATATTAAAATCCAATATCAGACATATATGAAAATGGCTGACATTAAAAACATTAATCTAAATGCTTTGACACAACTATAACCCTTGTCATCCGAAGCATGAACAAAGACTGGAAACATATTGAAACTGAAATATGATTATTTTTGCATATGGAATTTCATAGTGTAAAAAGATAAATTTATTTCTTCACAAAATGCATAAAAACAATATTATCAATGGTATTTTTAACTTGTAACTTATAGCAATACCTAAGTACCTGCCTTTATTTCCTGAATGCAAAAATAGAAAAATAGGAAATAGAAGAGTTTCTAATCAAGCAAAGCGCCTGATACTTCTGTTAATGATGGGAGACAATCTCAAGCACATTATGACAGACGTTTGCTATCAGCGAGAGATATGAATTAACAGTGGGTGTGAGTGAGACTGTAGTCTGCCCAGACAAAGAGCCTGTAGATCAATAAGACTAATCAAGAATCAATGAGAGGCTACAAGCTACAATAGTGTCAAGTTGCATCAAGTATTCTGTCCATCAGATTGCCAATTGGAGCCAGTCACCAAGTGTTTGACCATGCATAGATTTAGATAAAGCCTAGTGCCTGATTAATAGATAGCGTTGAATTGCAAATGTCTCCTGCAAGTCTCAACTTGAACAAGCGTTTTATAATTCATGAACCTTTTCATGGCTCACTGTGATATGTAACATTGCTAAATGAGTGGATGCATTAAAAAGTTTCCAATCAATTAAGTTAATTACTCTTGTTCTTACCAATTTCAAATGTGTTTTTAAGAGTCTGATATCTTTTCAAAATATTCCAATTATTTGTTTGAAAATATAATAGCTAGCATATAATATAGTTAGCATTTCTTGATCATATTCAATGCAAATAACTTTTGAATTTGTAAATTTTGAAAACATTGCAGTTGGTAAAAATAGAAATATGGAAATACATAAAGAATGTTCAGCCAAAATTTTAAAAAAAGTTAAAAGCACATTATTACTATTCATTAAAACAGAAATACATTTTTAAAATATATGTAGCAATACATCTTGTGCTCTCTGACATCCAAGCCCAGCATAATGTCAGTGTCCAATAATGATAAGCCAGTGGCTTGCTGGGACTGATGATTGCATAGCAACAAAGAGAGGAAAGAATCTGCTGACCCATGTTGAGCCAGGGTCATTGCTTTGTCCCCTGCCCATCTGGTGAATATGGATAGAGCATGCTTGGTGGGAGAAGTATGCTTTGCTTGCTATCAGCTGAATCAGCCAGCTCACATCAAGCTGGGATCAGCCATTACTTCCTTCAAGGAAGCCCTCTGACCAACAAACAGGAAGGAAGAACTTGTTGCCATGGTAACATGTCAACCCATAGCCTTATTACCTCCCATAAAAACATGGCAGATGGCAAGTAGACAAACAGTAAACAGTATCTAAATTGATGAATTTGTGTTATATTGTTCCACATTTAGCACCAAGTAGAACAGCTTAGCAACAATGTAGAATAACTTAGCAACAATGTAGTCCATGAATATAACAATGTGTCTAAAGCTTAAACAATTCATTAGAAAACTTATGTCGAAAATTGCAAGAAACAATGGGTGTACCTCTAATTTAACTAGTGAAATATCATATTAGTAGATATAGATATTTATTTTCAAAGTAAGACCATGTTATAAAATAAAACAATTTATTTCAATAAGAAGACACAATGAGCTAAATATATGTATATCAAGCAGGCCTATAACGACGTTTAGACATGTATACAGCAAGTTTACCACATGGAAAGTTGTAAATGTGGTAAATGTTCACCAAACGAACAATACAGGTCTACTTTGAGTCACCAAGCGCTGCACAACGCCTCTGGGCCAACTCTTAAAGCAGGGACACAAAGCCACGGTCTCGTGTTACAGTCAACTGTTTACCACCAACATTCTCAAAATGACACTTGAAACCACATCAGTTTTTCATACTAAATTACGCTCACAATTTACCCTTCATATTACCCGAAACGTCCGCGGAACCTATTTATCATCCGTTAGATGTCTCATCGCCGGACGAGATCTGTAAGATTGCCACGCCTATATTCTCCAATGAGTATACAGTTTCCTCAACACAAACTCAACTTTAAAACACGTTTGTTAATTATTCATAATGTTCCATGAAAAATATAACAGAACAGATGATTTAACATATTTGATCCCTGCAGTTAATTGTTATTGGGAACATGGTAACCTAGAAACGGTACAAATGGAATTGGTGTGCCAGGAATACGAAGGTACATGCAAGATAAAGATACAAAGGTATCTTCATTAGATCAGCGAACAAGTCCATATTCATGAAAGAAAATCCTAGTATGACTATATATAAACATAGGAAGCCGATCGAATGGAACCTATCTTCCGCACTTTCAGACATTACAATCGGGAGCCGCCAACGGTTCATGTCTGGTCGAAAAATGGAAAATAAACCCACAGATGGAAAATATAATAATAGTAGATGATGAGGTAGTAACAATCAACCATGGATGCCAAGAAAAAATCACTTACCATTGTAGATTAAACAGATAGTAAATCTAATGCGGTACTAAAGTCTCTATGTGTTTCCTCAGGAGCGGAGCAAGTAGACGATGCTTTTGCCTATTCCTGCGCCTCAATGATACTAGATCCGAAAACTGCTTGAATTATGGAATATGCTGGAAGGAAGAGAATATATACGGGTAGTCCACTCCGTATCTAAAGAACTGTGACAAGGGCAGGGTGGAGAGCGCTAAATGATGCCTGTGTATGAGGGAACTACTTCGTCTCAATTAGCATAGGCTTCACATTTCGGTCATTCGGTTGGAGTCGGGCGCGAGTGTTGTTAACGCTAAATCTTTGTAACGACGCTTCTGATTGGTCAGCCGGTACCTGCAATGCGACAGTTAGCACTGCGGCAAACTGTATCTGCCATGGCAAAATGGCGCGGGAGGCAAGGGCCATGGTGACGCGTTCCATTGTTGTGTTAGGCTCATTATCGATAGGTATGCTTCGATCTTGTTTAGCATTTCACACTGTATTGTTGAAAGCTTTTATTTAGACAAGTAACCAGCAGCTGTCGACAAGCCCCCTTGTTTTCACTTATTCCAAAACTGACGAGGAATTGATTTTCGCCAATGCAGTGGTTTCCCAGTCCGCAATGCGGCACCGTTCTCCGTGCGAGGCTAACTGTCATAATGCCTGCATATTGGATTACAGCGACGAATGGCCCTGCTTGTTTCTGAGCGGGGTTGACAGAGAACCTTTGCACTGTTTCTATTCAATGCTTCTTGTGGTTTTCATTGGACTATAACTTAAGACCTCGTGTATCTCTCAAATCTGTTTTAAAAACTTATCATCCTGTTTTCTTGTGATACACAGGAAGGAAAACAAGGAATAAAGCAGAAGATAAAAGGGCGTTTTCACAAATGCTGCTCATTGAATAATTTCCTGTCATCGCGGTCATGTTCAGTGTGGAGTTCATAATAGACTCGTCCACCCGGAACATGGGATAGGAACGTCGGTTAATTAGATCTGACAGTTTTTTCACAACTACCAGTTGACAATAAGAGAAAATATTTACTCAACACCAATGGTATGTCACATCCTTCCCCATCTGACTGTCGCGACACAAGTAGGATGTCGGTTATCAAGAGGATACAATACTGTCACATTCCAGTACACTGTACACGGTCCTCGGAGGACCACTTACACACGTATAGGCCTACAACTGTAATTGTACATGGCGAGTCATGCACTTACTGCAATCATTGATTATGAGGTTTTCATAATATATATATCTGTTAAACAACTAGCAAACCCCAAGCTAAAACACCTATTTGTCTCTCCTCATAAATGTAAGAAAAGAAAAGAAAAGTTCTTTACGGTTTCCATGTGATGAAAAAGCACCATGTGTTTTAGGGAAACTAACGTTTCAACGACCAGTGCGTCTGAAAATAATGCTGTAAGCACCTTTGGCAATCACACGACCACAAGATATTGTCTGTGTACGTACGATAGGTACAATGCGAAGTAAGACGTTTTCTTGTTGCTATGCATTTACTGGGACGCCGACATATTTTGAAACATCCGGGTTAAATCAGGGACTTTCTATACAGAATATGTACCTGTATAGAAAGTCCCTGGTTTAATGAAATGCAACGAGATGCAACAAGATGTCTGTTTCCTAACTGATAGTCGTGCTCAAGACGTGAACATGTGTACATATTTACAAAAAAGGAGCATCTAATGCAGTCTAGATCCTCATTTAACAAGTGCAGCTTTCTCATCTGAAAATAGAATCTCCCCGATGAAAGTATTTAGATAAAATAATCATGGACTGAATGGCAGTCTCTGTAACTTGACCGTATCTGGCGACATGGATAAACAGTCTTCATTAATTAACATGTCTTTGGCTGAAATGAAGGTGATTTTCAATGGCTGTGAATGAAGTTTATATCACCTATTGATAGCGAGCAGCCATGTGTCACCACATCATTTAACCCAGAGTAACACCCCAGTAGACAGCTGGGAGCAGCAGGAGGGAGGCAGGGGCATGTGCTCCGTCCTCGCCCATTATCACCCCGTGCACCTGCAGCCGGACGGACTGGGGAACAGACAGCCAGCCAGATGTTTTATTTCAGTCTCACCTCACATAAAATACAGTAAAAAGTATAAACATATAAAATTGAACATTAAAGTGAGCCACGCTTGGAGAGACTATAAACTATAATACATAACAAGAACTAAAATAAATATTGATGTAAACAATATTTAGATACAATAACAGATCATAATTTATCCATATACAATAAGTTTTCTTCTTTCTAAGATATAAAAGCAGGTTTTGGCGGTAAAATATACATGGTGTTTAAAAAGTAGAACTAATTTATCGATATCACTAAGATTTAAGAAGTTTGGATAGCTAAACCAGACATTTTCATACAAACTCGCGCGCAAATCATGATATAAAGGGCAATGTAAAAGTACATGTTTTTCATCCTCAACACTCTCACTTCACTGAAAACATACACTCTCATTCACAATCTTATTTGTATATCTACTACTACTACAACAACTACTACTACTACTACTACAACTACTACTACTACTACTACTACTACTACTACTACTGATGCAGGGACTGCTATTACTGTTGCTGTTTTTACTTATATTACTATTACTGTTGCTACTATTAGTCCAACACACTTCCCTTTGAAATGAACTTTGAAACAGAATGTTTATGTTAACTTGCTATCTGATAAAATGTAAATAAACAACGGGGCGTTCCTAGATCCGAGGCAGCGAAGACTTCAAACTATCATAGACTTATCGAGACTCCTTATAAACTATTATTGTCTCTCATGGATCCGCGAGACAGACTGCTGGTTATACAGAAGTTCTACCCACAGGACGGACTCCCATCTGTTGACTCGCACGCTACCCGCAGGTTAATTAGTCACGGTCCCCCGATCCCCCTACCTGTGATAATTACACTGCCAGTCGCTAGGGGGAGCTAGCCTTCTTTGTTCCATCACAGTGGCGGCATTTGGCGCCCTGTTCTTCTCCACATTGCAATGATTAATTCATCGATTATATCACAGCTTGTTATAATTGCACGTCACAACTTTGTTTCATATGGCGGCTAATTGAACATAGGGATGAAAGACGATATTGTGAACTTGCACAAAATTTGCTATTTATTATCTTTGTTCATGGTACGATTCTTATAACATTTTCAATACGCATAATATAAAATTTAAGTGCATACAATGGCAGTGATATGTCCATTCACTATAAACAATAGTTACGATATCGATAATCAATATTCAAAGTATAGATTCTCATTCCAATTGATGTAAATTCTTAATACAGAAAATTGTCAATTCTCATCACATAAATAAATTTAAATACACAATCATGACAAGAATTCTCAATACACATGGTGTTATTAATTATGCACATTAATACACATTTCCAGTACACTGAAATATATGTTGACAATAAACATCAATAACAATGTCAAAATACGTAATGGCAATTCAAATAATATGAATTCCAAATATGAATGGTATGAATTCCTAACATAAATCTTAATTCGTGATGTTTAAACCAGCTGTTTCTGTAGCATGGCCACCGTTTTAAGTGTATACAGTATTCGTGCCTCGTTCGTGGATACCCAACATACAACACTGTACACTAACACCACGTACCGGTAAGACGAATAAAACATATATATTAACATTGTAATCACTTGACATTTGAAATGGAAATACTATTTAGCACAAATGAAATTGTTAAATGATAAGCTATTTCAAAATCTTATCAAAACGGTCAATACAGACAGACATACACAATAGTACAAGTAGACATCAACTGTTACGCGTGTGTCTCTAACGAGAGGCAGAGACCTGTTCCAGCAGGACCCTAAGATACATGTAGTGGCGGTGTCTTGCTGGAGCATATCAGTATACCTGGTGTATTTAGGTTCAATATGTCCACTGACATGCTAGATCACCTGCTCGTCTTGCTTCGCTGATTAAACACAAGTAAGCAAGAAAATCATGATACACTATACCATGAACAAATAATAATATCATGACAAACTATACACATGAAAATATGTTAAGCACCCCACGTTTGTTCAACTTCAGAGACTGTCTGATAAGAAAGAAGACAATCTGTCAGTAAAGGTAACCATGAGGAATAAGAGAACCATTATCCAGCAGGTTATAAGAAAGAAAAAAAAACAACACTCTGGTCGCGTTTCGTTTCTTTAGGATATTTACATTTATAAAATGTTGGTATTTTGGTTGGCTTATACTGAGAAATGAAAGTGAATGTTGGTATTTTGGTTGGCTTATTCTGAGAAATGAAAGTGAAAGTTGGTATTTTGGTTCGCTTATACTGAGAAATGAAAGTGAATATTGGTATTTTGGTTGGCTTATACTGAGAAATGAAAGTGAATATTGGAATCTTGGTTGGCTTATACTGAGAAATGAAAGTGAATATTGGTATTTAGGTTGGCTTATACTGAGAAATGAAAGTGAATATTGGTATTTTGGTTGGCTTATACTGAGAAATGAAAGTGAATATTGGTATTTTGGTTGGCTTATACTGAGAAATGAAAGTGAATATTGGTATTTTGGTTGGCTTATACTGAGAAATGAAAGTGAATATTGGTATTTAGGTTGGCTTATACTGAGAAATGAAAGTGAATGTTGGTATTTTGGTTGGCTTATTCTGAGAAATGAAAGTGAATGTTGGTATTTTGGTTGGCTTATACTGAGAAATGAAAGTGAATATTGGAATCTTGGTTGGCTTATACTGAGAAATGAAAGTGAATATTGGTATTTTGGATGGCTTATACTGAGAAATGAAAGTGAATATTGGTATTTTGGTTGGCTTATACTGAGAAATGAAAGTGAATATTGGTATTTTGGTTGGCTTATACTGAGAAATGAAAGTGAATGTTGGTATTTTGGTTCGCTTATTCTGAGAAATGAAAGTGAATGTTGGTATTTTGGTTGGCTTATACTGAGAAATGAAAGTGAATATTGGTATTTTGGTTGGCTTATACTGAGAAATGAAAGTGAATATTGGTATTTTGGTTGGCTTATACTGATAAATGAAAGTGAATATTGGTTGCTGTATAAAGTGCGTACTTCCATTCTTCATTTGTCAAAAGTCACTAAAAACAGCATTTTGAAATTACACATTTTGAAAAAAGAAATTTCCCCCAAAGTGGCCTACTGACGAAATCTGGTCAGTTTTAACTGTAATGACCCACCTAAAGCGAAGAGAAGAGTTTGAATAGCTTTTTAGATCATCAGATCTGAACGGCCCGATGGGCTTATGGCTTGGCATGGTTTTCGGCATCCGTCCGTCCATCCGTCCGTCTGTAAACTTTTTGCATTTTCGACTTCTTCTCCAGAACCAATGACTCTAGAGAGTTGAAACTTAATGTGCAGACTTCTTGGCAAATGGGGATTCTAATTTGTAGATTTCGTGACCCTGTGACCTCAAATGTGGATCACAGGGGTCATGACCTAAAAACCTATGTTCATCTTCTTCTCAAGTATGAAAAGCTCTAGAAAGCTGAAATTTTATGTACACTCTCCTTGGCCAAATGTGGGACACAATCTAAAAACTTATTGTTTTTTTAACAATGTATTACTTAAGACAACGGAGATATTCAACCTTAGATAATAAGTCGATGGATTCCTGATGAGCTGCAGAGCCGATGGCTCTTTTTTTTACCAATAAAGTTGTCAATAATTGTTGAAAGGGATGATATTTTACCAACCAATTACTGCAACATATGAGATGTTTGATGTGTGAAAGTCAACTTCGTCACAAACATTATGTTTTTGACATCTGAAACATACATTTTATTTCATAGTTTTGGCACAATTAAAGACAATACTTATTGTTGGTAAAACAATCAGTATCATAGCAGTTTCAGTCCTAATTTCTAAAAATGTCAGTCTATTCATTTCATGTCGAAAATGATTATTTCAGTCAACTTATCGTCAGGCCCCACAGCATCACGTTTCAATTTTGAAGATTGCCACTTGTAAGGAAGCTCGATATTTCTTTCAACATAACATGGAAACATAAACAGGAACTGCAACTGAGTCACTGTCTAATGCACTGGGTAAATGATAACAATGATTAAATGGAGATCCACTGGAGTGGTTTACAGATTAGCTCTCACTTTAGTCTAACATTTAGCCTCTGAAAAGAATTTTGAAATTTGAAAAAAATCAAATCAAATCAAAAGGAGCCTCTAGGATATCAACATTTCGGAACTGAACCTTAAACTGAACCTTAAACTGAGATCTGACGTTTTGTTGTAGTCTTTTATAGAATTCTGGATGACAGACGAGAACAATTTAACAACACTAGATTATTCTCTTTAAAATCTAAAATTTGAAATGTTAAAGGGGCAGTAGCACGTTTTTTGCAAAATTTATTTTTTCAAATTTCCCATTTATAATGATAGTTTATATCATTCATATTTACTTTAGAGGGTAAACCATCTTATTACACAAACCAATTATCCGTAGTGGTAATAACGATGTTGTGTATAAAGCAAAAATTGCATGGCGGACATTTTATTGTGAACACAATTAATTATTTCTAATGACAAAAAACGTTTCCCAAGACTTTACGGAACCCTGTACACTCATATTTTAGCTTGATTTTCTGAAGAGGGAAGGGTGTTTTACTGTTGGTGACATTATTTTTCAATTACATTTCATCGACTTATTTCACCAGAAAAACGTGCTACTGCCCCTTCAAACTAATGATAATGTTTAAATTATCAAAAGAACATGGACTCGACACACTGTCAGTTTAATTTTGACAATCAGAACTTTCGTTAAGAAAATACAACGAATGTAATATGGTTCTTATTGGTTAAATATCCAATTAATATAATTAGTGAAATTAGTTAACTTCTATATCAGGAGCATTTCCTCACTGTCTTCTTAGACTGCTATTTTAACAATGAGTAACTTGCTCAACGTATTTTTCATGATTTTATGATGATGATGATGATGATGATGATGATGATGATGATGACATCATCATCCCGAAGTGCAGAGAAACCAGGAAAACATTTGATTCGAGGTCAGAATTATAAGGAGACTTTTGATATAATTCGAAGTCCTAAATCAACTGTTTCAAGTTGTTTCTCCTACATTTCACAAATCCAAGAAGATGTGTTGACTATAGAAAGCTTGTCAAAGATACTTTGTTACATTACAATATATCTCCCCCACAGTCCACCTCTCTCTATTTGCAAATTTCTGTATAAAGCAAAGGGTGACTGCACGTGCGTTGTAGTTTTTTTGAGATGCACGAGCTTCACGGAAGTAATGTCGCTGTCAATCACAGATGTGCACGTGCATCATACATTTTTGAGCACACGGCTCAAGGGTCGTCAGAGATCAATTGCTGATATTATGGTTCAAAACGGCTTTTTTCGAGATAAGGTGAGTTGAAAGTCTTATATGTGTATTAATATATATATATATATATATATATATATATATATATATATATATATATATATATATATATATATATATATATATATATATATATTGTATATAGTTTTATCAAAATCGGCAAAATAAGTCAACATTAAAGATGCGTCGATTGTGTTTCATAAATTTTTATTTGGCTTCAATGCGTTCCAAAATATCATATGGACTAATTTCAGTACAAAACTAAACTTGTATATTAATCCCCAGACGCCAAATATAACATAATTACTAGTTTTCATTTAAAATCGAGATACATCATTATACATGTGCAGAATCCGAAATTGCACGTCCCATTTACACGCACAGTAGTTATATGACCTGTTAAACATTATCAACCCAAATTTGTCTTTTTGCCTTTTGTAAAATATTTAAGAAAAATACATTTCACTAAATGACGCGCGTCAATCACCGTACATTGTCCGGTTTTCGATCAGAAATATTTTACCTTCATATCGCCACTATATTGAGTCAACTATCATCAACATTGTAATTTCCGGCAACAGTCAGTACTTCTCGATAAAACAACACCATTTATATCGTATGGCATATGTGACCCCCAACAGCACAATGGGTGCACCTTTAATTTTGCTTTCATTATTGTCATGGGTGTGTATGCAAGAGCTTGCCATTGTAATGTTTTATATCTATCAACATGCACAATACCACTGTTTCTAGATGAGTACTAGAAAACTCTGAGACCTATCTCAATGAAGCTTAGTTTGTAGATGTGTCTTTTGAGTTCTTCATCTTGGACAATTTTTGGGATCGTTTCCATGGACGTGCAACTTAAATTTTGATTCCTGAGAAGAAGAACTTGAAATGCTAAATTCTGTTGTTTTTGGTTTTTCAACTTTAGCTGTTCATTTTCATTTTAGCTATTTCCATGGAAACGCAATTGATACGGTTATTTATGACGACACGTCACTATGGCAACGTCATATTTTGCATAATATATCAAATGAAAAATGCTATGATTGTGCCTAAGGTAACGAACCATTGTGTGAAGTCGAGGCTGATTTAGAAATGAAGCATTATTTGAAGCATTAGTTAAAGGTAACAGGGAGTCATCCCGTAGATATGTGCATGCCATTGAGTGTTGGCAGTGTTTTGAATCCGTGTTCGGAAATTGGTTAGTGCCATGGGAGTCACTCATAGCGCTACATTGAGCGATCAATGAGCGATTATAAACGCTCACTGTTATGGAACGGAGCCATGACGTTAGTTTAAGAACTAATGGTTGAGAAAAGGAGTCCATTCATCTGTCACTCGACTCCAACTGGTCAGTGCTGTCAATTGCGTTGTGTTTGTAACGGATAATTAGTACACAACTTGCTGCCAACATGTTCATAAAAAGTCCAAACAAAACCTTCATTATCGCAAGGTTTTCAAACAAGGGAGTAATCGATTTTTCTGCTTGTTAGGCTGACCAAACTGACATCTTTGGATGAACATATTTATTTGTCAAATTAGCGGTGTGTTGTGTACATTCTCCCTGTCATCACCTCGACCATACATCGATATTCCCCGTCGTGCCAAGTAAAACCAAAATGGAAATTTGTTTTTCAGCAAAATACTGACCAAGCCAGTGGACCAAGCGGAAAAATCGAATTATCAATTAGCCACAAATGGACCATTGAATTATCAGAATAAAATGCTTTTACGCATTTTCCAGCGTATTGATGAATGACATTAGGATGTCAATAAAAATGATTGCAATCGAGTTAGACGAAGCGTGTTCTTTCACGATCAAAGATAATATTGGTAGGGTAGGAATGTTTAGTTGGTTCTTAGTTCGCGGTTTAGTGGAGTGCCAGGGAGGATGTAGATGTCACTCCTGTTCTATATGGGGGAACACTCTGATTCAAGTCTGCCGCAGTATAGTATTGACCCAACTTGAAAAAGGCTGATGTTGCTACTTGAATGCTCGCTTAGTATAGCTCGTTCTGCATCGTAATTAGACTGGATGGTGAGGAACAGGTGCTTGTTATAGCTCGTTCTGCGTCGTAATTAGACTGGATGGTGAGGAACAGGTGCTTGTTATAGCTCGTTCTGCATCGTAATTAGACTGGATGGTGAGGAACAGGTGCTTGTTATAGCTCGTTCTGCATCGTTCTGCATCGTAATTTGACTGGATGGGGAGGAACAGGTGCTTGTTATAGCTCGTTCTGCATCGTAATTAGACTGGATGGTGAGGAACAGGTGCTTGTTATAGCTCGTTCTGCGTCGTAATTAGACTGGATGGTGAGGAACAGGTGCTTGTTATAGCTCGTTCTGCATCGTAATTAGACTGGATGGTGAGGAACAGGTGCTTGTTATAGCTCGTTCTGCATCGTAATTAGACTGGATGGTGAGGAACAGATGCTTGTTATAGCTCGTTCTGCATCGTAATTAGACTGGATTGTGAGAAACAGATGCTTGTTATAGCTCGTTCTGCAACGTAATTAGACTGGATGGTGAGGAACAGGTGCTTGTTATAGCTCGTTCTGCATCGTTCTGCATCGTTCTGCATTGTAATTAGACTGGATGGTGAGGAACAGGTGCTTGTTATAGCTCGTTCTGCATCGTAATTAGACCGGATGGTGAGGAACAGGTGCTTGTTATAGCTCGTTCTGCATCGTTTTTATACTGGATGGTGAGGAACAGGTGCTTGTTATAGCTCGTTCTGCATCGTTCTGCATCGTTATTAGACCGGATGGTGAGGAACAGGTGCTTGTTATAGCTCGTTCTGCATCGTAATTAGACCGGATGGTGAGGAACAGGTGCTTGTTATAGCTCGTTCTGCATCGTTTTTATACTGGATGGTGAGGAACAGGTGCTTGTTATAGCTCGTTCTGCATCGTAATTTGACTGGATGGTGAGGAACAGGTGCTTGTTATAGCTCGTTCTGCATCGTAATTAGACTGGATGGTGAGAAACAGATGCTTGTTATAGCTCGTTCTGCATCGTAACTAGACTGGATGGTGAGAAACAGATGCTTGTTATAGCTCGTTCTGCATCGTAATTAGACTGGATTGTGAGAAACAGGTGCTTGTTATAGCTCGTTCTGCATCGTAACTAGACTGGATGGTGAGGAACAGGTGCTTGTTATAGCTCGTTCTGCATCGTAATTAGACTGGATTGTGAGAAACAGGTGCTTGTTATAGCTCGTTCTGCATCGTAATTAGACTGGATGGTGAGAAACAGATGCTTGTTATAGCTCGTTCTGCATCGTAATTTGACTCGATGGTGACTAACAGGTGCTTGTTATAGCTCGTTCTGCATCGTAATTTGACTGGATGGTGAGGAACAGATGCTCGTTATAGCTCGTTCTGCATCGTAATTAGACTGGATTGTGAGAAACAGGTGCTTGTTATAGCTCGTTCTGCATCGTAATTAGACTGGATTGTGAGAAACAGGTGCTTGTTATAGCTCGTTCTGCATCGTAATTAGACTGGATTGTGAGAAACAGGTGCTTGTTATAGCTCGTTCTGCATCGTAATTAGACTGGATGGTGAGAAACAGGTGCTTGTTATAGCTCGTTCTGCATCGTAATTAGACTGGATGGTGAGAAACAGATGCTTGTTATAGCTCGTTCTGCATCGTAATTAGACTGGATTGTGAGAAACAGGTGCTTGTTATAGCTCGTTCTGCATCGTAATTAGACTGGATGGTGAGAAACAGATGCTTGTTATAGCTCGTTCTGCATCGTAATTAGACTGGATGGTGAGAAACAGGTGCTTGTTATAGCTCGTTCTGCATCGTAATTAGACTGGATGGTGAGAAACAGATGCTTGTTATAGCTCGTTCTGCATCGTAATTAGACTGGATTGTGAGAAACAGGTGCTTGTTATAGCTCGTTCTGCATCGTAACTAGACTGGATGGTGAGAAACAGGTGCTTGTTATAGCTCGTTCTGCATCGTAATTAGACTGGATGGTGAGAAACAGGTGCTTGTTATAGCTCGTTCTGCATCGTAATTTGACTGGATGGTGAGGAACAGGTGCTTGTTATAGCTCGTTCTGCATCGTAATTAGACTGGATGGTGAGGAACAGGTGCTTGTTATAGCTCGTTCTGCATCGTAATTAGACTGGATGGTGAGGAACAGGTGCTTGTTATAGCTCGTTCTGCATCGTAATTTGACTGGATGGTGAGGAACAGGTGCTTGTTATAGCTCGTTCTGCATCGTAATTTGACTGGATGGTGAGGAACAGGTGCTTGTTATAGCTCGTTCTGCATCGTAATTAGACTGGATGGTGAGGAACAGGTGCTTGTTATAGCTCGTTCTGCATCGTAATTTGACTGGATGGTGAGAAACAGGTGCTTGTTATAGCTCGTTCTGCATCGTAATTTGACTGGATGGTGAGGAACAGGTGCTTGTTATAGCTCGTTCTGCATCGTAATTAGACTGGATGGTGAGAAACAGGTGCTTGTTATAGCTCGTTCTGCATCGTAATTAGACTGGATGGTGAGAAACAGGTGCTTGTTATAGCTCGTTCTGCATCGTAATTAGACTGGATGGTGAGAAACAGGTGCTTGTTATAGCTCGTTCTGCATCGTAATTAGACTGGATGGTGAGGAACAGATGCTTGTTATAGCTCGTTCTGCATCGTAATTAGACTGGATGGTGAGAAACAGGTGCTTGTTATAGCTCGTTCTTCATCGTAATTAGACTGGATGGTGAGGAACAGGTGCTTGTTATAGCTCGTTCTGCATCGTTCTGCATTGTAATTTGACTGGATGGTGAGAAACAGGTGCTTGTTATAGCTCGTTCTGCATCGTAATTAGACTGGATATTGGAGGAACAGGTGCTTGTTATAGCTCGTTCTGCATCGATCTGCATCGTAATTAGACTGGATGGCGAGGAACAGGTGCTTGTTATAGCTCGTTCTGCATCGTCATTAGACTGGATGGTGAGGAACAGGTGCTTGTTATAGCTCGTTCTGCATCGTTCTGCATCGTAATTAGACTGGTTGGTGAGGAACAGTGCTTGTTATAGCTCGTTCTGCATCGTAATTAGACTGGATGGTGAGGAACAGGTGCTTGTTATTGCTCGTTCTGCATCGTAATTAGACTCGATGGTGAGAAACAGGTGCTTGTTATAGCTCGTTCTGCATCGTAATTAGACTGGATGGTGAGGAACAGGTGCTTGTTATAGCTCGTTCTGCATCGTAATTTGACTCGATGGTGACTAACAGGTGCTTGTTATAGCTCGTTCTGCATCGTAATTTGACTGGATGGTGAGGAACAGGTGCTTGTTATAGCTCGTTCTGCATCGTAATTAGACTGGATGGTGAGGAACAGGTGCTTGTTATAGCTCGTTCTGCATCGTAATTAGACTGGATGGTGAGAAACAGGTGCTTGTTATAGCTCGTTCTGCATCGTAATTTGACTGGATGGTGAGGAACAGGTGCTTGTTATAGCTCGTTCTGCATCGTAATTTGACTGGATGGTGAGGAACAGGTGCTTGTTATAGCTCGTTCTGCATCGTAATTAGACTGGATGGTGAGGAACAGGTGCTTGTTATAGCTCGTTCTGCATCGTAATTAGACTGGATGGTGAGGAACAGGTGCTTGTTATAGCTCGTTCTGCATCGTTCTGCATTGTAATTTGACTGGATGGTGAGGAACAGGTGCTTGTTATAGCTCGTTCTGCATCGTAATTAGACTGGATGGTGAGGAACAGGTGCTTGTTATAGCTCGTTCTGCATCGTAATTAGACTGGAGGGTGAGGAACAGGTGCTTGTTATAGCTCGTTCTGCATCGTAATTAGACTGGATGGTGAGGAACAGGTGCTTGTTATAGCTCGTTCTGCATCGTTCTGCATTGTAATTTGACTGGATGGTGAGAAACAGGTGCTTGTTATAGCTCGTTCTGCATCGTAATTAGACTGGATGGTGAGGAACAGGTGCTTGTTATAGCTCGTTCTGCATCGTTCTGCATCGTAATTAGACTGGATGGCGAGGAACAGGTGCTTGTTATAGCTCGTTCTGCATCGTAATTAGACTGGATGGTGAGGAACAGGTGCTTGTTATAGCTCGTTCTGCATCGTAATTAGACTCGATGGTGAGAAACAGGTGCTTGTTATAGCTCGTTCTGCATCGTAATTAGACTGGATGGTGAGGAACAGGTGCTTGTTATAGCTCGTTCTGCATCGTAATTTGACTCGATGGTGACTAACAGGTGCTTGTTATAGCTCGTTCTGCATCGTAATTTGACTGGATGGTGAGGAACAGGTGCTTGTTATAGCTCGTTCTGCATCGTAATTAGACTGGATGGTGAGGAACAGGTGCTTGTTATAGCTCGTTCTGCATCGTAATTAGACTGGGTGGTGAGGAACAGGTGCTTGTTATAGCTCGTTCTGCATCGTAATTAGACTGGATGGTGAGGAACAGGTGCTTGTTATAGCTCGTTCTGCATCGTTCTGCATCGTAATTAGACTGGATGGTGAGGAACAGGTGCTTGTTATAGCTCGTTCTGCATCGTAATTAGACTGGATGGTGAGGAACAGGTGCTTGTTATAGCTCGTTCTGCATCGTTCTGCATCGTAATTAGACTGGATTGTGAGGAACAGGTGCTTGTTATAGCTCGTTCTGCATCGTTCTGCATCGTAATTAGACTGGATGGTGAGGAACAGGTGCCTGTTATAGCTCGTTCTGCATCGTAATTAGACTGGATGGTGAGGAACAGGTGCTTGTTATAGCTCGTTCTGCATCGTAATTAGACTGGATGGTGAGGAACAGGTGCTTGTTATAGCTCGTTCTGCATCGTACTTAGACTGGATGGTGAGGAACAGGTGCTTGTTATAGCTCGTTCTGCATCGTTCTGCATCGTAATTAGACTGGATGGTGAGGAACAGGTGCTTGTTATAGCTCGTTCTGCATCGTAATTAGACTGGATGGTGAGGAACAGGTGCTTGTTATAGCTCGTTCTGCATCGTTCTGCATCGTAATTAGACTGGATGGTGAGGAACAGGTGCTTGTTATAGCTCGTTCTGCATCGTTCTGCATCGTAATTAGACTGGATGGTGAGGAACAGGTGCCTGTTATAGCTCGTTCTGCATCGTAATTAGACTGGATGGTGAGGAACAGGTGCTTGTTATAGCTCGTTCTGCATCGTAATTAGACTGGATTGTGAGGAACAGGTGCTTGTTATAGCTCGTTCTGCATCGTTCTGCATCGTAATTAGACTGGATGGTGAGGAACATGTGCTTGTTATAGCTCGTTCTGCATCGTAATTAGACTGGATGGTGAGGAACAGGTGCTTGTTATAGCTCGTTCTGCATCGTAATTAGACTGGATGGTGAGGAACAGGTGCTTGTTATAGCTCGTTCTGAATCGTTCTGCATCGTAATTAGACTGGATGGTGAGAAACAGGTGCTTGTTATAACTCGTTCTGCATCGTAATTAGACTGGATGGTGAGAAACAGGTGCTTGTAATAGCTCGTTCTGCATCGTAATTTGACTGGATGGTGAGGAACAGGTGCTTGTTATAGCTCGTTCTGCATCGTAATTAGACTGGATGGTGAGGAACAGGTGCTTGTTATAGCTCGTTCTGAATCGTTCTGCATCGTTATTAGACTGGATGGTGAGGAACAGGTGCTTGTTATAGCTCGTTCTTCATCGTAATTAGACTGGATGGTGAGAAACAGGTGCTTGTTATAGCTCGTTTTGCATCGTTTTTATACTGGATGGTGAGAAACAGGTGCTTGTTATAGCTCGTTCTGCATCGTAATTTGACTGGATGGTGAGGAACAGGTGCTTGTTATAGCTCGTTCTGCATCGTAATTAGACTGGATGGTGAGAAACAGGTGCTTGTTATAGCTCGTTCTGCATCGTAATTAGACTGGATGGTGAGAAACAGATGCTTGTTATAGCTCGTTCTGCATCGTTCTGCATCGTAATTAGACTGGATGGTGAGAAACAGGTGCTTGTTATAGCTCGTTCTGCATCGTAATTAGACTGGATGGTGAGAAACAGGTGCTTGTTCTAGCTCGTTTTGCATCGTTTTTATACTGGATGGTGAGGAACAGGTGCTTGTTATAGCTCGTTCTGCATCGTAATTAGACTGGATGGTGAGGAACATTTGGCACAACAAAGAACATGGCATATATCCTGATTTCATAAAATCCTCTACTCAAAAAAAAATAACAATTGGAACTATCTCTCTCAAGCAAATGCGACAGTTACCCAATGTATAAAAGCGATATCCACACCGAATCATATCTATCGTGTTTAAATGTTAAAAATTATAGAATAAATCTAACACGATTTCGATGCTCTCCCATGTATATTTAATTGAGACAGGTAGATATAGAGAGAACAAAGAACGTGTAAAATGTTCCATTCAAGGCGAGTATCATCTTCTTCTAGTATGTCCTATATATACCTACAGTAACATTCGAAAGAAATTATATATAACGGGTAAATATTATGTCCATCCAAATAAGTATAAATATCCAAGAAATTGAAAACCTGTTCATGTATATTTTCTTCGCATTTGTACATAATTTAGAAACCTTATTGTTTCATGAATGATTGCAAAGAAGCAAATGCATATGCAATGTACTACAGACCTCAGATAAAGATTGGATAGGAAGTTTATTGATTGATTTCACTGTCTAAGGCTCGTTGTTTTATATTTGTGGTAAGTGGGAATTTAATATTTCGTTTGTCAATTATTAGGCGACTTTTATCCTCTTTATGATTTTTATATATTAAACATTTGTTACATATATATGTTGTATTATCTATTCAGCTAATGAACTCCTAGACTCAGGAGCATTTAATTTGGTCACCCCTGTCTGACCCCTGTCTGTAGTTGTACATTGATTTCCCCTTCACAGTTCATCAGTTCCAGCCCTATTCTGGTTCGACACTTTCCTATAATGATTGCCCCTTCACAGTTCATCAGTTCCAGCCCTATTCTGGTTCGACACTTTCCTATAATGATTTCCCCTTCACAGTTCATCAGTTCCAGCCCTATTCTGGTTCGACACTTTCCTATAATGATTTCCACTTCACAGTTCATCAGTTCCAGCCCTATTCTGGTTCGACACTTTCCTATAATGATTTCCCCTTCACAGTTCATCAGTTCCAGCCCTATTCTGGTTCGACACTTTCCTATAATGATTTCCCCTTCACAGTTCATCAGTTCCAGCCCTATTCTGGTTCGACACTTTCCTATAATGATTTCCACTTCACAGTTCATCAGTTCCAGCCCTATTCTGGTTCGACACTTTCCTGTAATGATTTCCACTTCACAGTTCATCAGTTCCAGCCCTATTCTGGTTCGACACTTTCCTATAATGATTTCTCCTTCACAGTTCATCAGTTCCAGCCCTATTCTGGTTCGACACTTTCCTATAATGATTTCCCCTTCACAGTTCATCAGTTCCAGCCCTATTCTGGTTCGACACTTTCCTATAATGATTTCCCCTTCACAGTTCATCAGTTCCAGCCCTATTCTGGTTCGACACTTTCCTATAATGATTTCCCCTTCACAGTTCATCAGTTCCAGCCCTATTCTGGTTCGACACTTTCCTATAATGATTTCCACTTCACAGTTCATCAGTTCCAGCCCTATTCTGGTTCGACACTTTCCTGTAATGATTTCCACTTCACAGTTCATCAGTTCCAGCCCTATTCTGGTTCGACACTTTCCTTTAATGATTTCCCCTTCACAGTTCATCAGTTCAAGCCCTATTCTGGTTCGACACTTTCCTATAATGATTTCCACTTCAGAGCCCCATTTATTATACATTTCTGGAAACTCTGTACATTCCAGCACAGAATAGCGCCTTGATTATCAAAACGTGTCGTTTCCATGGCAAAATGATGGACTTTTAATCAGTAAAAGGTTAAGACCTGCGCTGTGAATTAAATGTCTTTGATTTTTAAAAAAATATGTTTATCCCACCGGTATGTAATACCGTGGGATATAGTCGTATATATTCTACTGTCATGCTATATTATGATATATTCTACTGACATGCTACATTATGCTATATTCTAGTGCCATGCTTTGTTATGCTATATTCTACTTTCATGCTATATTATGCTATATTCTGCTGGCCATCTATATTATGCTATATTCTACTGTCATGCTATATTCTACTGCCATGCTATAGTATGCTATATTCTACTGCCATGCTTTATCATGCTATATTCTGTTGTCCTGCTATATTATGCCACATTCTACTGCCATGCTACATTATGCTATATTCTACTGCCATGCTTTATTATACTATGTTACACTTTACTCTTCCAAATTATGTTATGAAATGTTGACATTGTATGTATTTTGAGTAAATGTTGTGGTAATACTATGTAATTTTTATACCGTTCTATGCAATATTTTTATTTGCTATGCAATTATTATCTTCTGTCATATTGTTTATTTTTATGATGCTACTGTGCTGGCCAGTGCTGTTGATATATAGATGTTATCATGAGAGTGTGTTTTGGGATGGTCAATATCCTGCATTAGGAATAATCATTGTATTTTGCGAGCCTTGGCGAGCTAAATACATTGTGTTTATTCCTAATGCAGGATATTGACCATCCCAAAACACACGAGCATGATAACTTCTTTATCATACAATGTCATTCTTCATTCATTTTGTGCAAAACAGCATGACAACATTAATTTTAAAGTTGAACTTTACTGTAAATACGCGTATTGATATATGCAAATGAACTGCGTGCTATTCTCACAGTAAAATGACACAAAGTAACGCCTCCTAAATTATGCTTTCAGTGAAAATAATTGTTAATTTTGGCATGATATTAATTTTCAATGTTTTAATACGTTTTAAAATACGTTTTTCAAATGAAAAATAATTAAGGTGAGGACAGCGAATTCGAACTCGCGTCCTTTCGTGTAACATGAGTGTAGGGGAGTCAATCTTGAATGGGCGAGAGTTGCTTCCCTTCCGCCCGGTTGCAAATGGCGACGCACACATCACACGGAGAGCTGAACTGAATGTTAGGAAGCGAATTCTAAAATCTCCTTTACAAAAGTCACATTATAGAACAGTGAAGATTGGCGTTCGATAAATGCATATGTAACTCAAACTGCCTTTGTTACCTGTGAGTATTTATAAAAAGTTTACTCTGTAGTTTTCGACTCGCGATGAACATGTTTTGGCACTGCTTGATCATAATAATTGTTTCCGTAATATGCATTGCACTATGTTTGTTTTGTCATTTCTCAAATTAATGTAGATCTATATGAAATGAAGACTGAAGTATTTACATTTACTATTTACATGAAGCTATTGCGCTATTACAACTGTACGGTTATTACAGGCGTTCGAAATGTTATAATGCTTGTGACGTCATTTTCAAAAGAAGTTCCGTCACTTGACCTCTGTAATTTGCATCTTAATCCGTATATGACCCCAACGGATACCGAAAATATCCGTTGCCTTTATCCTGCCGAGAACACCATCCATTGTATGATAAATGTTATTATCATACATCTAAACGAGACCACCGACAATACTATACGGCAACGTTTCTCCTCGTAATGTAAGTTTAGAACTAAAATAGTTGATGGTTGCTGTAAGTACCACGATTATGCTTCATCAAGAATAATAATCTTTCATGTCTGGAACAGGTTTTATTGTATGTCCTCGATACAACGTTATTCCCATCTAATGCGTTTTCCTTTGGTATTAAAACTTACACAAAAGCGTAAAGGGCATGAACATACTAGATTTTGATGTTCAATGTGATCCACGTTCAGTACTCCCGTCAATGGTACCTGGCCTGAGTGCTGCGGCTCTCGCTTATATACAGCAGGAAGGTCGTCACGTTTGATCTTTAAAATTCCGCTGACACTCCCAGCTACAATAGCTTCACATAGATATGATCTTTCTGGGTTTGAACTGGAAGAATGTTACATCACCGTTTATATGATATAAAGATTTCCGAAGGTTAATTCTCATAGCTGATTCTTTTAATTATGGACATAGTCTAATTGGACAAACTATCATTGTATGTGAACACATATTTCACTACCTTGGTTGGGTACGTTAGAACATAACCTATCGACACAATGAAACATAAGTCCTGTTACAACGTGATGTAATGTTATATGTCCCCGTCGTATGGGACGTACACCATTGCAGCTAGATTGACTGACGCGTATATATACTTATTTACAAACCATATTGATCCAATTGACTTAATATTGTTATGCAAGCCCTGTAATCGATGGATAGTAAGACCAGCCGGCCAGGTTATTACAAATATCGACACAAGATGAAAGAAACTCTGACGTTACCACATAGAACAAACAAGGCTGATTAGTGAAAGTCTTTCACCTCGGAATAACTGCAGTCAACCTAATGCGTTTAACTGATAGGTAGGGCTGAAATCATCAATTTATGAAGCTATCATTTAAATGCGTTTGTGACAGAGCAATAGTCAGCGCACGCAGTACTCCCATTGCTGTATTGGTTAACCGTGTCATGTACTCACGATGTATGCTACTTCAATATTATGTATCATTTTCATATCATCATATAGTGCAATTTTCTCTATGATCGACGATATGCTCAAGGCAAGACTTAGGTAGCTGATCATGTGATTTAAGGTATTGATTGACTCGGAGAACACTGGTTCTTGGTTGCTTCAACGGTCGGGTCTGAACTAAATACGCTGGGATAGTTCATTTGGATTCTGATCAAAAGATTCAAGGTTGGAATCCTGCACGACAATTTTATTTTCTGTAGAGAACTGTTCTATAGTTTTAAGTTGTTTATTTACAATAACCTTTTGGAATAACTATTCAAGACGTCAGAAAGCATCACCATGGTGTATCTCTATAGCAATATTGTTGTGAGAAGTGAAGTGCTCTTGAACACGCTTACGCAACAATGATAGGACATGCGTTTACCATTTACACCCAGATCGCGCTCATTAACGTATGTGGTATATAATAATGTTATTTACTAATTTCCGTATTGACCTATTTACAGGTTGAACGTCTATTGTATTGGCAGCCGACCAAGTCGGTCAAATACGGAAATACTTAAGTTATGATGTTACGAGTTAATCATGCTCCTTCATCTAAATCCGAATTATCAATGAGACTGACATAACGGATATTTCACCAAGTGTGTATCTGCAAATGTCCAGTGCAAGTGCCCTATCGACCCACTTGGTCTCCTATTGTATTGACTCACTTGGTCTTCTACTATATTGATCCAATTGGTCTCCTACTGTATTGACCCACTTGGTCTTCTATTGTATTGACCCAGTTGGTCTCCTACTGTATTGACCCACTTGGCCACCTATTGTATTGACCCAGTTGGTCTTCTATTGTATTCTATATGTCCAGTTGGTCTCGTACTGTATTGGTCCAGTTGGTCTCGTATTGTATTGGTCCAGTTGGTCTCGTATTGAATTGGTCCAGTTGGTCTCGTATTGTATTGGTCCAGTTGGTCTGGTATTGTATTGGTCCAGTTGGTCTGGTATTGTATTAGCCCAGTTGGTCTCGCATTGTATTGGTCCAGTTGGTCTCGTATTGTATTGGTCCAGTTGGTCTCGTATTGTATTGGTCCAGTTGGTCTCGTATTGTATTTAGCCCAGTTGGTCTCGTATTGTATTGGTCCAGTTGGTCTCGTATTGAATTGGTCCAGTTGGTCTCGTATTGTATTGGTCAAGTTGGTCTCGTATCGTATTGGTCAAGTTGGTCTCGTATTGTATTAGTCCAGTTGGTCTCGTATTGTATTGGTCCAGTTGGTCTCGTATTGAATTGGTCCAGTTGGTCTCGTATTGTATTAGTCCAGTTGGTCTCGTATTGTATAAGTCCAGTTGGTCTCGTATTGAATTGGTCCAGTTGGTCTCGTATTGTATTGGCCCAGTTGGTCTCGTATTGTATTGGCCCAGTTGGTCTCGTATTGTATTAGTCCAGTTGGTCTCGTATTGAATTGGTCCAGTTGGTCTCGTATTTAATTGGTCCAGTTGGTCTCGTATTGTATTGGTCCAGTTGGTCTCGTATTGAATTGGTCCAGTTGGTCTCGTATTGTATTAGTCCAGTTGGTCTCGTATTGTATTGGTCCAGTTGGTCTCGTATTGAATTGGTCCAGTTGGTCTCGTATTGAATTGGTCCAGTTGGTCTCGTATTGAATTGGCCCAGTTGGTCTCGTATTGTATTAGTCCAGTTGGTCTCGTATTGTATTGGCCCAGTTGGTCTCGTATTGTATTGGTCCAGTTGGTCTCGTATTGTATTAGTCCAGTTGGTCTCGTATTGTATTGGCCCAGTTGGTCTCGTATTGCATTGGTCCAGTTGGTCTCGTATTGTATTGGTCCAGTTGGTCTCGTATTGTATTAGTCAAGTTGGTCTCGTATTGTATTGGCCCAGTTGGTCTCGTATTGTATTGGTCCAGTTGGTCTCGTATTGTATTAGTCCAGTTGGTCTCGTATTGAATTGGCCCAGTTGGTCTCGTATTGTATTGGTCCAGTTGGTCTCGTATTGTATTAGTCCAGTTGGTCTCGTATTGTATTAGTCCAGTTGGTCTCGTATTGAATTGGTCCAGTTGGTCTCGTATTGTATTAGTCCAGTTGGTCTCGTATTGTATTGGTCCAGTTGGTCTCGTATTGTATTGGTCCAGTTGGTCTCGTATTGTATTAGTCCAGTTGGTCTCGTATTGTATTAGTCCAGTTGGTCTCGTATTGAATTTGTCCAGTTGGTCTCGTATTGTATTGGTCCAGTTGGTCTCGTATTGTATTGGTCCAGTTGGTCTCGTATTGTATTAGTCCAGTTGGTCTCGTATTGTATTGGCCCAGTTTGTCTCGTATTGTATTGGTCCAGTTGGTCTCGTATTGTATTGGTCCAGTTTGTCTCGTATTGTATTAGTCCAGTTGGTCTCGTATTGTATTGGCCCAGTTTGTCTCGTATTGTATTGGTCCAGTTGGTCTCGTATTGTATTGGTCCAGTTGGTCTCGTATTGTATTGGTCCAGTTGGTCTCGTATTGTATTAGTCCAGTTGGTCTCGTATTGAATTGGTCCAGTTGGTCTCGTATTGAATTGGTTCAGTTGGTCTCGTATTGAATTGGTCCAGTTGGTCTCGTATTGTATTGGTCCAGTTGGTCTCGTATTGTATTAGTCCAGTTGGTCTCGTATTGAATTGGTCCAGTTGGTCTCGTATTGTATTAGTCCAGTTGGTCTCGTATTGTATTGGTCCAGTTTGTCTCGTATTGAATTGGTCCAGTTGGTCTCGTATTGTATTGGCCCAGTTGGTCTCGTATTGTATTGGTCCAGTTGGTCTCGTATTGAATTGGTCCAGTTGGTCTCGTATTGAATTGGTCCAGTTGGTCTCGTATTGAATTGGTCCAGTTGGTCTCGTATTGTATTAGTCCAGTTGGTCTCGTATTGTATTAGTCCAGTTGGTCTCGTATTGTATTGGCCCAGTTGGTCTCGTATTGAATTGGTCCAGTTGGTCTCGTATTGAATTGGTCCAGTTGGTCTCGTATTGAATTGGTCCAGTTGGTCTCGTATTGTATTGGTCCAGTTGGTCTCGTATTGTATTGGTCCAGTTGGTCTCGTATTGTATTAGTCCAGTTGGTCTCGTATTGTATTGGTCCAGTTGGTCTCGTATTGTATTGGTCCAGTTGGTCTCGTATTGAATTGGTCCAGTTGGTCTCGTATTGTATTGGTCCAGTTTGTCTCGTATTGTATTAGTCCAGTTGGTCTCGTATTGTATTGGCCCAGGTTGTCTCGTATTGTATTGGTCCAGTTGGTCTCGTATTGTATTGGTCCAGTTGGTCTCGTATTGTATTGGTCCAGTTGGTCTCGTATTGTATTAGTCCAGTTGGTCTCGTATTGAATTGGTCCAGTTGGTCTCGTATTGAATTGGTCCAGTTGGTCTCGTATTGAATTGGTCCAGTTGGTCTCGTATTGTATTGGCCCAGTTGGTCTCGTATTGTATTAGTCCAGTTGGTCTCGTATTGAATTGGTCCAGTTGGTCTCGTATTGTATTAGTCCAGTTGGTCTCGTATTGTATTGGTCCAGTTTGTCTCGTATTGAATTGGTCCAGTTGGTCTCGTATTGTATTGGCCCAGTTGGTCTCGTATTATATTGGTCCAGTTGGTCTCGTATTGAATTGGTCCAATTGGTCTCGTATTGAATTGGTCCAGTTGGTCTCGTATTGAATTGGTCCAGTTGGTCTCGTATTGAATTGGTCCAGTTGGTCTCGTATTGTATTGGCCCAGTTGGTCTCGTATTGTATTAGTCCAGTTGGTCTCGTATTGTATTAGTCCAGTTGGTCTCGTATTGAATTGGTCCAGTTGGTCTCGTATTGAATTGGTCCAGTTGGTCTCGTATTGTATTGGTCCAGTTGGTCTCGTATTGTATTGGTCCAGTTGGTCTCGTATTGTATTAGTCCAGTTGGTCTCGTATTGTATTGGCCCAGTTTGTCTCGTATTGTATTAGTCCAGTTGGTCTCGTATTGTATTGGTCCAGTTGGTCTCGTATTGTATTGGCCCAGTTGGTCTCGTATTGTATTAGTCCAGTTGGTCTCGTATTGAATTGGTCCAGTTGGTCTCGTATTGAATTGGTCCAGTTGGTCTCGTATTGTATTGGCCCAGTTGGTCTCGTATTGTATTGACCCAGTTGGTCTCGTATTGTATTAGTCCAGTTGGTCTCGTATTGTATTGGTCCAGTTGGTCTCGTATTGAATTGGCCCAGTTGGTCTCGTATTGTATTGGTCCAGTTGGTCTCGTATTGTATTGGTCCAGTTGGTCTCGTATTGTATTAGTCCAGTTGGTCTCGTATTGTATTGGCCCAGTTGGTCTCGTATTGTATTAGTTCAGTTGGTCTCGTATTGAATTGGTCCAGTTGGTCTCGTATTGTATTGGCCCAGCTGGTCTCGTATTGTATTAGTCCAGTTTGTCTCGTATTGTATTGGTCCAGTTGGTCTCGTATTGTATTAGTCCAGTTGGTCTCGTATTGTATTAGTCCAGTTGGTCTCGTATTGAATTGGTCCAGTTTGTCTCGTATTGAATTGGTCCAGTTGGTCTCGTATTGTATTGGCCCAGTTGGTCTCGTATTGAATTGGTCCAGTTGGTCTCGTATTGAATTGGTCCAGTTGGTCTCGTATTGTATTAGTCCAGTTGGTCTCGTATTATATTGGTCCAGTTGGTCTCGTATTGAATTGGTCCAGTTGGTCTCGTATTGAATTGGTCCAGTTGGTCTCGTATTGAATTGGTCCAGTTGGTCTCGTATTGAATTGGTCCAGTTGGTCTCGTATTGTATTGGCCCAGTTGGTCTCGTATTGTATTAGTCCAGTTGGTCTCGTATTGTATTAGTCCAGTTGGTCTCGTATTGTATTAGTCCAGTTGGTCTCGTATTGAATTGGTCCAGTTGGTCTCGTATTGAATTGGTCCAGTTGGTCTCGTATTGTATTGGTCCAGTTGGTCTCGTATTGTATTGGTCCAGTTGGTCTCGTATTGTATTAGTCCAGTTGGTCTCGTATTGTATTGGCCCAGTTTGTCTCGTATTGTATTAGTCCAGTTGGTCTCGTATTGTATTGGTCCAGTTGGTCTCGTATTGTATTGGCCCAGTTGGTCTCGTATTGTATTAGTCCAGTTGGTCTCGTATTGAATTGGTCCAGCTGGTCTCGTATTGAATTGGTCCAGTTGGTCTCGTATTGTATTGGCCCAGTTGGTCTCGTATTGTATTGACCCAGTTGGTCTCGTATTGTATTAGTCCAGTTGGTCTCGTATTGTATTGGTCCAGTTGGTCTCGTATTGAATTGGCCCAGTTGGTCTCGTATTGTATTGGTCCAGTTGGTCTCGTATTGTATTGGTCCAGTTGGTCTCGTATTGTATTAGTCCAGTTGGTCTCGTATTGTATTGGCCCAGTTGGTCTCGTATTGTATTAGTTCAGTTGGTCTCGTATTGAATTGGTCCAGTTGGTCTCGTATTGTATTGGCCCAGCTGGTCTCGTATTGTATTAGTCCAGTTTGTCTCGTATTGTATTGGTCCAGTTGGTCTCGTATTGTATTAGTCCAGTTGGTCTCGTATTGTATTAGTCCAGTTGGTCTCGTATTGAATTGGTCCAGTTTGTCTCGTATTGTATTAGTCCAGTTGGTCTCGTATTGTATTGGTCCAGTTGGTCTCGTATTGTATTGGTCCAGTTGGTCTCGTATTGTATTAGTCCAGTTGGTCTCGTATTGTATTAGTCCAGTTGGTCTCGTATTGAATTTGTCCAGTTGGTATCGTATTGTATTGGTCCAGTTGGTCTCGTATTGTATTGGTCCAGTTGGTCTCGTATTGTATTAGTCCAGTTGGTCTCGTATTGTATTGGCCCAGTTTGTCTCGTATTGTATTGGTCCAGTTGGTCTCGTATTGTATTGGTCCAGTTTGTCTCGTATTGTATTAGTCCAGTTGGTCTCGTATTGTATTGGCCCAGTTTGTCTCGTATTGTATTGGTCCAGTTGGTCTCGTATTGTATTGGTCCAGTTGGTCTCGTATTGTATTGGTCCAGTTGGTCTCGTATTGTATTAGTCCAGTTGGTCTCGTATTGAATTGGTCCAGTTGGTCTCGTATTGAATTGGTCCAGTTGGTCTCGTATTGAATTGGTCCAGTTGGTCTCGTATTGTATTGGTCCAGTTGGTCTCGTATTGTATTAGTCCAGTTGGTCTCGTATTGAATTGGTCCAGTTGGTCTCGTATTGTATTAGTCCAGTTGGTCTCGTATTGTATTGGTCCAGTTTGTCTCGTATTGAATTGGTCCAGTTGGTCTCGTATTGTATTGGCCCAGTTGGTCTCGTATTGTATTGGTCCAGTCGGTCTCGTATTGAATTGGTCCAGTTGGTCTCGTATTGAATTGGTCCAGTTGGTCTCGTATTGAATTGGTCCAGTTGGTCTCGTATTGTATTAGTCCAGTTGGTCTCGTATTGTATTAGTCCAGTTGGTCTCGTATTGTATTGGCCCAGTTGGTCTCGTATTGAATTGGTCCAGTTGGTCTCGTATTGAATTGGTCCAGTTGGTCTCGTATTGAATTGGTCCAGTTGGTCTCGTATTGAATTGGTCCAGTTGGTCTCGTATTGAATTGGTCCAGTTTGTCTCGTATTGTATTGGTCCAGTTGGTCTCGTATTGTATTGGTCCAGTTGGTCTCGTATTGAATTGGTCCAGTTGGTCTCGTATTGTATTGGTCCAGTTTGTCTCGTATTGTATTAGTCCAGTTGGTCTCGTATTGTATTGGCCCAGTTTGTCTCGTATTGTATTGGTCCAGTTGGTCTCGTATTGTATTGGTCCAGTTGGTCTCGTATTGTATTGGTCCATTTGGTCTCGTATTGTATTAGTCCAGTTGGTCTCGTATTGAATTGGTCCAGTTGGTCTCGTATTGAATTGGTCCAGTTGGTCTCGTATTGAATTGGTCCAGTTGGTCTCGTATTGTATTGGCCCAGTTGGTCTCGTATTGTATTAGTCCAGTTGGTCTCGTATTGAATTGGTCCAGTTGGTCTCGTATTGTATTAGTCCAGTTGGTCTCGTATTGTATTGGTCCAGTTTGTCTCGTATTGAATTGGTCCAGTTGGTCTCGTATTGTATTGGCCCAGTTGGTCTCGTATTATATTGGTCCAGTTGGTCTCGTATTGAATTGGTCCAGTTGGTCTCGTATTGTATTGGCCCAGTTGGTCTCGTATTGTATTAGTCCAGTTGGTCTCGTATTGTATTAGTCCAGTTGTTCTCGTATTGTATTAGTCCAGTTGGTCTCGTATTGAATTGGTCCAGTTGGTCTCGTATTGAATTGGTCCAGTTGGTCTCGTATTGTATTGGTCCAGTTGGTCTCGTATTGTATTGGTCCAGTTGGTCTCGTATTGTATTAGTCCAGTTGGTCTCGTATTGTATTGGCCCAGTTTGTCTCGTATTGTATTGGTCCAGTTGGTCTCGTATTGTATTGGTCCAGTTGGTCTCATATTGTATTGGCCCAGTTGGTCTCGTATTGTATTAGTCCAGTTGGTCTCGTATTGAATTGGTCCAGTTGGTCTCGTATTGAATTGGTCCAGTTGGTCTCGTATTGTATTGGCCCAGTTGGTCTCGTATTGTATTGACCCAGTTGGTCTCGTATTGTATTAGTCCAGTTGGTCTCGTATTGAATTGGTCCAGTTGGTCTCGTATTGTATTAGTCCAGTTGGTCTCGTATTGTATTGGCCCAGTTGGTCTCGTATTGTATTAGTCCAGTTGGTCTCGTATTGAATTGGTCCAGTTGGTCTCGTATTGTATTGGCCCAGTTGGTCTCGTATTGTATTAGTCCAGTTGGTCTCGTATTGTATTGGTCCAGTTGGTCTCGTATTGTATTGGCCCAGTTGGTCTCGTATTGTATTGGTCCAGTTGGTTTCGTATTGTATTGGCCCAGTTTGTCTCGTATTGTATTGGTCCAGTTGGTCTCGTATTGTATTGGTCCAGTTGGTCTCGTATTGTATTGGCCCAGTTGGTCTCGTATTGTATTAGTCCAGTTGGTCTCGTATTGAATTGGTCCAGTTGGTCTCGTATTGTATTGGCCCAGTTGGTCTCGTATTGTATTAGTCCAGTTGGTCTCGTATTGTATTGGTCCAGTTGGTCTCGTATTGTATTGGCCCAGTTGGTCTCGTATTGTATTAGTCCAGTTGGTTTCGTATTGTATTGGCCCAGTTTGTCTCGTATTGTATTGGTCCAGTTGGTCTCGTATTGTATTGGTCCAGTTGGTCTCGTATTGTATTGGTCCAGTTGGTCTCGTATTGTATTGGTCCAGTTGGTCTCGTATTGTATTGGTCCAGTTGGTCTCGTATTTAATTAGTCCAGTTGGTCTCGTATTGTATTAGTCCAGTTGGTCTCGTATTGAATTGGTCCAGTTGGTCTCGTATTGTATTGGCCCAGTTGGTCTCGTATTGTATTAGTCAAGTTGGTCTCGTATTGTATTGGTCCAGTTGGTCTCGTATTGTATTGGCCCAGTTGGTCTCGTATTGTATTAGTTCAGTTGGTCTCGTATTGAATTGGTCCAGTTGGTCTCGTATTGTATTGGCCCAGCTGGTCTCGTATTGTATTAGTCCAGTTTGTCTCGTATTGTATTGGTCCAGTTGGTCTCGTATTGTATTAGTCCAGTTGGTCTCGTATTGTATTGGCCCAGTTGGTCTCGTATTGTATTAGTCCAGTTGGTCTCGTATTGAATTGGTCCAGTTGGTCTCGTATTGTATTGGCCCAGTTGGTCTCGTATTGTATTAGTCCAGTTGGTCTCGTATTGTATTGGTCCAGTTGGTCTCGTATTGTATTGGCCCAGTTGGTCTCGTATTGTATTGGTCCAGTTGGTTTCGTATTGTATTGGCCCAGTTTGTCTCGTATTGTATTGGTCCAGTTGGTCTCGTATTGTATTGGCCCAGTTTGTCTCGTATTGTATTGGTCCAGTTGGTCTCGTATTGTATTGGTCCAGTTGGTCTCGTATTGTATTGGTCCAGTTGGTCTCGTATTGTATTGGTCCAGTTGGTCTCGTATTGTATTGGTCCAGTTGGTCTCGTATTGTATTAGTCCAGTTGGTCTCGTATTGTATTGGTCCAGTTGGTCTCGTATTGTATTGGTCCAGTTGGTCTCGTATTGTATTGGTCCAGTTGGTCTCGTATTGTATTAGTCCAGTTGGTCTCGTATTGAATTGGTCCAGTTGGTCTCGTATTGTATTGGCCCAGTTGGTCTCGTATTGTATTAGTCCAGTTGGTCTCGTATTGTATTGGTCCAGTTGGTCTCGTATTGTATTGGCCCAGTTGGTCTCGTATTGTATTAGTCCAGTTGGTTTCGTATTGTATTGGCCCAGTTTGTCTCGTATTGTATTGGTCCAGTTGGTCTCGAATTGTATTGGTCCAGTTGGTCTCGTATTGTATTGGTCCAGTTGGTCTCGTATTGTATTGGTCCAGTTGGTCTCGTATTGTATTGGTCCAGTTGGTCTCGTATTGTATTGGTCCAGTTGGTCTCGTATTGTATTGGTCCAGTTGGTCTCGTATTGAATTGGCCAAGCTGACCTTATTTTGTATTGATCCAGTTGATTTCCTATTCTATTGGTCCAGTTGGCCTCCTATTGTTTTGGCCTAGTTGGTCTCCTATTGTATTGGCCCAGTTGGTCTTCTATTGTATTGACCCGGTTGGCCTCGTATTGTTTTGGCCCAGTTGAATTCGTATTTTATTAATTAACTATCAATGTTATGGCACGTATACGGTATTTACGGCCTAGACCATATGATTCGACAACTGGGCAAATACGAGGAACTAGGCCAATACGGGAAAACTGGGCCAATACGAGACAAACTGGGCCAATATGAGTCTGAGCATGCGCAGTTGCACATTTAGTGGAAGCCCGAAGCTTTCGCTTCACAACTTTGAACCGTGTTATTTGTTCACCAATCTTGTTTATAATTATTATTTCAATATAAATGAGATGTCTAGTGTTGCCCATATAGAATGAAAAGAAGTTGATTAATAAAATAGTCATTAATTAAGTATTTCCGTATTGGCCGAGTTACAGGTCCTCGGTCCGTTGTATTGGCCCTCGACTTCGTCTCGGGCCAATACAACGGACCTCGGACCTGTAACTGGGCCAATACGGACATACTTAATTAATAACATTATAGTATTGGTCTAGTTGAATTCGTATTGTATTGACCCAGTTGGTCTCGTATTGTTTTGACTCAGTTGGTCTCGTATTAGCCCTACGAAACTCGTCTGTAGTAATATACACTGGTCTCATTGTGCCATGTACATATCTCGGTTTAATCATGTTCCATGACTTTGTGTAAATTAGGGATCTTACACACAGTCTAGATCTCGGTGAGCAGTTCTAGATAGTGCATGCTGGGAGTTGACAAACACTGAGATAAACCAAGGACATTAAAAAAAGGTTATCTATCAAGGAAATAAACATTAAATTCTAATGTCCTCGGGGTATTGGTCAGCGAGTTTCTCAAGTCCATTGGCTTCCTGATTAAAATGCCGCTGTGGACGAGACAAGACCGGCTGCAGGCGTTAAGAGGGAGGGACACATAGTCATACTAAGAACGGGATGATTCAAGAGTTGGCACCATGCCAATTTATGCAAGTAATCGATTTGCCATTTTCTCCTGATAAGCTAAACACAAGAATGCTACTATGCTAGGTCGAGGAGAAGTTACACCCATTCACACCTTCACAACTTATACAGAGCATACATACACATCTTGTGCAAGTATGAACATTGATTCAGACATACTCCGATTTTACGAGGCTGATATTTCATTTTGTATTGTAGTGAATCTCAACGATTTAAATGTCACTATGAACTTTTTACCGGGAATCTTAGTTAGTCTGGGAAGAAACAGTTGCACGAAGAACACGCCGACACAGAGGAGTTGTCTGCTAGCCACGTGTCGGAGCCTCGCACGTGACTGTCAGCACCAACTGTATCAATCTATCTGTGATCAGCACAGTCTCGTAACATACAGTCTTCCTAACATCACGTTTATTTACATGTCGTTACAATCCGACCCTACAACGTCTAGTGGATGAATGCTTTTGATGAAACTATGAAGCCGTGTGTACCTCAAGTTCCCTAAACGTTGTTTCATGTGACGGTACATGGTTAACAGCTTCCTATTCATGGATGATGCCCTGCGCGTTAGTGTTACACAGATGGAGCACAGGTGTGACGCGGATACACTCCAACCTACATATATACTCTATACATTGTAGACTGGGAATATAAACAAACCCCTAGACGTTTCATTCGCTACACGGTCTTCTATGATAATATTTCTCACCAAGAGGGACTGGGGTTGACTCCAGTGTACAATCACGTGCTCAGTACTGTGTCACCTACGGTTCGCTAGTATCAAATATCTTGCAGGTTTCACTCTACATGGTCACAGTAGCATCTGCAGGTTTTCTTCCGGTAAGGTCACAAACCGCATTGGTTGAGTTAAATATTCTTGAAGACGACGGTAAACCTCGTACCCTCTTTCAGTATACCGACCGACAGTCATATTCCGACCCCTAAATTCTTTCTCAATCAAAACATGTGGACTACTATCAAAACCAAATTTACATGGTATTTGGACCTGTGTTTATCACGAAGAAGGTATATCCATAATATGATGGCTACATATCAGTTCTTGCACTTGGAAATAAACCACTGCTGTTGTCTCCTGCTGCTTCATTCAAGCACTCACGGTTTCATAACGAGAAGATAGAAGTCAAACCTACGCGCTTTAAGGACCTCTATATTTTTCACGTCTTTAGTCAGATACCAGAGTTTCCACAGCTGTTAAGTGTTTTAAATCTCAAACCCTCGATCTTGTGTCATAATGATTACCACTGGAGTTCATACAGTTCTTTTTAAAATATAATGTTTTTTTGTAATTATTTTAAATTCAACTCATATCATATTTGAGAAAACATTTAAGTATTTTCCTAGAAATGAAAGTCAGATAGTTGAAGATCGCTAAGAGCGAATCAGCACAGAGTTGGTAGCAATAGAGAGCTAGAGGCAGCACAGAGTTGGTAGCAATAGAGAGCTAGAGGCAGCACAGAGTTGGTAGCAGCACAGACCAAGAAGCAGCACATAGCTAGAGGCAGCACAGAGCTGGAAGTAGCACAGACCTAGAAGCAGCACATAGCTAGAGGCAGCACAGAGCAGGAAGCAGCACAGACCTAGAAGCAGCACATAGCTAGAGGCAGCACAGAGCTGGAAGTAGCACAGACCAAGAAGCAGCACATAGCTAGAGGCAGCACAGAGCTGGAAGTAGCACAGACCTAGAAGCAGCACATAGCTAGAGGCAGCACAGAGCTGGAAGTAGCACAGACCTAGAAGCAGCACATAGCTAGAGGCAGCACAGAGCTGGAAGTAGCACAGACCTAGAAGCAGCACATAGCTAGAGGCAGCACAGAGCTGGAAGCAGCACAGACCTAGAAGCAGCACATAGCTAGAGGCAGCACAGAGCTGGAAGTAGCACAGACCAAGAAGCAGCACATAGCTAGAGGCAGCACAGAGCTGGAAGTAGCACAGACCTAGAAGCAGCACATAGCTAGAGGCAGCACAGAGCTGGAAGTAGCACAGACCTAGAAGCAGCACATAGCTAGAGGCAGCACAGAGCTGGAAGTAGCACAGACCTAGAAGCAGCACATAGCTAGAGGCAGCACAGAGCTGGTAACAGCACAGAGTTGGTAGCAGCACAGAGCTGGAAGTAGCACAGAGCTGGAAGCAGCACAGAGCTGGAAGCAGCACAGAGCTAATAACAGCACTGGTAACAGCACAGACCTAGTATAGCAGCACAGAGCTGGTAACAGCACAGAGTTGGTAGCAGCACAGAGCTAGACGCAGCACAGACCTAATAGCAGAACAAAGCTAGAAGCAACACAGAGCTGGTAACAACACAGAGTTGGAAGCAGCACAGAGCTGGAAGCAGCACAGAGCTAGAAGCAGCACAGAATTGGGAGCAGCACATCTAGAAGCAGCACAGATCGACGCAACACAGAACCGGTAGCAGCATAGGTGAGGTGAGGTGAGGTGAGTTGGGGTTTAACGCCGCTTTCAAGATTATTTCACTTATATCGCGGCTGCTAGTATTAAGGCAGGGAGAACACCCGCAACGCCATGTGGATATGTATTGCGGTGAAACCTGCGAGCATCGGATGGAACTAGCGAACCATAGGTGGTACTACGCTGACATTCAGTGTAGCATTGCACCCAAACCTTACTGCGAGCAGCACAGAGCTGGTAGAGTGATCATAACCGATCCTGATGCGTCATCAGATAAGATATACGGACGTGTATAATCCAATATGTTGAATACATTACTTCGTGCCTTCGTAACGTTATACTGTGACACGGTACAGACGTGCCTACTTTGAGTCGGTACTACACCTGGAGCCATATTTCAGTAGCATATACATTAGTTAGTTCACTATCAATTCTACAGTTAGTTCGATGTGAAGACAATGCACTCAGATGCTGACTAGTTATTTCACCCTCAAGTGCTTCAATGTGATCGGAAATGAAGTATATTAACGTTACATTACATTGTGACGGCATCCTATTTTTCTTGCTGATCACTAAATACATGAACAATTGTTTGAACTCAATTCAAATTCAATTCAATTCAACTAATTTTCAATACTGAAAGGCCACATGTTTATAGCACAATCCATTTACATAATAAAATGTACACGCACATGTACACGCTCATGAGTATGACATATATATTGCGTGTAACTTGTGTCGTTGAGTATGACATCTATTGCGTGTAACTTGTGTCGTTGAGTATGACATCTATTGTGTGTAACTTGTGTCGTTGAGTATGGCATCTATTGCGTGTAACTTGTGTCGGTGAGTATGACATCTATTGCTTGTAACTTGTGTCGTTGAGTATGACATCTATTGCGTGTAACTTGGGTCGTTGAGTATGACATCTATTACGTGTAACTTGTGTCGTTGAGTATGACATCTATTGCGTGTAACTTGTGTCGTATTTTGAAATATATTTTGTTCTGAATGACATGGCATAGTAAACAAACATAGATATGGCTTTGGGAATTGGTTGATTTGTGTGGTTTAACAAATCTGCAATCTGATAACGGTTTGGGTAGATATAGAATAGTTCTGTTTAGAGATATAGCTGTCTATCTCAGGTTACATATGGAAAAATAAAAATTATAATCATATATTATATATACATATTACAAAGTCTGCAAATTCGATTTCCGATTTGTACTGATTTGAATCTTCCACTTTCGATAAATAATTAATGCCCAGAACATCTCAGTTTACTTTAAATAATTATAATCCTTTACTTTTTATATTTATATTTTCTTTATATTAAGTCATGAACGATTGGTTTCTGTCTCGAAAAGTTACATCTTAGCATTTTAAATTTCAAACCGTTCTTGTAAATAAATATATCGTAATCTTCTTGTTAGCTGTTATTTTTTAACGTTATTACATTGTCATAATCACATTATACAGTAAAACAGTTATAATTCTGTTTCGAAATACGGAGGGGTGTTTTTGTTGTTTTTGTAATTCAGTTACCCCTTCCACTTACTTCTATTGATATCAGTAGGCATGTAATTTGTGGTTACATTTGTCTGATCAGTGATTCGGATCCCGATGTTTTCTTTGTATTTATTTTCATTTGGAACTTATGAGTTCTGTTTTTGTTTTCATGTTTTGGTTTTCCATTGTCTTTGACAATGAAACATATGTTTGTGAACGACTTTGTAAGAAATATGATATTGATGTTGTTGGTTTATGCCTATACCTATATGTGCCATCAAGACCCACTATCTGTCTATTTGATTTTGTATTTATGGTGATTGATGTCGGTTGAGCTATCTCAATATAGACAGGCAGTGGGTCTTTTCGCTGCAGCGCTTCATTCCAAACACTCATGTAGTTTCGCTATTTATCTTCATGTTTCCAAATTCAGATGTTTATACAGAACTTCTGTTTCATTATTATTCTCCTTATTGATACTATGTTGTGGAGATATTCATCCTAATCCTGGACCTAAATGTCTAAAAGATTTAAAGATTGTTCATTTGAATGTCCGCAGCTTGAAAGAAAAAATAGATATCTTAACAATTGAACTTGGAATATTTGATGTGATATGCTTAACAGAGACCTGGTTAACTTCCGATACATACAACGTCGATATTAGAATTCCTGGTTTCCGTCAGCCTTTCCGTAAAGATAGACACACTCGCGGCGGTGGTGTTGCGGTATATGTGAGAGATACTATTTGTGCGTCTTTAATGAATGATTTGGATATAGTTGGGCTTGAGGCGATATGGATACAAATCAAATGTAAAGCAAAGAACTACCTGATCGGAACATTTTATCGCGCTGACATGAGCTCCGATTACTGGAAATTAATCGATGAGTCGATTGGTAATGCAGTCGATCTTAATATGCCGACAATTATTACTGGTGATTTTAACATTGACATTCTAAAAGGAAACAAGCAAAAGATAGACAATATACAAACCGTTTATGGACTTAAACAAATCATCACAGAGGCTACTAGAATAACTCCTAACAGTGAAACTTTGATCGATTTGATATTTGTATCGTGCGCTGATGATGTTAGAGATGTTGGTGTCTTAGATCCTATATGTAGTGATCACTGCCCTGTGTTTGTTTATATTTCAGAAACTATACATAACAATCATACATTCAAAAGGAAAATTTTTGATTATTCTTCAGCAGATGTAAATGGTTTTAATGAGAGTATTAAAAAGATAGATTTTAATATGCTTTTTTCTTCAATGAATGTAAATCATATCACAGAAAAGTTAACATTAATTATAGTTAATAGTATGAATGAATATATCCCTAATAAAACTGTAACAATAAGAACCAGAGATCCAGCGTGGATGAATAATGAAATAAGATTCTTGATACGGAAACGAAATCGTGCGCACAAGAAAGCCAAAACCCGAAATAGTCCTAACGATTGGACTAAGTTTAGGCAGCTCCGCAATAAAGTAATTTCATCAGTAAGAAAAGCAAAACGTGACTTCTATGCCAAAGTAGATGAAACAATAAACAATACTCATGGTACAAAGATGTGGTGGCGATTAGTAAAAAGTTATATGAAAACAAATTCCATCAAATCATGCTTTCCTTCGATTGTTTCCGATGACATAGTATATGATAACGCACAAGATATTGCTGATGTTCTAAACTCGTTTTTTACAGAACAATCTAAAGTTGCAGATCAAAACGCCGATTTGCCGTATATCGAACCGCGTGATATCGAACATCCCATGTCAAGAATAACCGTTAGTAATGATGATGTACGGGATATTATTATGAGTCTAGATACATCCAAAGCGACGGGACCGGATGGCATTGGTAACAATGTTCTGAAACTATCTTCAACTTCCCTAACTCCACTGTTAGCAGAGTTATTTAACATTTCACTTCATAATAAAACTTTCCCATCATCTTGGAAACTAGCATCTGTAATTCCATTATATAAGAAAGGAGATGAACATGACTGCTCAAATTATAGACCAGTTGCACTAACTAGCTGTGTTGCTAAAGTTTTTGAAAAATGCGTCTTTAAATATGTATTTAATTTCTTTAGAGATAACAATATTCTATCCAATTTACAATCTGGATTTATGCCTGGCGATTCAACGGTAAATCAATTAACATATCTTTATAATTTTATCGCAAGTGCAGTAGACAAAGGAAAAGAAATCAGAGCAGTTTTCTGTGACATAAGTAAAGCGTTTGATAAAGTTTGGCACAAGGGTATAATACATAAACTTCATGCATGCGGTATACAGGGTGAACTTTTGGAATGGTTTCAAAGCTACTTGGACAGCAGACAGCAAAAAGTTGTAATAAATGGGTATAGTTCAGAATATAAATATGTAGAAGCTGGTGTACCACAGGGCTCCGTCTTAGGACCTCTTCTTTTTCTTATATATCTAAATGATATCGTAGATGGGATAGATAGTAACATTCGCCTTTTTGCCGATGATACATCGATCTATGTTATAATAGATGATCATGTTACTGCAGTTGCAATGTTAAATAATGATTTAGCTAAAATTTCAGATTGGGCAAAAAAGTGGCAAGTTAATTTCAACCCTAGCAAGACTGAAAGTATAACATTCACACGCAAAAAGCAAAATGTTGTTAAACCCAATTTAACCATGAACAGCGAAACTATTAAAGAAGTTAATAGTCACAAACATCTAGGTATAACACTTCAAAGCGATTGTTCATGGAAAGCACATATTGACGAAATGTTAAAGAAAATTAGTCCAATGATCAATTGTCTGAGAAGTTTGAAATACCGTTTATCTCGAAAAACGTTAGACACATTGTATAAGTCATTTATTTTACCTCTATTTGATTACTGCTGTCATATATGGGATAATTGCACAATTGAACAGACCATCTTATTAGAAAATTTACAGTTAGACGCATTACGTACGATTTGCGGCGCGGTACGCGGCACTAGCCATGATAAAATATATAAAGAAACAAAGTACAGTAGTCTTAAGGATAGAAGACAACGGTTTAAACTCATTACCTTTTACAAAATGTATCATAATCTGGCTCCAGACTACTTGAGCAATCTCATACCAGGAAGAGTATCAGAACAAAGTAATTACAACCTTAGAAATAGGTCTTCCGTTCAAACTATTAATTGTAGAACACAGCGATATTTGCAATCATTCCTACCAAGTACCATTACCCTCTGGAATTCTTTACCAGACGAAATTATCAACGCCCCATCCATAAGTCATTTCAAAACAATGATAATTTCAAAAGAAACCCCGAATTACTTAAACTTAAATGCAGGTACCAGATTCTGTCAAATCATACATTGCCGCCTCAAGCTTGATTGTAGTGATCTAAATGCACACAAATATAATCGACATATATCCGAAACATCCAGGTGTTCATGTGGTCACCCTTATGAAGATATAATTCATTATCTGTTTATCTGCAGGAACTATCAAAATCTAAGAACAAGTATGTATTTTTACAATCAAGGATTCGACCTAACGACAATTTTATACGGTAACCGTAACTTTAGTAATTTGACAAACATTAACATTCTCAAATCCTTACATCAGTTTATCAACCAAAGTAACCGATTTTCGTGATATCTCACAAATCTGAACTACATGTATTTTGAAACTAATCTGTTTTATCTATAGCTGCAGGCAACCGTATCACTAGGCATGACCAACATCAATTGATTTGTATTACGTACTCATTAGTTTATGACTTACAAAGATTTTGTTTTGTCTAGTTTTGAATAAGTATTTGTATCATATTTTCTACCTTGTTTTGTGTGTGACCAGTTTTATAATCTATGTACTGGAGCGGCGTTCAAATAAGCCTAAAGGCTTGTTCGCCAATCCAGATTTCTTCTTCGGAAATAAAAATATGTTTAAACCATACAGTAAAACAAAAACCAGATAAAACGCACATATAGATCAAATACATGTAGATATTTCTGCATGCATTCTGAGGCTAATACGTTTATGAGGAATGATGAATCTCAGTAATAGACAGGATGCAAATTACTAAAATTTCACAAAAGTTGAGGGTAAGTAATCAGTCCCCAATTGCGGTAAAATAAAGTGTGACAATGATAAGCATTTTGTGTCAACAAATAAGTAAAGAGTCATTCCTAAATCATCAACCCCAAGCAATTATAGAAACTCAGTCCAAAGTAACGGTAAGTCATCAGTTCAAAGAAAACAGGACACGACCTCAACACTAACTACAATACTCCAACGCTAACTACATGAGTCCAACACTAACTACAAGACTGCAATACTAACTATAAGACTCCAGTGTTAACTACCTGACTCAATCACTAACTACAAGCCTCCAACACTAACTACATGACTCCAACACTAACTAAAAGACTCAATCACTAACTACAAGACTCCAACACTAACTACAAGACTCCAACACTAACTACAAGACTCCAGTGTTAACTACATGACTCAATCACTAACTACAAGCCTCCAACACTAACTACATGACTCTAGTACTAACTACAGGACCCCATCGTCTTATTGATTCTAGAAGTTCTGAATAAACCGTTATTGTTATAAAATATTAATGTAGCGCGGCTCATAGAGGAAACTATTGACTGCGGGTGTCTCGGGGGAAACCTGCCTTCTCCTGTGGCGTGGGAACCATTTGATCTGTGTAACTTACTCCAGGTACGTTAGGTCCACCTGACGAGGGAACCCTTTGATCTGTGTAACTTACTCCAGGTACGTGAGGTCCAACTGACGAGGGAACCCTTTGATCTGTGTAACTTACTCTAGGTACGTTAGGTCCACCTGACGAAGGAAGCCTTTGATATGTGTAACTTACTCTAGGTACGTTAGGCCCACCTGACGAGGGAACCCTTTGATCTGTGTAACTTACTCCAGGTACGTTAGGCCCACCTGACGAGGGAACCCTTTGATATGTGTAACTTACTCTAGGTACGTTAGGTCCACCTGACGAGGGAACCATTTGATCTGTGTAACTTACTCCAGGTACGTTAGGCCCACCTGACGTGGGAACCCTTTGATCTGTGTAACTTACTCCAGGTACGTGAGGTCCAACTGACGAGGGAACCTTTTGATCTGTGTAACTTACTCCAGGTACGTTAGGTCCACCTGACGAGGGAACCCTTTGATATGTGTTACTTACTCTAGGTACGTTAGGTCCACCTGACGAGGGAACCATTTGATCTGTGTAACTTACTCCAGGTACGTTAGGCCCACCTGACGAGGGAAGCCTTTGATCTGTGTAACTTACTCCAGGTACGTGAGGTCCAACTGACGAGGGAACCCTTTGATCTGTGTAACTTACTCCAGGTACGTTAGGTCCACCTGACGAGGGAACCCTTTGATCTGTGTAACTTACTCGAGGTACGTTAGGTCCACCTGACGAGGTAACCCTTTGATCTGTGTAACTTACTCCAGGTACGTTAGGTCCACCTGACGAGGGAAGCCTTTGATCTGTGTAACTTACTTCAGGTACGTTAGGTCCACCTGACGTGGGAACCCTTTGATCTGTGTAACTTACTCTAGGTACGTTAGGTCCACCTGACGTGGGAACCATTTGATCTGTGTAACTTACTCTAGGTACGTGAGGTCCACCTGACGAGGGAACCCTTTGATCTGTGTAACTTACTCCAGGTACGTTAGGCCCACCTGACGAGGGAACCCTTTGATCTGTGTAACTTACTCGAGGTACGTTAGGCCCACCTGACGAGGGAACCCTTTGATCTGTGTAACTTACTCCAGGTACGTTAGGCCCACCTGACGTGGGAACCATTTGATCTGTGTAACTTACTCCAGGTACGTGAGGTCCACCTGATGTGGGAACCCTTTGATCTGTGTAACTTACTCCAGGTTCGTTAGGTCCACCTGACGAAGGAAGCCTTTGATCTGTGTTAGGAAGATGAAGACACTTCGAGTTAGCAGATCGAGAAAACTGGATGTTAGGAAGATGAAGATAAAGATGTTTAATGTGTATAATTTGTTTTAATGTAAACATTTTAAAAATCGTTTTACACAGACTAAAAGTCAGCTTCAACATGTGTTTGTCGTCGTTTAGCTGCTGTTCATTCATAGATCAATCCGTCCAATCAATAGCTCTTTCGATCTTGAAAATAACAAATTAAAATTTCCGTTCTTACGGTTGATTATTTTGATTTAAATTTCACACACACCTCTCTCTTGTTTGTTTATCCGAACCAAACTGTACTGATGGAGATTACAATTAATAAAGCGTCAACGCGATAGCTGGAAAGGGTAAAACAAATTGGTTCATGAAACATTTAAACGCTTTCTCTATCCATTAGCTGATGACAACAGTATCCTATCTATATTTTGAGTTTACAACAGCAAACTTAATGGTTACCTAGTAACCAAACATGTTTCTTACGAACTGAAATGAAAGCAATCTTTTATGCACAAATGTTCATTCGTTCCGTTCCATGCATCGATAAGCAAAAGCGACTACCAAACAAACATATACTTACATCAATTTTATAACATAGTAACAACATAAAGTGTATGCCCCTATCCGAGCTACATAGTTTTCACCTATACCCGTGTGTCTGGTCAGTGTAGTCATGTACATCCATTGTGGTGTGACCATTCAGAAGCAATCATATTGTACGACCTTATGACCTTGACCTTGGCTCAGTTATTTTAAAAACTTGAACCTTGGTCATTAGTTTCAATTTCTCAATGATTGGCCGTTGATATGTGTTGATACATCCAAAGTGGTGGGACCTTTATGATTAGGTACAGTAATTTGTTGACCTTGACCTTAGCGCGGAATGCTTTTTTCGAAAAAAAAAATGCTGTAAGGTTTAATTGGCATTTGACTCATAGCACAGATATCCCTTGTGATGAAGGCTTTCAGGGAGGGTGTTGAGCTTCACCTTGAGGCTTCCCACAACTTTCTCCTTGGTCGTACCTGCTTAATAATCAGTTATAGTTTAACCTCTATCACTTGACCGGATCCTTCAAATGAGGCAGTAGAACTCCTCTTTATCTTGTGATCACTTTGGCACTGTGTTTAATAAACCCATTTTGTTGTATTATATAAAACAGTGTTTACAATTTTCTACAATGTCTCTGTGCATATGCATGCATTTCAATATTTTAAAATGGGTGGACAGGTGCTTAACCTTTTTTTACTAAACATTATTGCTTTATTAGACAACTATTCACAATCATGACACAGCTTTTCATATAGGATAAATAGGGATATTACATTGTTGAAGAAGGTGAAAACATGCTTTTAACGCAAATTCCTTCCATATATATTGTTTGTGTAAAATATGACCTGTTCCTGTATAAACTAAATCACACTTTTTGAAGCGTAATTCACCTATGTAAATAATCACTTCAATGTTTTTTTCCGCACTTAAAGTATAATGTATATAGATGTACATACAAGTGTGTACGATAGCCACCAGACCTCAGTAAGAGAAAACTCCTCTGAGTTGCCTTTCACCGTGAAAGTAAAACAGCATGTTTATTATTCATTTTAGCGACGAGTTTTATACAATTACAGAATCTTGATATTAGCCGCGTAGACTGTTAACACATCCTCTGGCCCAGTGATGATAAAAACTCTGCTGTACTGGAATGAAGGGAGAAGGTATACTGTACCAGTCGCTCCATAATTAATTCTGGATGAATAGGTGTATTGTATGGCATACAGTGTCAGAGAAAGCGGGATTACATAATCAATAAGTCCATATGGCGCTCAGTGTACACACAGAGCTGGTGAATAGAACTTGCGAATACTCCATCCATCACGGCTTGCTTAACCACAGAATGTGTCGGAATGAAACATGTCCATGGTCTTGAATCAATATATTCAAATTCGTTGCCATAACTAGAATGTGTGAGTGTAACTTAGATATAATATATAACTACACTAAGGAACGATACATTATTTCTTTAAATGTACGTTCTCAAAACATATATATTATAATTATCAAATAAAGTTCGCTGTACCCCAATGTGTTTTGTAATAAAGTATAGTTTTGCCCTGAACTATTATAGTTAAAGCACGAGGACGTAATAATAGTTCGCGACAAACGTAGTTTTCGAATCGTATTTATAACAGACAAAATGACAAATTTGAGTGATAATGTTTCATAGATCATATTACTACTGTGCATATAAATGGGACGTGCAGTTTCGGTTTCTACACAGGCATAAATATGTTACTCGATTTTAATTGGAAACTGGTAATTATGATATATTTGGCGATTGGGGATACATATGCAAGCTGAGTGAATGTATGTGTACTATAAACAGCACATTTGGTGTGTTGGAATGTATTAAAGCAAAATAAAAATTTATGAAACACAATGGATGCACCTTTAAGGATCTTCAATGTTGATCTTCTGTAAAGTAAGAGTGAAATTGCCTTTGTTTATTGGCCTTTCTAAACTGTATGGAGGCTATTGTAAATGGGCTGATGGCCTACAAACCGATTTAAACCTTCTCTTCTTCATAGAACATTTTACATGATATCAACACAATAAATCAGCCACTGGATACATATTCATGGCTCACTCATCATTACTTTTTTACTTAAACTATAAAACAGAATGATCTTTTTCTAGTTAATGTGCATAATCAATACAATTCTTTAAAAATGAAATGATTATCACAAAAAAAAACGTGACGAAAAAGGTAAATGTTTTGCATTGGAATATTAAAAATCACAACTATCTTTCATAATATTAGCGTAGCGAATCTCCATCATTGTGAAGGACAAAGCAGGGTCATCTAAATTACACAGCTGAGTAGACTGTGGCCAGTTCTCAGAGAGTAATGTCCCAGAGGTCACAGAGGAAACAATTTCATCAACAGATTACTGCCTGTTTGGTCGAAGCGTAAACGAAGTAAACATAATATCAAAAGACAAACATAATCTACCGGGCCACAGAAACGATACAAAAACAATATATGACTATATTTAAATCCACGAATGATAAATGCGGCTGTGTTTTAGAAGCATTTTTACTTTATGTTTCTGAAACACCCTCCTAGATAGTCGGGGTAGGAGAGCAACATATGATTTGTTGAGCTTATATTGTACATAACGACGCCCTTCAGCAAGTGTGATTCAACGAAGGTACCTATTTCCGACAATATCCTTTATTAACTTAAGTTTCATATTTTATAATGTTTTGACAAAAATATTTATGAAGAAAAGTGATTGAGGACGCCTTGTGTGTTTGAACCTACATAACAAGTTTAAAAATATCATACCCTGATAAATGAAAGCATGCATATCTATTTAAGAGTTTACCTAAGGTGAACATTTTGTATCATTTCTTCTGCCTGATAGTTGATAAAGAATAAAGAATAAAGATACACAAATAAGAATAAATTCGAACATTCGACATCATAATGAAAAGGACTTTTAAGCAACTGCAATTTGGTTTGAGAGATCCATAATATTATCAAAGGTAGACTGTGGAACACACTGCACAGACCCTAGACGCTGGATATTTATTACCTCCCTGTAACCAGCAGGGAAACAGCCAATAACCAATTTTGAAGCTGTGCAATATACAGGCGCTCTGTCAACCAAGTAGAAGGTAGACTGTCACGGATACAGCATTCAAACGTGTTGATAAACGTATTGTAGATGTCAATTAATAGATATGTTAAACATGCACGGTTTTACAATACATTTAGATATGTGGGGTCGATATACTTATAAATGAGCATTGTCATGCCTGGGATGTAGACGAATATTGGTGTATGTTTAAATGCCGCTTAAGTACCATTGTTAGAATAATCGTATATTGGCGTTTTTGTTGTCATAACGAGACCGTGCATCTACATCATGCATCAACTGGTGACGTCGATAGCGATATCATACATTCTTTAAGAAATGTTAACAAGACGTCGATAGCGATAACATGCATTCTATAAGAAATGTTAACAAGACGTCGATAGCGATATCATGCATTCTTTCAGAAATGTTAACAAGACGTCGATAGCGATATCATACATTCTTTAAGAAATGTTAACAGGACGTCGATAGCGATATCATGCATTATTTTAGAAATGTTAACAAGACGTCGATAGCGATATCATACATTCTTTCAGAAATGTTAACAAGACGTCGATAGCGATATCATACATTCGTTCAGAAATGTTAACAAGACGTAGATAGCGATATCATACATTCTTTCAGAAATGTTAACAAGACATCGATAGCGATATCATACATTCTTTCAGAAATGTTAACAAGACATCGATAGCGATATCATACATTCTTTCAGAAATGTTAACAAGACGTCGATAGCGATATCATACATTCTTTCAGAAATGCTAACAAGACGTCGATAGCGATATCATACATTCTTTCAGAAATGTTAACAAGACGTCGATAGCGATATCATACATTATTTCAGTAAATGTTAACAAGACGTCGATAGCGATATCATACATTCTTTCAGAAATGTTAACAAGACGTCGATAGCGATATCATACATTATTTCAGAAATGTTAACAAGACGTCGATAGCGACACAGGACAACAATTGGTTGAATCCATTTGCCGGATCCTTCCGGATTCTCCCAAATTTTGGTGGATCTTGAAGAATCCGGAAGAAGGATCCGGCAAGCGGATTCCACCACTTTTAGTCCTGTGCGATATCATACATTCTTTCAGAAATGTTAACAAGACGTCGATAGCGATATCATACATTCTTTCAGAAATGTTAACAAGACGTCGATAGCGATATCAAACATTATTTCCGAAATGTTAACAAGACGTCGATAGCGATAGCGATATCATATATTCTTTCAGAAATGTTAACAAGAGTTTCTTTGAATAACAACAAACATTTACTGAACAATCAATTCTTGACAATGATAGTAACAATCCATTCTTGATCATGATAATAACAATTAATTGTTGATAATGATAGTAACACTCGAGTCTTGATAATGCTAGTAACAATCGATTCGTGATAATGGTAGTAATGACACATATTTGGTAAGGTAATGTTTAAAATCCGGACATTTTGAAAATACACTTTTATTGATGTATTTCGATAACATAACAAATATCAGATTGCATATGAGCAACTAGATGTTATGGAAAATTAAATATAGAATATTCCTGCTCCAAATGTTACAGTTATTTCTTCCATTCTGATCTGTTAACAATCACCATGGAAACAATGTGTAGAAAACAGACTGAGTTTAAGTTACTGTTAGGAAAATCGCATAATGGCACAGTCAGCTCAATACACTTATATTCATCTGACTATTTAGCTCTGATACCGATAGACATGCGATCTATCTCGTATCCATCTGCGCTATCAAACTACCTGACTCTTACCCCCCATTACAATCGTCTCTCAAACCACCAGTGTAAGAAACACTGACCCGTGATACTAACAGTAGTCGTTTGCGATACCAGCAACAGACATACTAGGTTATAATTGTCTCACCCTTAAAACGTATTTGACTAAGTATGTTTTAATATACCAGTTGTTTTTGTGACTAATACACATCAGGTTCACCGACCTGAACAAGCCCATGGCAAGGTTGTAGAGAACAGTGAACATCTTGTAACGGGTGTTTGATCCTCCATTATAATCTGTAGCAAGGTTGTAGAGAACAGTGAACATCTTGTAACGGGTGTTGGATCCTCCATTATAATCTGTAGCAAGGTTGTAGAGAACAGTGAACATCTTGTAACGGGTGTTGGATCCTCCATTATAATCTGTAGCAAGGTTGTAGAGAACAGTGAACATCTTGTAACGGGTGTTGGATCCTCCATTATAATCTGTAGCAAGGTTGTAGAGAACAGTGAACATCTTGTAACGGGTGTTGGATCCTCCATTATAATCTGTAGCAAGGTTGTAGAGAACAGTGAACATCTTGTAACGGGTGTTGGATCCTCCATTATAATCTGTAGCAAGGTTGTAGAGAACAGTGAACATCTTGTAACGGGTGTTGGATCCTCCATTATAATCTGTAGCAAGGTTGTAGAGAACAGTGAACATCTTGTAACGGGTGTTGGATCCTCCATTATAATCTGTAGCAAGGTTGTAGAGAACAGTGAACATCTTGTAACGGGTGTTGGATCCTCCATTATAATCTGTAGCAAGGTTGTAGAGAACAGTGAACATCTTGTAACGGGTGTTGGATCCTCCATTATAATCTGTAGCAAGGTTGTAGAGAACAGTGAACATCTTGTAACGGGTGTTGGATCCTCCATTATAATCTGTAGCAAGGTTGTAGAGAACAGTGAACATCTTGTAACGGGTGTTGGATCCTCCATTATAATCTGTAGCAAGGTTGTAGAGAACAGTGAACATCTTGTAACGGGTGTTGGATCCTCCATTATAATCTGTAGCAAGGTTGTAGAGAACAGTGAACATCTTGTAACGGGTGTTGGATCCTCCATTATAATCTGTAGCAAGGATGTAGAGAACAGTGAACATCTTGTAACGGGTGTTGGATCCTCCATTATAATCTGTAGCAAGGATGTGGTCCCTGACACGATACGACGCCGTGCAGAGTCGTCTCACAATGACGCAAGTTTTGCGGCGTCACTTTTCTTCTAGTGTATGCGCAAACGTTTGAACGTCGCTGACGTTGTCGGGTCCGTCTCAAAAGAAAGAGCCTAGAGGCGCTCTATCGGACTCTTGTTACACGTTCTAATAGTCAATGTTAGAGGCATCCTTCACAACCACCAAGACTATATTTGCCCGAGATCCTCATCGTTAGGAAACCACGAGAACGCACTTCTTTGACACAGCAACGTGACCCGGCAAACTCGCAATCAAGTGCTTGGGACAAACTTATCCTACGCTTGTTCTCCAAAATGAACGAAAATCTCATTTTCCATTGCTCTGAGGCTTAATTAAGACAGGACCGTTGCATGTGGGACAATGTTACTATATCTGTAGAATGGCTCTAACCAGCTAACCGTTTGGCGTGCATTATAATTGTGTTAACGTTTTGATTTTCATTTGTGTTGATATTCTTCATCTCCAACTCCAGGGATATTGCTATTATGCTCTGGGTTAGCGTTGATTTTGTATTGTTGGTTTGATAAAAGGCCGTCGAAACAGGTACCCTATATCTCGTAATTCAAATGTAAATAACATGAAGGTAAATACATCAAACATCCCTTATACAAGTAGAGTATTGTGTACAGAGTGTTGCAGTTTATTAACCTTCTTCTACACTACACGTTTATTTCGATATCTAGTTCCTGTGGCCGTGGGTGTAGAAACTGAAAACTGCCGTTTGTGAAACAGTAAACGTTTTAGCTCTCTGACCAGTAACACACTTTTATTGTCTTAATTTGTGCGTATTTTTCAAGAAATGTTACAGTCGGTTTTCTGAGACATTTAAAAAATGGAGAAATTCATGCATTTTGTGAATGATGGGAGCGACCAACACATAACAGGGACGACTGTTTCGGGAGGATTCTGTGTTATTTATACCTGTACGTTTATCATTCGATCTTTTTCTCTGACATATTTTGCAAATCTTCCAATTTTACATGAAAAAGAAACCCCAAAACGTAAAAGACAAGTAAATTATAAGTGGTATATCTGTCCTGGTGTTGTCACGAGACTAGTAACCACTGTGACAAACACTGTACAACTACAACCCGAAGGTTTGCTCTCCTCTTTACCTACCTAATTATAAGTGTAAATAATGTAATTTAGAGTTCGTCGTTTGGACGTCAATTTCGCACACATCATCGTGTTGTCTGAACTCTCAATATCACGTGAGACCTACAAATCTACCTCTCACCCTAAAAAGTTCCATAAAAGTGTCATTCTATACATCGCACCATTTTCTTACAATACGGATAATCGTTTTCTGAGGATAGGTTTATCGGGTCGTGTAATGAGATGTTTTACCCTTTTTCGTAACAATATATTGTATAAACTTTACTAATAAATTGCAAATTTGAGAAAAATTAATATGCAAAAAATACATTGCCTTTAAAATTTGGTCCTAATCATGTCTTCTCTTTATATCGTCCATGGCAAATATTTATTTATTAATTATCCTTTAAAATTACATGCCTATTTAACAGTGAACAAATGTAACAATGTTATATTTGGGATTACACTATCTGCTAATATCGAGGTCGATATTGCTGAGTTGATAGGCTGTTGGGACAGTCAGTGCTGGCGATTGGTGCCTGGCTCTGAGGGTGTTTAGTTCTTCGAATCCCACAAGAGACTCCTCCCGAATATTAATTCTACATTCATATATATATATATATATATATATATATATATATATATATATAATCTATAAACATTATAGTGTATAGTGTAAACGAATTATACTATTACTCAACAGTCCAGTTTTCAAATTCGAAAATCAACCATGGCTGTAATATCTACATAATGACCTCGCGTCTAGCAGTGACAACAGGCGAAATTGTTGGTATGATTTGTTTTACCGTTGGCACCCTTCTGGAACATGTCAGTGTCATGTCAACTATCAAACCAAGGCTTTAGATAGAATCAATCCTTGATCAAACCCATACAAACAGTTCTGGAACGTCTTTCTATAGTTTTTAAAACAAATTTACGATTGAACACCTGTTTGTTTGAATTGAACTATAATACTATACCTTGATCAAACGCATCACATTTACATTTACAGTTCTTCTTTTGAGCGATGGTAATTTCAGAAGTACAACCACCTGTTCGTCGTTAAAAGTGACACATATTGAAATAAATAAAATAAAATAGTGTAGTTTCAGTGAACATACTAATTTGATTTCATATTGCCAGTTTGTCAGTTGCATCAGCAATCAATAAATCTGTAAACTGGCCGTATTGCGTCATGTCTTCGTCTCGCTCCTTCACGCACCTGCCGATAAGCTTCCACTTGGAGGGATTTTATGGCGCCCGGAGCGAAGCAGGTAGAAGCAGACGGTGGACTTGCTTGTAGCAACGATCAGACCCGTCCGTACTTACTGTAATAGGCGATAAAAAGGGGGGGGGGGGGGGGGGGGTTGGGTGTAGTAGCAACCGAGGCTGACATGTACTACATATTTAAAATTTATTAAATAATTCACCATAATTGTTAGAACCCATATTTACCCTTAAATAGACGCTGTCTCTAACATAGTATGAACTCAAGTAAATAGTTTTCATATTTTGAAATACATGCCCTTCTATAATAGTATGCTTTACCCGTCAGTTGCTATGCATCGTTTGAAACAAAAATCTCTTGGTGTGTTATAGTGGCGTCTAGCAAGCACTAGTAAGTAATGATGAACAATGAGTCGATTATGATATCATTATCGGCTGCATCAGTTTGAGTTCTGTCTCTTCACTCCACGCCGAGCTCGAGACGAGGGAGCGGCTGGGAACAACTCCCGAGTGGGTATTCGAGAAAATACGGTAAGGAAACATTGATGTCCTGCAAAAAGGTTTCACCGTGAAGAGAGAGAGAGAGAGAGAGATCCAGAGAGAGAATGAGAGAGGGAGAGGGAGAGGAAGAGGGAGAGAGGGAGAGAGGGAGGGAGAGAGGGAGGGAGAGAGGGAGAGAGAGAGGGAGAGGAGATGATCTCTCTGGACCGAGGACACTGATTACAGTTCTCTACACGTGCCTCCCACCTCCACGACCTGTGTAATTACAATACAGTGTTAGTGTGTCTTCTGGACCGCTCCCTATGGAACTAGTATTCAATATCCAATTATATGGGACAACTTTTAATTTCGAACTTGATTGATCTTAATTTCACCGTGACCAAGATGATCGATGTAACCATGGCGAATCATATATTTCCAATATGTCACTCCTACCAGTAATGCCAATTAATATACCTGGTAGTGCCAAGAATTGTAGTCTAGCCGCGCGGATAGCAGCAGGCTTATCATCTGGAGAAAAGAGATAATAAACTAATAATAACAAGATAAACCTATGAAATATAAATGAAATAAAAAATGCTTGGGCCCGATAATGCTTAGGCCCGATAATGCTTGGGCCCGATAATGCTTGGATCTGATAATGCTTGGGCACGATAATGCTTGGGTCTGATAATGCTTGGGCCCGATAATGCTTCGGTGTGATAATGCTTGGGTGTGATAATGCTTGGGTGTGATAATGCTTGGGCCCGATAATGCTTGGGTGTGATAATACTTGGGTGTGATAAAGCTTGGGCCCGATAATGCTTGGGCCCGATAATGCTTGGGTCTGATAATGCTTGGGCCCGATAATGCTTGGGCCCGATAATGCTTGGGCCCGATAATGCTTGGGTCTGATAATGCTTGGTTCTGATAATGCTTGGGTCTGATAAAGCTTGAGTCTGATAATGGTTGGGCCCGATAATGCTTTGGTCTGATAATGCTTGTGTCTGATAATGCTTGGGCCCGATAATGCTTGGGCCAGATAATTTTGGTGATAGGCTTCACGGCATTCTTAATACTATTTGCAGCACCCGCCATCCACACACTAAGGTTCTAAGGTAAGTGCTCACTAAACCAAACAATGTATAGAGTATGTCGTTAAAGTCGTCCACAAACCTGGGATCATATCTCTACTCATTCTGTGAAGTTTCTTTGGTTTAAGAATAAGTAATCATTTCATATCCGATTTTTAAAATACCCTAACTACGAAGAAATACAAATCTATTGATTGACAACTTCTTTATTGCAGTGAGATGCTGAAGTACTTTGTAGATGATGGAATCATAACATGGCCTTATAGTTTATAGTACTAGTTTAGTACTAGATTGTGCCAGATTAATCAGATAATTGATACAGTATTGACCCATATATAAACACTAATTGTGACATGGAACAAGGTGGATAGCTACTGTTTTGCATGTAATTGAGAAGCTATGTGAAACTAGAATAAATATTTTAAACCACAAGTCTGCCAGAAGCCTTCAGGTCGACTTTCCATTCAGTTCACTGTAAAACCACAGCATAATGCTCAAACAAGATCTCAAAGAAGCGGACAAAAACAATCAGAAATACAATTACATTAATCTCAAGAGAAACACTAAGGTTTTTATTCTTTCATCAACAGGCAAGCTGTCAATTGTGCTGATAAATTATTCAACGACAAGTTTTAGTTTCAACATAGGCGCTATCATTCCCTAGGAAACCATACAACACAAACAATAATCAGATTGCTAACTTTACAGCAACACGAATGATAACAAACGCCATCACTTGTCACTAGAGCTTTTATTGCTTTTTTTCACTTTCAAAATCGTTCATGGTGTTGTGAGGGTACAACGTGATAGGCAACATAGCTTGTGGTCACTTACAACCATACGACGAAGTCAAAGGTTTATCAAAACATGAGATTTGCATTTTACTTGTTATGTATTAAGGTTTCAGGAAACTTGGTTGTCCTAATATTGTGTGCGTGTTGAAGAATACTTGTGGTCCATTGAAAACCAAAATAATTAAATATATCACATATATTACGCAATTTGGCATCATTTTTGTGATGTCTTACAGTATGAATATTAAACTTGTATCTTTGATAAATCTCGGCGTTATTCAAAGCACATACAGATGGATGCAAATATATCTAGATATGCAGCTTTGCATATAGCTTGTGTGATAAACTTGTTTCCACCACTCGCTAACCGTCACTAGGTTTGTTAACACCGGGTTCAAGGGTCACTAGCCATTTAGACCACACGGAGTCAGATCCTAATATACTGTTGGATTTTGTTGGGTGATGTAGAATGTACAAGTATATGCTGAACATCATCTATAGGCTGAATACCCTCTGCATATTGTAAACTCAGCTCAATCAGACTGAGCTTTATACTTCTATCTTATCTTTTACCACAATTATATTCGTGAATTATTATCTGAATAATATGTCTGAAGGCTTATATACTTTAGCTCAGTATCAACCAATGTCTAATGAAACTTAAACACCAAACTATGTACAGTTAAAATTTAATTACAATTGCAACCATGGAATAATCACAACAAGTACATCGACTTCATTGATTATTTTCATCCGTCTTAATTGACTTGGCTGTTTTGAAAATGTCAGTAATACATTCATAATCAAACGTTAACTTGGTTGTAAGAAGATCAGAATCCAAACCCATTATCGGTTATCACATACATTATAGTAAATGCCCCAACCATTAATTCATTCCTTCATTTGAACTCTTGTTAGATGTCAGTCCAGTATTATTAAGTAAATGTAGACGGATCTCGATGTCGCGGGTATGATGGTGAGGTGAAATTCAGAGAAATCAATGATTGTGGAGTGTATACGGAGAATAGCTGAACTCGTCTCTTGGTGCTTCCACTAATGAAATAATTCCCAGAAATATCGAAAATTGTCTGAATGTTTCTTACACATGATTATGATAATGGATCAGGTTGTTGAATAAGGAAATGTCAGTACAGAGATATAATCCCCGTCGCAAATTAACAACCCAAAATTACAGAGAAGCAAATAGATAACATGGTTTTAATAAGTTATCAAACAAGATACGGTTTCATTTCTTGATATGTTTCTATGATTGTTGAAGTTTAATATAACTCCAACCTCTCCAGGACGAAATGTTGATATTTGCCTCCATACATCTTAGGTATGGCAGTGATAAGGGAATAACAATTTCAAAATTACAAAGAAAAAACAACGTAAATGTTATAGGAGATTAGATGTTAACAGAAACATGATCCAGTTTCTCAATATGTTTCAAAATATTGACAATACTGACTGTGAACTTGAAAACAATATGGAGGTCACACTGACCAGATTAACACGCAGGTTCTCAATGTCATGGTGCCTGCTTATTTCCTTGAAGGTGTGTGAGATATGAAGATATGTTGACAAGATTAACAGTATCCCAAGCTGAACAACCCAAAGCTTCAACGTGGCCTTGCACGTACTGTCAGCCTTGAATGTAATGTCAAGATCACGAAAATCAAATCAGTCATAGTTCTTCTTATAGAGAAGCTTTGTGTAAGTTATAAAATAATCACATGGCCTGATCGTGAGATATCCATATGACAATGATAACATGTCAATGTCTCTATGTGACCATGCTCTTACTGTGGTGAACCTATGTGCATAATATAAAACAATCTAGTGAATACTTCTTGAGATATTCAAATTTCATATCATTCTTTTTCAACATTTAACCAACCCTTCAAACAACTCAGACGCCCTATCGGTGCATGTACAACAATGATGAACATTTTACACACCGAGATACCATAGCACTGATATGTTTGTGATTATTTTGCTTCCAGTATGTATGTGTAGTGTACACGACTTCCAGTATGTATGTGTAGTGTACACGACTTCCAGTATGTATGTGTAGTGTACACGACTTCCAGTATGTATGTGTAGTGTACACGACTTCCAGTATGTATGTGTAGTGTACACGACGTCCAGTATGTATGTGTAGTGTACACGACTTCCAGTATGTATGTGTAGTGTACACGACTTCCAGTATGTATGTGTAGTGTACACGACTTCCAGTATGTATGTGTAGTGTACACGACTTCCAGTATGTATGTGTAGTGTACACGACTTCCAGTATGTATGTGTAGTGTACACGACTTCCAGTATGTATGTGTAGTGTACACGACTTCCAGTATGTATGTGTAGTGTACACGACTTCCAGTATGTATGTGTAGTGTACACGACTTCCAGTATGTATGTTTAGTGTACACGACTTCCAGTATGTATGTTTAGTGTACACGACTTCCAGTATGTATGTTTAGTGTACACGACTTCCAGTATGTATGTGTAGTGTACACGACTTCCAGTATGTATGTGTAGTGTACACGACTTCCAGTATGTATGTGTAGTGTACACGACTTCCAGTATGTATGTTTAGTGTACACGACTTCCAGTATGTATGTGTAGTGTACACGACTTCCAGTATGTATGTTTAGTGTACACGACTTCCAGTATGTATGTGTAGTGTACACGACTTCCAGTATGTATGTGTAGTGTACACGACTTCCAGTATGTATGTTTAGTGTACACGACTTCCAGCATGTATGTTTAGTGTACACGACTTCCAGTATGTATGTTTAGTGTACACGACTTCCAGTATGTATGTTTAGTGTACACGACTTCCAGTATGTATGTGTAGTGTACACGACTTCCAGTATGTATGTGTAGTGTACACGACTTCCAGTATGTATGTGTAGTGTACACGACTTCCAGTATGTATGTGTAGTGTACACGACTTCCAGTATGTATGTGTAGTGTACACGACTTCCAGTATGTATGTGTAGTGTACACGACTTCCAGTATGTATGTGTAGTGTACACGACGTCCAGTATGTATGTGTAGTGTACACGACTTCCAGTATGTATGTGTAGTGTACACGACTTCCAGTATGTATGTGTAGTGTACACGACTTCCAGTATGTATGTGTAGTGTACACGACTTCCAGTATGTATGTGTAGTGTACACGACTTCCAGTATGTATGTGTAGTGTACACGACTTCCAGTATGTATGTGTAGTGTACACGACTTCCAGTATGTATGTGTAGTGTACACGACTTCCAGTATGTATGTGTAGTGTACACGACTTCCAGTATGTATGTTTAGTGTACACGACTTCCAGTATGTATGTTTAGTGTACACGACTTCCAGTATGTATGTTTAGTGTACACGACTTCCAGTATGTATGTTTAGTGTACACGACTTCCAGTATGTATGTGTAGTGTACACGACTTCCAGTATGTATGTGTAGTGTACACGACTTCCAGTATGTATGTTTAGTGTACACGACTTCCAGTATGTATGTGTAGTGTACACGACTTCCAGTATGTATGTGTAGTGTACACGACTTCCAGTATGTATGTTTAGTGTACACGACTTCCAGTATGTATGTTTAGTGTACACGACTTCCAGTATGTATGTGTAGTGTACACGACTTCCAGTATGTATGTGTAGTGTACACGACTTCCAGTATGTATGTTTAGTGTACACGACTTCCAGTATGTATGTTTAGTGTACACGACTTCCAGTATGTATGTTTAGTGTACACGACTTCCAGTATGTATGTTTAGTGTACACGACTTCCAGTATGTATGTGTAGTGTACACGACTTCCAGTATGTATGTGTAGTGTACACGACTTCCAGTATGTATGTTTAGTGTACACGACTTCCAGTATGTATGTTTAGTGTACACGACTTCCAGTATGTATGTTTAGTGTACACGACTTCCAGTATGTATGTTTAGTGTACACGACTTCCAGTATGTATGTGTAGTGTACACGACTTCCAGTATGTATGTGTAGTGTACACGACTTCCAGTATGTATGTGTAGTGTACACGACTTCCAGTATGTATGTGTAGTGTACACGACTTCCAGTATGTATGTGTAGTGTACACGACTTCCAGTATGTATGTGTAGTGTACACGACTTCCAGTATGTATGTGTAGTGTACACGACGTCCAGTATGTATGTGTAGTGTACACGACTTCCAGTATGTATGTGTAGTGTACACGACTTCCAGTATGTATGTGTAGTGTACACGACTTCCAGTATGTATGTGTAGTGTACACGACTTCCAGTATGTATGTGTAGTGTACACGACGTCCAGTATGTATGTGTAGTGTACACGACTTCCAGTATGTATGTGTAGTGTACACGACTTCCAGTATGTATGTGTAGTGTACACGACTTCCAGTATGTATGTGTAGTGTACACGACTTCCAGTATGTATGTGTAGTGTACACGACTTCCAGTATGTATGTGTAGTGTACACGACTTCCAGTATGTATGTTTAGTGTACACGACTTCCAGTATGTATGTTTAGTGTACACGACTTCCAGTATGTATGTGTAGTGTACACGACTTCCAGTATGTATGTGTAGTGTACAAGACTTCCAGTATGTATGTTTAGTGTACACGACTTCCAGTATGTATGTTTAGTGTACACGACTTCCAGTATGTATGTGTAGTGTACACGACTTCCAGTATGTATGTGTAGTGTACACGACTTCCAGTATGTATGTGTAGTGTACACGACTTCCAGTATGTATGTTTAGTGTACACGACTTCCAGTATGTATGTGTAGTGTACACGACTTCCAGTATGTATGTGTAGTGTACACGACTTCCAGTATGTATGTGTAGTGTACACGACTTCCAGTATGTATGTTTAGTGTACACGACTTCCAGTATGTATGTGTAGTGTACACGACTTCCAGTATGTATGTGTAGTGTACACGACGTCCAGTATGTATGTGTAGTGTACACGACTTCCAGTATGTATGTGTAGTGTACACGACTTCCAGTATGTATGTGTAGTGTACACGACTTCCAGTATGTATGTTTAGTGTACACGACTTCCAGTATGTATGTGTAGTGTACACGACTTCCAGTATGTATGTGTAGTGTACACGACGTCCAGTATGTATGTGTAGTGTACACGACTTCCAGTATGTATGTGTAGTGTACACGACTTCCAGTATGTATGTGTAGTGTACACGACTTCCAGTATGTATGTGTAGTGTACACGACTTCCAGTATGTATGTGTAGTGTACACGACTTCCAGTATGTATGTGTAGTGTACACGACTTCCAGTATGTATGTTTAGTGTACACGACTTCCAGTATGTATGTGTAGTGTACACGACTTCCAGTATGTATGTGTAGTGTACACGACTTCCAGTATGTATGTGTAGTGTACACGACTTCCAGTATGTATGTGTAGTGTACACGACTTCCAGTATGTATGTTTAGTGTACACGACTTCCAGTATGTATGTTTAGTGTACACGACTTCCAGTATGTATGTTTAGTGTACACGACTTCCAGTATGTATGTGTAGTGTACACGACTTCCAGTATGTATGTGTAGTGTACACGACTTCCAGTATGTATGTTTAGTGTACACGACTTCCAGTATGTATGTTTAGTGTACACGACTTCCAGTATGTATGTTTAGTGTACACGACTTCCAGTATGTATGTTTAGTGTACACGACTTCCAGTATGTATGTGTAGTGTACACGACGTCCAGTATGTATGTGTAGTGTACACGACTTCCAGTATGTATGTGTAGTGTACACGACTTCCAGTATGTATGTGTAGTGTACACGACTTCCAGTATGTATGTGTAGTGTACACGACTTCCAGTATGTATGTGTAGTGTACACGACTTCCAGTATGTATGTGTAGTGTACACGACGTCCAGTATGTATGTGTAGTGTACACGACTTCCAGTATGTATGTGTAGTGTACACGACTTCCAGTATGTATGTGTAGTGTACACGACTTCCAGTATGTATGTGTAGTGTACACGACTTCCAGTATGTATGTGTAGTGTACACGACGTCCAGTATGTATGTGTAGTGTACACGACTTCCAGTATGTATGTGTAGTGTACACGACTTCCAGTATGTATGTGTAGTGTACACGACTTCCAGTATGTATGTGTAGTGTACACGACTTCCAGTATGTATGTGTAGTGTACACGACTTCCAGTATGTATGTGTAGTGTACACGACTTCCAGTATGTATGTTTAGTGTACACGACTTCCAGTATGTATGTTTAGTGTACACGACTTCCAGTATGTATGTGTAGTGTACACGACTTCCAGTATGTATGTGTAGTGTACAAGACTTCCAGTATGTATGTTTAGTGTACACGACTTCCAGTATGTATGTTTAGTGTACACGACTTCCAGTATGTATGTGTAGTGTACACGACTTCCAGTATGTATGTGTAGTGTACACGACTTCCAGTATGTATGTGTAGTGTACACGACTTCCAGTATGTATGTTTAGTGTACACGACTTCCAGTATGTATGTGTAGTGTACACGACTTCCAGTATGTATGTGTAGTGTACACGACTTCCAGTATGTATGTGTAGTGTACACGACTTCCAGTATGTATGTTTAGTGTACACGACTTCCAGTATGTATGTGTAGTGTACACGACTTCCAGTATGTATGTGTAGTGTACACGACGTCCAGTATGTATGTGTAGTGTACACGACTTCCAGTATGTATGTGTAGTGTACACGACTTCCAGTATGTATGTGTAGTGTACACGACTTCCAGTATGTATGTTTAGTGTACACGACTTCCAGTATGTATGTGTAGTGTACACGACTTCCAGTATGTATGTGTAGTGTACACGACGTCCAGTATGTATGTGTAGTGTACACGACTTCCAGTATGTATGTGTAGTGTACACGACTTCCAGTATGTATGTGTAGTGTACACGACTTCCAGTATGTATGTGTAGTGTACACGACTTCCAGTATGTATGTGTAGTGTACACGACTTCCAGTATGTATGTGTAGTGTACACGACTTCCAGTATGTATGTGTAGTGTACACGACTTCCAGTCAGGCCGGTCAGCTCAAGGAACGAGGCAGTGATAGATGAGACATGATTTGGGTGTCGGCGATCGATGCAGGCCGTGTGTACACTTCCTGGCCGAGGATAAGTCAATACCCAAGACATGGAGTAGCTTTTAGAAGAACACGGCCGCCAATACACGCCTGGGATGGGTTAGAAATAATTGAAACCATGTCATGGAACTAATCTATCTGTGGGTTGGTGTCCCCTGATCTGTAGGTTGGTGTCCCCGGCTCTGTGGACTTGTGTCCCCGGCTCTGTGGGTTGGTGTTCCCGACTCTGTGGGTTGGTGTCCCCTGATCTGTGGGTTGGTGTCCCGGCTCTGGTGGTTGGTGTTCCCGGCTCTGTGGCTTGGTGGTTCCTGATCTGTGGGTTGGTGTTCCCGGCTCTGTGGGTTGGTGTCCCCTGATCTGTGGGTTGGTGTCCCCGGCTCTGTGGACTTGTGTTCCCGACCTGCTGGTTGGTGTTCCCGACTCTGTGGGTTGGTGTCCCCTGATCTGTGGGTTGGTGTCTCCTGATCTGTGGGTTGGTGTCCCCGGCTCTGCTGGTTGGTGTTCCCGACTCTGTGGGTTGGTGTCCCCTGATCTGTGGGTTGGTGTCCCCAGCTCTGTGGGTTGGTGTCCCCGGCTCTGTGGGTTGGTGTTCCCGGCTCTGTGGGTTGGTGTCCCCTGATCTGTTGGTTGGTGTCCCCGGCTCTGTGGGTTGGTGTTCCCGGCTCTGTGGACTTGTGTCCCCGGCTCGGTGAGTTGGTGTCCCCTGATCTGTTGGTTGGTGTCCCCGGCTCTGTGGACTTGTGTCCCCTGATCTGTGGGTTGGTGTCCCCGGTTCTGTGGGTTGGTGTTCCCGGCACTGTTGGTTGGTGTTCCCGGCTCTGTGGGTTGGTGTCCCCTTCTCTGTGGATTGGTGTCCCCGGCTATGTTGACTGATGTCCCGGTGTCCCCGGCTCGCTCTGTGGATTTTGACTATCTAAATCTAATCGTGTATGTGTTTGCTATTGTGTGTGGATTAAGATTAGATGACAATACATACATGTAAGACATTAGATGACAATACATGCAAGTAAAGACATTAGGTGACAATACATACAAGTCAAACATTAGATGACAATACATACATGTAAGACATTAGGTGCCAATATATGCAAGTAAAATTTCAGCTGACAATACATGCAAGTAAAACTTCAGGTGACAATACATGCAAGTAACACATTAGGTGACAATACATACAAGTCAAACATTAGATGACAATACATGCAAGTAAGACATTAGGTGACAATACATGCAAGTAAGACATTAGGTGATAATACATGCAAGTAAGACATTAGGTGACAATACATGCAAGTAAAACTTCAGGTGACAATACATGCAAGTAAGACATTAGGTGACAATACATACAAGTAAAACATTAGGTGACAATACATGCAAGTAAAATTTCAGGTGACAATATATGCAAGTAAAACTTCAGGTGACAATACATGCAAGTAAAACTTAAGGTGACAATATATGCAAGTAAAACATTAGGTGACAATACATGCAAGTAAAACTTCAGGTGACAATACATGCAAGTAAGACATTAGGTGACAATAAATGCAAGTAAAATTTCAGGTGACAATACATGCAAGTAAAACTTCAGGTGACAATATATGCAAGTAAAACTTCAGGTGACAATACATGCAAGTAAAACTTAAGGTGACAATACATGCAAGTAAAACTTCAGGTGACAATATATGCAAGTAAGACATTAGGTGACAATACATGCAAGTAAGACATTAGGTGATAATACATGCAAGTAAGACATTAGGTGACAAAAATTGCAAGTAAGACATTAGGTGACAATACATGCATGTAAGACATTAGGTGACAATACATGCAAGTAAGACATTAGATAACAATACATACAAGTCAAACATTAGATGACAATACATACATGTAAGACATTAGGTGACAATACATGCAAGTAAAATTTCAGGTGACAATACATGCAAGTAAAACTTCAGGTGACAATACATGCAAGTAAAACTTCAGGTGACAATATATGCAAGTAACACATTAGGTGACAATACATGCAAGTAACACATTAGGTGACAATACATACATGTAAGACATTAGGTGACAATACATGCAAGTCAAACATTAGATGACAATACATACATGTAAGACATTAGGTGCCAATATATGCAAGTAAAATTTCAGGTGACAATACATGCAAGTAAAACTTCAGGTGACAATACATGCAAGTAACACATTAGGTGACAATACATACAAGTCAAACATTAGATGACAATACATACATGTAAGACATTAGGTGCCAATATATGCAAGTAAAATTTCTGGTGACAATACATGCAAGTAAGACATTAGGTGACAATACATGCAAGTAAGACATTAGGTGACAATACATGCAAGTAAGACATTAGGTGACAATTCATGCAAGTAAGACATTAGGTGACAATACATACAAGTAAGACATTAGGTGACAATTCATGCAAGTAAAACTTCAGGTGACAATACATGCAAGTAAAACTTCAGGTAAAATTCATACATGTAAAGCATTAGGTGACAATACATACATGTAAGACATTAGGTGACATTACATGCAAGTAAAACTTCAGGTGACAATACATACAAGTAACACATTAGGTGACAATACATGCAAGTAAAACTTCAGGTGACAATATATGCAAGTAAAATTTCAGGCTTCATTGAAATAATTGACATTAGATAAAATGAATATAGTGTAAATAATTCTACTTCACACACGTTTAGGGGTATATATAATTATGAATTGGACAAATTATTATAATCAAACGTTTCAATAGAGTGTTAAATCTGATTATTAAATGTAAAACTTCAGTATACGCTTTCTTAATCCAGGTTTGTTGTCTAAGAGTCCTACATATTTAAACGTGCATGTAGCAGCCAGATTCTCGTGCTAGTCTCTCTACTACAAGGATGATAAGTGGGTCGGTGATGCTAAATATTGATTGGAGGATGAAGCAGGTCCCAGAGCAATGACTGACAACAGACTCGTACAGACAGGTCTCAGACTAGACAGATCTGTAATTGACTTCTTATCCTGCCAGCTCACACTACCAGGAAATCATTGAACCTTTCTGTCATGGGCATGAGAGTAGATGCCTACTCCCTTACCAGGCTGATTGTCTACAATACACCAGATGGGGGATTGAAAATACATATACCCCGAACTATTATGCTTGTTCACAACATTGAAAGTTGTAACTAGCAAGATTACTTTTACTTTTACTATCGATCAAACATTTATTATTCAAGAGTTGCATATATTCATCACAATATACACATATTCAACAGGCAAAATATTGATGGATTGATATGATATTCAGAGATTTACAACGCCTGTTATGCCGATATTGACATTCGGATGGTTTAATTTATCTTTCTTGCTTATTGCTGCTAGGGTATTTACTGAACAATTGATATCATTTTCACAAATGGCAACAGATGAAAGCCATTATTAATGTTCACATGAGTGGCTGGTCGGTCGTTAGAAACTCCCTAGACATCAGTTGGCTCTAATGGTGTTATCTGTACCAGGGGAGCTGAATCGATGGATACATATGAACAATGTAGAACACACAAAGTGGCAGTCAGTATCAATATGTACGTCCATTGAGACACTGATGCAGTGTATGATATATACATGAAGTTGGTATCACTAAACACATTATTATGTCATCTTGAGTCATTTTTACAGTAGACCCAGATATTCTAAAATCCTTGAAAAGTCTTTATTCTAAAAATTTGATGTTTTTTTCAATTTGGAGTAGGACTCGGTATCAGCTTGTCGGCAGTGTACTTTCACTATAGAATATTGATAGCATTAATTGTGTACGCTTAGATAGCCCTAAATGTGTATGCTTGGATACCATTAAGTTTGTATGCTTAACTGTACTCTTGTATCTACAATGTCAATAAAGAGATTTGGCCTTCCTCGTTTAACCAAATTTACATTCTTTACAACCAATCACTTTTTTTTTATCTACTTCTCCAATAAAGCCCGCAGGTCATTGTTTATTTAGCAATCAAGTATTTACTCCCCTTTTGTTTGTATTGCAAATCCTCATTTGTTTTTGTCCCCCGCCGCCGCGAAGCGCGGGGCGGGGGACATAGTATTCAGCTCCGTACGTCCGTCCGTACGTACGTCTGTACGTCCGTACGTCCGTCCCGCTTCTTGTTAGCGCGATATCTAATGAACCGCTCAACCTAGAATCTTCAAACTTGGTACCAGTCTTCATCTGGGGAATACGCAGACCTGAAAAGTTTTTGGTGACCTTGACCTCATTTTCAAGGTCACGGCGAGACTTTGACCAGTTTTGAAAATGTTGTTAGCGCCATATCTGATGAACCGCTCAACCTAGAATCTTCAAACTTCGTACTGGTATTCATCTGGGGAATACGCAGAACTGAAAAGTTTTCGGTGACCTTGACCTCATTTTCAAGGTTTGAAAATGTTTTTGCGGCGGGGGACATGGTCACGTTTGTGACAATTACTTGTTCTCTTTTATTTTCAATCTTTCTGATTGTGACGTCTCATCACTGTATTCTCTGGTATATAAATGTATCTCATTTTCTTATTTCTTACACCCGCCAGTGAAAAGACTTTAATGTCAAAGCTGATGTTAAACACGCGTTTTAACACACACCATCATCATCATTATTTCTTACATGATGAAGGAGTAAGCATTTACTCCGATACGTAGTTGTACAGTGAACTATGTATACTTTTATACCTGTACTTATATATACTTGTATATTTTACGCTGTTTAAATGTTGTATCCGATGACAAAGCCTATAACGTAATTATATACAATGTTGGCTCGTATACAATTTTTGTATGTTTGTATGTATATGCGACATATGATGACAAAATAATGAACATGCAAATTACAATCTTTGTGATCTCCATCTCTATACATGCCCAGATATAAAGGAACATGATAGCTGTGTGTTTTGCTTCACTTGATTGACATACAAAAACAAGATCATCTATAAATTACAGATAATGCACATGATGATACATGTCGTCTCTCAGACACATGAAGTGGAACAAAATACGCTCAAAAGGAATAATCAAATGGAAAGAATACAAAATTGGACACAAGTCACTCCATTTTTATGTATTTGAATATACAGTATTTTGGAACAATGTTTTTACTTTGAATCATTTAATTAATATGCAAAAGTTTAGGTCGATTCGATCTTCAGATACTATCTTCAAATGAAAAGAAATGAAACACAAATGAAATAGAAATGATAATAACGAAATTTTCCCAACACCCATAATGTCTTAATGGATAAGGTTATGTTGATATTTCATGTTCTCCTCTAGTTCTGTATGCACACGGCGTCAGACATCCATATAACTTCATTAGCTGAATACAGGATTAGTCAGGGATTGTAGCACTCTCCACTATTGTTTATACAGATAACGTGACCATGAATTCATGAATAACAAGAATATCATCAGTCGACAGTCTGCAGTAGCAATGCATCATGGGAAAGAAATAACAGTGTTGTAAATAATTACTGATTGAACACAAGGGTAACAGCTGAATTGAAAAACATAACATATTTACTTTATTTATTTATTATTATCATTTATCTGTTATTATAAAATACTTATGAATAGAATTCCCCTAAACAATTATAATATTAATACTTATATTATAAATTTATTTCTTCAATAAACGTTCATTAGTTGTTACAGCATATAACTTTTTGTTACATTTTTGGGAACACTTTAAAATGAATAAGAGTCAATAAGTCATGTCAAAACTTTGATATAACCAGAAAAAAAAACTCTGCAAAAACAGACTGAAGAAACAACTGAAATTAGAAGAAACAGAAAATATATTGATTTAAACACATCTTATGTTGTATATATGTTGTTTCCATATATTTTTTTTATGGAGATATGTATTTGAAAGTATATGTTCTATTTTAAGAACAAATAATCTTTACAACTATTCTCATTAATCAGAATGGCAGAATATCCTACTTGTTTATACTTGTTTATACTTGTTTATACTTGTTTATACTATTTTATATTTCAACCAATGTTTTGTAACATAACATTCTGAGCACTTCGTCCAACAGATAGCGAATGTGACAACCTCACCCAGTTTACTGAACTTATTGTCATCAAGTTCTATCCCCAAGGCATCAAACGATAAAGATACGAATCAGCTTTCATTGTAACATGGACGTTATTCCAGCTTTAACACACACATACACACACACACACACTTTGAAATATACTCATCAAGTAAGTTTCTGAGAAATCTTTGCAAACGAAATAGATACATAGAATAGAATAGAATAGAATAGAATAGAAATATATAAATAAACAACACTGTATTAGCAGTTGAAATGTGAGTCAGTGAGTCACAGTAACATTCTTATTTCAACGATCATTCCAAAGTAAGAAAGAGGGGAGCTTTCTCTATGAACTGACTCAGTGCAATTTGTTAATTGAGTCGATAACATATACATAGGCATTCCTATCAGCAATAACATACAATAGTAGTGTGTTTATTACCAGACAGGTCCCTCGTGACAACTGATCGGATTCCTCATGCCATAGGCTGGATTGCTCACGACTGGTAAACGAGTTAGGATCTTTATGAGTTATACCCGAGAGGCAGTGTTACAGATGTGGCGGGTATAGTTATTGGAACCGATCTTACGGTGTCCATGTTCATCTCAACAACATGACTCATGCTGTTTGTCGATGAATGATCTTGATTTAGCATTAAAATAAACCTCTGAAAGAGAAACAAATCTGGAACTCATTAGGGGTCTTCTCGGAGACTCATATGTCTGTCGTTACGTTTCATTTGTTTTTATTCTTGCTTTCTTGACTTAACATTATATTTCATGGTCCAGGTGGGAGCAGTCGGATCAGTAACAATCTACTTACTCACATTGTCATCTGAAGGGTCTTAATGGTAGGGGCGTGGTATTTTATTTCAAGAAAATACAATTTTAAAAAACCCAAAGTACTGTTGAATTTAAAAAATATGGTAATTAACAACCTTACGTTTTTAAAATGAAAATCTAGAGGTAGCGTTTAAAGGGTGTAAAAAGCTAAGACGTTTGAATTCATCTCTATAACCTATATATCCAGGACACTTCATATACGTTATAGTAAGGTTCTTTGTTCGTGGAAATGTAGCCTAAACTAGACCAGTTGTAACTCACAAGGATAATATGACGACACAGTTTTCTGATTAACATGTCATTTGGACATTCCTGCTCTCTGGCAGGGAGTCAGTGGTTAAATGAGTTGAATGTTACCATTACATCAGGTTTTAGTGAATAATTCATGGAATAATGGAAGACAAGACTTACTCTGTTGAAGGATGTTAGTGTATTCAGTTGAGGATAACTGTGTTTATTCACTTTAAATGACGAGATAAACACCTAGGATATCGGGGAAAAAATCCATTTTGACAACCACGTAAACTTAATATAGAGTTGACTGTAAATACACGTTTAACAGCACTGACAATAGCACATGGAATTGGTTCATCATTCCTCGAAGATGCGTGCTTACCATTAGCTTCAGCTGTCTCCTCTGACCTCTGACCTGCTGATACGGGGATGTTATACTTATTCTAACCTTTGACAAACAAGTTAGCAATAGTTCTATATATATTTACAAACATTTTACACCTCCATCTACCAAACCAGTGGCTCCAATTGGCTCTGTAGCTCATCAGGTTTTTTAATAATAATAAATACATCATTTCTGAAAATATAATATTTCAAGAAATCTACATCTACATCTACATTTACATCTATTTCTACATCTACAAATCTGCACAACATTTCAGCTTTTTGTGGTTTTTAGTTGTTGGAATTTAATTTGGACACATCGAGAACTACATTTTGTATTCCCCATCTGCCAAATTACAGTACTCAACGAAGATGAACTAGAATTCAAGGTCATGGCCCGTTTTAGGGGTCACAAAGGACATAATTGCAATTTATAATCATCATTAACCAAGAAGTCTGTACACAAGATTTCAGCTCTGTAGAGCCAGCGCTTCTTCCGACTTATTGTTATTGACAAAATGGATATTTTCCCTGCAATGACATTTATGAACTTTGTTGACCCATAATAGATGGATGCACTAATGGAGATTGACCGGTTGTCAAACAGCACGACATGCTGCTTCGATCTAATTGCCTAGTTCTCCTTTACTCGGAAACTAGAGGTCTGTGTGACATGTTTATAGGTGTGTTTATTGTATGTCTATGTCTTCCTATCCGCTTGGTGCTTTTCACTTCAGTGGAATAGAGCATTTCTATGAGAACCCGAGGTATACAGGTTATCATTCTGAATCATCTCCATTGCGTTCTGAATCATCTCCATTACGTTCTGAATCATCTCCATTGCGTTCTGAATCATCTCCATTGCGTTCTGAATCATCTCCATTGCGTTCTGAATCATCTCCATTGCGTTCTGAATCATCTCCATTGCGTTCCGAATCATCTCCATTGCGTTCTGAATCATCTCCATTGCGTTCTGAATCATCTCCATTGCGTTCTGAATCATCTCCATTGCGTTCTGAATCATCTCCATTGCGGTCTGAATCATCTCCATTGCGGTCATGCAGTGGAGCGGACTTGACCAGATTACAATAGTCCCAAAGTCTTTCAGGGAAATCTCATGCTATTGAAATTCTAAGTTTGTTGTAAGTAACACTATAGTTTATCTTTGAAGGCATTTTCTCATCAAACGTTTTCACGTAGTTAAACATTATTTGAGAATATTACTGTTGAAAGTCTTTTGATTAAGTCCAAATATTAACATTTGACGCTTAATTTGAAATATATAACTAAACAGTCACAGCGCTTCAAATATGTTTATATTTTCCCACGGATAAGATCTATTAATCCACAGTGATATGCATTTCGTTGTTTTGTTCTACAGTCATAACATCATACACAAACAATATCCTTAACTATTTACAGCATAGCCCATACACTCATCTATTTGTTTAACCCTTTTTAGGCTTTGTGGAATGATTGCACGCGTACAATTGTATAATGTATAACTGTATCAAACGTTGATTAAGGTAACTTACATAGATCTTACACCTACCCATTTACTGACGTCTACACGACAAGTGTTTGAAGCCAGTTCATAACGTGTTGATATCTACAGCTAAGGAAACTTCAATATCAACACAAGCCCTGTAATCTGAGTGGTCGAGTGCTTCCAAGTGTAAACATTATTTGCACTTTGTAAAACAGCAATGCTAATTAAGCCCCCAGTTCACAGGCAGGTGTCAGTGTTAAAGGAACTATTAGCAGGGTTGAGCTCTAGAAATGGTTCACATACTTGAAACTTTGTTTCTTGCCAACTGCACTGGCAAGTGAAGAGTTCACTTCATTCATTTTGAATACTTCCCAGAGCTAAGTTTCCCTGTTATACATTGTCTTTTGTTATACATTAATATTTTCATAAAAAATAACACGCCAATATGGTTAATAGAAACTCACCACTTTGATAACTTTAAAATCACTCATCACAAATTAACATATGCTGTTAAATATATTAGTATTATATATATATATATATATATATATATATATATATATATATATATATATATATATATATATATAATTATTATATCATCATCATTACAACTTACGCATCGATGATATTTAATGTATAGGCAATTGCATGTTTATCTTGTCTAGTTCGTCTCTGTGCTGAAACATTCGATCACAACCTAGGTTACACGTCGTATATCGTACAGTCATGTCGACATAACTGAGGAAACTGATATATCCTGCAGAAACCATAAAACAGACATTGAACAATTATCTAGCATCGCTTTTCAACATAATATTGTGTGACATTCACGGCACACAGGTATATGGACTGACTATCAAACAGAAAATAGGGCAATCTTACCAGCTAATATTATGTTGACAATACACTAATAACATTGTTTAACACGAAATAATGCTTCCACATACTGCTTCTGATAACATGTAATATATTATGTAAGTTGAAGATTTATACCTTCCAGATTTTAATCGTCTATTAGCTTTAAGCAAATATCACAAGTTCTAAACATGTAAAGATATAGAGGATACTAAACCATTTAATACCACTTTTATTAAACGAGTTAATGGTTTGGTATAAAGCGTGAGAAAGGGAGATTGATGCCAAATCATTCACGAGTTTAATACAATGGTATTATATGGAAGGAAGTTTATTATTTTGTTTATTACTTGCCCAGATTATAATTAATCGTGCGAAAATGTCGACAGTGTGCTGAATATCGCGACTTTCGCGAGTAATCAACCATTGTGATGGCGGTACGACAATTGTGACGTCACAGCTGTACAATATTATGACGTTATATTTGCAGTGGCATTACATTAGTTTAAAGGGGCAGTAGCACATATTTTGCAAATATATTTTTTCAAATTTCCCATTTATAATATAATAGTCTATGTCATGTATATTTAATTTAGCGGGTAAAACATCTTATTACACAAGCCAAGTATGCGTAGTGGTAATAACGGTGTTGCGTATAATGCAAAAATTGCATGGCGGCCATTTTATTGTATACACATTTTATAATTTAGAATTACAAAAACGATTCCCATGGCTTTACGGAACAGTGTATGCTAACTTTTTTACTTGATTTTCCGAAGAGAGAAGGATTTTTTACTATTGGTGACTTTGTTTTCAAAATACACTTAATCAACATATTTCAGTGAAAGAACGTGCTACTGTCCCTTTAATATTGCCGTATAAATATTACATTTCAGTATCGTCAACGGGCGAGTTATAAGCTGGTGTATTTACCAACCCTTAATAGCTTATTAACACTCATTATCTAAAACAATGCTATCAAATATTAGAGTGAATATATATGTAATTAAATAAACATTCAAGATCTAGCATTGCCATAGAAACTATTTTCATAAAGAAAAATAGAACATGGGATTCATATCATGTCCTTGGAAAACAAGTAAAATAGTTTTTTTTTGGATACAGCGTGCTACAATAGTAACAGTTCTTGTGCCTGTGGTTACGAGACCAGGCAATTCACAGAATAATTATATAGGTCTCCCAGGAACTATAACACTAGAGTAAGGAGGATTGAATGGCGTGTATCACTGTCGTTATATGGATAGAGATATAGTCCACCTTCAACTCTAATGATGTCTAACACCGATGATATTCACAAAGTAAAATATTGTCAAAACCGAATATTCATGAGAAGCCAAGCACTAAATCAATGAAGACTGTTATGGTTGTGGTTTAAATGTTTGAAAGAATATCAAGGATCACTTTCACCATTTGGAAAAATGGTATCAATAAATTCATGTTATTGCCATATTATCTTTATTGCAAAAAACAACGATTCTGGTCCCTGAAGAAAGACGAAACATTTCCCAGTTCTCTCTTTACTTCTTGGTTTACACCGTCAAACGAGAAGCACACTCCAGGAATATTTCACTCGCTCAAAAAAGCTTGAATGTTTGAAAGAATGTCATTTAAGACCACTTTCACAAAATGAATAAATGGTATCAATTCATGTTGTTGTCATCTTATCTATTTTGAAAAACACAAACGATTCCAGTCAATAATGAAACACTACCCCTTCTCTCTTTGCGTCTTTGTTTACACAGTCACACGAGTATCACACTGCGGGAATATTGCACTCTCCCAAAAAAGCTAGAATGTTTGAAAGAATATCTTTTAAGACCATTTCACACTTTGGAAAAATGGCATCAATTCATGTTGTTGTCATCTTATATATGAAGACTGTTGTGGTTGTAGTTAAAATGTTTGAAAGAATATCAAAGATCACTTTCACCATTTGGAAAAATGTTATAAAATCATTTTGTTGTAATATTATATATTTTGCAAAACACAAAACGATTGTGGTCAATAACGAAACACTTCTCTCTTTGCTTTTTTGTACAGTCACACGAGTATCACACTGCGGGAATATTATCACTATCACACAGTCACACGAGTATCACACTGCGGGAATATTATCACTATCACACAGTCACACCCTAAGTATACACAGTAAAACAATTCATTAACTGAGTCCTCATCTTGGTGTTTCTAACTATGCATCCTGATGTAGGTACATGAAATTATAATAAGCTTCACATGAGTAATGCAGGTGACATTATAACAGTAAAGTTGGTTCCTCAGAACGACTGCCCTGCCAGCGTTTGCTCTGCTTGGGATCGATACCATTTGAGGTTAGGTGAACTTGTATATGTTGATAGCCTAGTCAACTAACTGTGGTGGAGAGAATCGACTGCTTTACATGACTACCACATCTGGTCACTTTACGGTTTAGATTCGGATTCTAGAGAAATATCTGGTGAAAATCTGATATTTTCTTGACTTATAATTCAATTTCAATCACGAGCAAGACAGTACAGCGAAATTGTTTGTTTATAGAGATGGATTTATGTTATATTTTAGTGTTAATTGGTTTGATTAGATTTTTCATTTCTGTTGTTAAAATTGGAGTCACTTTAGTAATATATTGGAAATAAAAGCAGATCGTTATAAATACTAAACTCAAGGGTTTAAAAAATTAGACATACACAACCCATATCTAGAGCAACTTAATAAATAGAAACTTCTTGACAAGGTGTCATTATATACAATTTGTTTTTCACCAACTGTCAGGTGACAGCCACACTTCACCATCCCTTCTCTTCATGACCCGTTAAAGACACCCTCCGGTCAAATAAACACGATGCATCAATATATAATCATATATGGGATTTCCATCATAGTGTCACTAAATCGTATGTAAAGTCACCCTGTGTGAGTGACTTTGAGTACCAACTTACTGTATCCCTCCTCCACACACACATAGACGTATGACTGGCTAGTTAACACAATGTGGTCAGATAGATGTTACTTTCAGTAACACGGCAACTAATCAGTTTACCTTATTACACAGCTCACTGACAGTGGCTGTGACTTATTGATGTTCGATATAATGAAGCACCATTATTCCTCAGATATTTCCTACGCCCATTATCTCTGATTCTGTCAATAATGACGTTTGGATGATCCCATTTATCTTCATTGTTAACTGTTGCCATGGTATTTACTAACATATTGATAACAGTTCTACAAATAACAATGTGAAGGATAGTTATTATTATGCACGTGGTATTTTTAGAACAATATGCATCGCGAATAGTCTCATAAAGTTGTAAAATAAACTTGACATTGTGGCACCTTCTTTAGTCCTAATAACATTCATTGACATTTGTTTTCTTCACTTTATTTATTGATTGTTAACACACTTATTAATTTGATAGAATAATGAAACAGGAATCCAACAAGTTTGAAAATATATAAAAGCAGAAAGAGGATTGACTGTTGGAGAGAGTTTGAAATCGTTACATTATGAAAGCAGGGCACTACTCACACGGTTTACTGTATTTGCAACGGTTATACGTTGCAAGGGTTTTTGGAAAAATTAGTTTATACTTTAACTTAATGAACCTGTACATAATATGTGTATACTGTGAATACCTGTACATAATGTGTGTATCCTGTGAATACCTGCACATAATGTGTGTATCCTGTGAATACATGTATATAATGTGTGTATTCTGTGAATACCTGTACATAATGTGTATATACTGTGAATACCTGTACATAATGTGTGTATACTGTGAATACCTGTACATAATGTGTGTATCCTGTGAATACCTGTACATAATGTGTGTATCCTGTGAATACCTGTACATAATGTGTGTATCCTGTGAATACCTGTACATAATGTGTGTATCCTGTGAATACCTGTACATAATGTGTGTATACTGTGAATACCTGTACATAATGCGTGTATCCTGTGAATACCTGTACATAATGTGTGTATCCTGTGAATACCTGTACATAATGTGTGTATCCTGTGAATACCTGTACATAATGTGTGTATCCTGTGAATACCTGTACATAATGTGTGTATCCTGTGAATACCTGTACATAATGTGTGTATCCTGTGAATACCTGTACATAATGTGTGTATCCTGTGAATACCTGTACATAATGTGTGTATACTGTGAATACCTGTACATAATGTGTGTATCCTGTGAATACCTGTACATAATGTGTGTATCCTGTGAATACCTGTACATAATGTGTGTGTATCCTGTGAATACCTGTACATAATGTGTGTGTATACTGTGAATACCTGTACATAATGTGTGTATCATGTGAATACCTGTACATAATGTGTGTATACTGTGAATACCTGTACATAATGTGTGTATACTGTGAATACCTGTACATAATGTGTGTATCCTGTGAATACCTGTACATAATGTGTGTATCCTGTGAATACCTGTACATAATGTGTGTATACTGTGAATACCTGTACATAATGTGTGTATACTGTGAATACCTGTACATAATGTGTGTATCCTGTGAATACCTGTACATAATGTGTGTATACTGTGAATACCTGTACATAATGCGTGTATCCTGTGAATACCTGTACATAATGTGTGTATCCTGTGAATACCTGTACATAATGTGTGTATCCTGTAAATACCTGTACATAATGTGCGTATCCTGTAAATACCTGTACATAATGTGCGTATCCTGTGAATGCCTGTACATAATGTGTGTATCCTGTGAATACCTGTACATAATGTGTGTATCCTGTGAATACCTGTACATAATGTGTGTATCCTGTGAATACCTGTACATAATGTGTGTATACTGTGAATACCTGTACATAATGTGTGTATCCTGTGAATACCTGTACATAATGTGTGTATCCTGTGAATACCTGTACATAATGTGTGTGTATCCTGTGAATACCTGTACATAATGTGTGTGTATACTGTGAATACCTGTACATAATGTGTGTATCATGTGAATACCTGTACATAATGTGTGTATACTGTGAATACCTGTACATAATGTGTGTATACTGTGAATACCTGTACATAATGTGTGTATCCTGTGAATACCTGTACATAATGTGTGTATCCTGTGAATACCTGTACATAATGTGCGTATACTGTGAATACCTGTACATAATGTGTGTATACTGTGAATACCTGTACATAATGTGTGTATCCTGTGAATACCTGTACATAATGTGTGTATCCTGTGAATACCTGTACATAATGTGTGTATACTGTGAATACCTGTATATACTGTGTTTATACTCTGAATATGTTACAGGTATTAATTAAAATTAACTCCCAGTGTCACACTAAGCAGATATATTAAATGACGTCTTTTTTTATACATATTTTGCAGTCTTATACATTGATCAGTAGCTATAACGAGGTTGGTATTGATACATTTCTCTCTTCATACGGACCCCAATAAGTATATAAAATAGCAACCTTAGAGAGATCAAATGGTGTCTGAAAAGCCACAGAAACATATCATGTTGTCAGAAGGTCAGAGATCTAGATCCAACTACAGAAGTTCACTGTTTCTCTCTGCTTCCTGCAAAGTATCGTTAGGCTTCACACCAAGTATACGGATGACCTCTTTATCGTACAAGACAAGATTGTTAAACCTTATTCAGATCCAACCACTCTGTCAGTAGGTCACAGAGACGGACCTGTTGTCATAGACAGATGTTTTCCTCTGCTTGCTCCCAATGGTCATCAGGCTTCCCACCAAGCATACAGATGACCTGTTTACCATCTCATACAAATTTGGTAAACGTTATTCCCACAGAACCACATTTATGATTCCCTTGGTCAAAAGATAATACGTATTTGATTATTATTTTTCTGAGAGGACTATCATTCAATAAGTATTTGCCTTACCTTGATTTTTTTATCTTCATCACAGTTTTCAGCTAGAAGATAACAAAAGAATCAGCGTATCTGATGTGTCAACTGATGACAAACTGATACACATTGAAGATAGCCCATGGTTTCTGAGGTTTTAAAAGCAGATAAATTACACTTGTGACGTCATCCTATTGTTCTTTCACTCCATTATTTTTCAGTAAGAGAGTTACACATCACATCATATTTTTTAAGTAGAAATTTAATTTCTTTAACTTTAAAGCAATTTTGATAAAAGAGCAATACTTTGAGTGTAATTAAAGTAGGGTAATATCTTCGTGACTCTCCATTTCTTAAAAATAATGAGCCTCGGCTCCATTATGTTTAAGGAATGAAGAGTTACTCGGACATTACCCTCTACTTTGATTAGAATGACCAGTCCACTTGTGTCTGACTCCAGCCATCAGAGGTCATCAGGCTGGTTGACTTGCAGGGCTGAGTGCTTCACGGGAAGCTGCTGGAGGTTGACTCTGTCTGACATGAGTTCACTGGTGTTCTACATCCACTTTTGAACACACACATGTAGGGCTTTCCGAACAGTGATCTCAGTGAGGTCATAACATTGTTATATCAGCAGCTTTAATTGTGATGTCATTGCATTGTCCGTTCTCTACGTGTCAAATCGTCGAGAGGCTAATTTATATTGAGTCTGATTTACTGAGTCCACTCCGTGGCCATAGTTTGTGTTATATACAAATATGATGTGCACAATTGCTTTTAACTGAAATATTTTATATATTATTATTATAAAAACATTGGTAAATCCATATAACCCCGAAAAGCTACTTAGAATTAACCTGTACAATTAACAACCAAAACAATCAAACCATGATGGTTATTGCATCTGTTCATAGAAACCGTCCTAGCCAGATGGAAATTTAAGCACAACAGAACAACCTTAAAATAATAATAATAAGTACATTTGTTTTGCGCTATATTCCATCCTAACGGTTGCTCTGACTTGAAGACAGCTAATGATGGAGAGTTTTTTTGTATGTCAAATGGGAGAGAGTTCCACAGATGAGGAGCACAAAAAGAGAAAGATCTCTGGCCGAATGATTGGAAATTGATCTTTGGGACAGTTAGTAGAAGTTGATCATTAGATCTAAGAGATTTCTGCAAGGGTTATGCTTGGTACTCTGGTGCAATGTCATGAAAACAGCTGTATGAACTTGTACAGGAAGCCAGTGAAGTTTCATTAGAAGTGGCGTTACATGGGATGATTTTTTACAGCCACATATAAGTCGGGCAGAGGCATTCTGGATTCGTTGAAGCTTCATGAGGAGATTTTGTCTTATGTTAATGAACGAACTGTTGCCATAGTCGATTCTGGAGAGAATCAGAGACCTGACCAATTGACTAGTGGCATCCTCTGTCAGTAGAAGTCTTATCTGGCCAATACTTCTCAGATGGTAGAAGCATGTTCTACATGTGTGTTTTACATGTTTGTCCATTATCATGCTAGAGTCCAGATAGACGCCCAAGTCCTTGACCACATCCGAGAAAAGTATTGATGCATCCCCTTTAGTAATGCTTCAAGATGTGCTGTGAGTCGAACTTTCACCGCTACTGGTCTGTAGTTCTTCAAAATGTTCTCTTTCCAACAACAAGCAATCTGTTGATACTGGTTATCGATCTGAGGATCTGGCTGATCCCTGAGCCGTGGACTGAAAATGGAATCTTGTAGACCAGTCGAAGACTAGACATGTATGTCACTGGCTTTGTAGTCATCAGGCAAACGTTTCATTGAGTTCTCAGTCACTGACACGATTTCTACAACAAATGTTTACATACTTGTACTATGTTTAATCAATGCTTTCAAAGAATTGATAAGCTAAACTCGATAATAGTGTTACATACATCTCAGCATCAATTCAACTTCATCAAAGAAAAGGGAGGATCGCGATCTTATTCAGGTTCTTGTGAAAACGATAAATATTTCACACTGCATCCATCAATTGGCTGTTCTGTATTCAAACGCCACTGGTAGCGGTAATTACAGTGACATTGATGAATTATTCCCCGAGTGCAGTGACATCTAACACACTTTAGGTCGTATTGTCTGATGGTCAGTGAGCATAAGGGTGGCCAGATAAAACTGGACACATGCGTCCATGAAGCAAGTAGACTACATACATACATACATACATACACACAGACAGACAGACGCACACGCACACGCACACATGTGTGCATGCATACATACATAGTTTTTAGTGTATGCTATCAATGAAATACTGGGCCCATAGAGCAGTTAGATTACTATATTACATTACATTAGTTATATTTAGCTTTCTGAAATGATTCTCACAACGTCGTCAATTACTAAATAACATAACAATAACAATAACATGTATATCACCATTTTCACATTAAAATAATGATTGCTATTTATGTATTCAAGGGATTGGACAAATTAAGGCAGGATGAATATTTAAGCCACACAGCGAACAATGATTATGTTTCTCCCAGAAGCGATCCTGTTTATTGATCCGAGGATGAAGCAATTCCCAGAAGCATGGACTGACAATAGAGTCTTATAGAGCAGTCCAAGACCAGACAGATCAATAATTGACTCTGTGTTTTACTTGGGAGATCAGTGATTGACTCTGTGTCCTACTAGACAGATCTGTGATTGACTCTGTGTTTTATTAGGGAGATCAGTGATTGACTCTGTGTCCTACTAGACAGATCTGTGATTGACTCTGTGTTTTACTAGACAGATTTGTGATTGACTCTGTGTCCTACTAGACAGATCAATAATTGACTCTGTGTCCTACTAGGCAGATCTGTGATTGACTATGTGTCCTACTAGGGAGATCAGTGATTGATTCTGTGTCCTACTAGATAGATCTGTGATTGACTCTGTGTTTTACTTGGGAGATCAGTGATTGACTCTGTGTGTCCTACCAGACAGATCAGTGATTGACTCTATTTGTCCTACCAGACAGATCTGTGATTGACTCTGTGTCCTACTAGGGAGATCAGTGATTGACTCTGTGTCCTACTAGACAGATCTGTGATTGACTCTGTGTTTTACTTGGGAGATCAGTGATTGACTCTGTGTCCTACTAGACAGACCTGTGATTGACATTATGTTTTACTAGGCAGATCTGTGATTGACTCTGTGTCCTACTTGACAGATCTGTGATTGTCTCTGTGTCCTACAAGACAGATCTTTGATTGACTCTGTGTCCTACTAGGCAGATCTGTGATTGACTCTGTGTCCCACTAGGGAGATCAGTGATTGACTCTGTGTCCTACTAGACAGATCTGTGATTGACTCTGTGTCCTACAAGGGAGATCAGTGATTGACTCTGTGTCCCACTAGGGAGATCAGTGATTGTCTCTGTGTCCCACTAGGGAGATCAGTGATTGACTCTGTGTCCCACTAGGGAGATCAGTGATTGACTCTGTGTCCTACTAGACGGATCAGTGATTGACTCTGTGTCCTACTAGAGAGATCTGTGATTGACTCTGTGTCCTACTAGGGAGATCAGTGATTGAGTCTGTGTCCTACTAAGCAGATCTGTGATTGACTCTGTGTTTTACTTGGGAGATCAGTGATTGACTCTGTGTCCTACTAGACAGACCTGTGATTGACATTATGTTTTACTAGGCAGATCTGTGATTGACTCTGTGTCCTACTTGACAGATCTGTGATTGTCTCTGTGTCCTACAAGACAGATCTTTGATTGACTCTGTGTCCTACTAGGCAGATCTGTGATTGACTCTGTGTCCCACTAGGGAGATCAGTGATTGACTCTGTGTCCTACTAGACAGATCTGTGATTGACTCTGTGTCCTACAAGGGAGATCAGTGATTGACTCTGTGTCCCACTAGGGAGATCAGTGATTGTCTCTGTGTCCCACTAGGGAGATCAGTGATTGACTCTGTGTCCCACTAGGGAGATCAGTGATTGACTCTGTGTCCTACTAGACGGATCAGTGATTGACTCTGTGTCCTACTAGAGAGATCTGTGATTGACTCTGTGTCCTACTAGGGAGATCAGTGATTGAGTCTGTGTCCTACTAAGCAGATCAGTGATTGACTCTGTGTCCTACTAGGGAGATCAGTTATTGACTCTGTGTCCTACTAGGCAGATCTGTGATTGACTCTGTGTCCTACAAGGGAGATCAGTGATTGACTCTGTGTCCTACTAGACAGATCAGTGATTCACTCTGTGTCCTACTAGACAGATCAGTGATTGTCTCTGTGTCCCACTAGGGAGATCAGTGATTGACTCTGTGTCCCACTAGGGAGATCAGTGATTGACTCTGTGTCCTACTAGACGGATCAGTGATTGACTATGTGTCCTACTAGAGAGATCTGTGATTGACTCTGTGTCCTACTAGGGAGATCAGTGATTGAGTCTGTGTCCTACTAAGCAGATCAGTGATTGACTCTGTGTCCCACTAGGGAGATCAGTGATTGACTCTGTGTCCCACTAGGGAGATCAGTGATTGACTCTGTGTCCCACTAGGGAGATCAGTGATTGACTCTGTGTCCTACTAGACGGATCAGTGATTGACTATGTGTCCTACTAGAGAGATCTGTGATTGACTCTGTGTCCTACTAGGGAGATCAGTGATTGAGTCTGTGTCCTACTAAGCAGATCAGTGATTGACTCTGTGTCCTACTAGACGGATCAGTGATTGACTATGTGTCCTACTAGAGAGATCTGTGATTGACTCTGTGTTTTATTAGGGAGATCAGTGATTGACTCTGTGTCCTACTAGACAGATCTGTGATTGACTCTGTGTTTTACTAGACAGATTTGTGATTGACTCTGTGTCCTACTAGACAGATCAATAATTGACTCTGTGTCCTACTAGGCAGATCTGTGATTGACTATGTGTCCTACTAGGGAGATCAGTGATTGATTCTGTGTCCTAATAGATAGATCTGTGATTGACTCTGTGTTTTACTTGGGAGATCAGTGATTGACTCTGTGTGTCCTACCAGACAGATCAGTGATTGACTCTATTTGTCCTACCAGACAGATCTGTGATTGACTCTGTGTCCTACTAGGGAGATCAGTGATTGACTCTGTGTCCTACTAGACAGATCTGTGATTGACTCTGTGTTTTACTTGGGAGATCAGTGATTGACTCTGTGTCCTACTAGACAGACCTGTGATTGACATTATGTTTTACTAGGCAGATCTGTGATTGACTCTGTGTCCTACTTGACAGATCTGGTATTGTCTCTGTGTCCTACAAGACAGATCTTTGATTGACTCTGTGTCCTACTAGGCAGATCTGTGATTGACTCTGTGTCCCACTAGGGAGATCAGTGATTGACTCTGTGTCCTACTAGACAGATCTGTGATTGACTCTGTGTCCTACAAGGGAGATCAGTGATTGACTCTGTGTCCCACTAGGGAGATCAGTGATTGTCTCTGTGTCCCACTAGGGAGATCAGTGATTGACTCTGTGTCCCACTAGGGAGATCAGTGATTGACTCTGTGTCCTACTAGACGGATCAGTGATTGACTCTGTGTCCTACTAGAGAGATCTGTGATTGACTCTGTGTCCTACTAGGGAGATCAGTGATTGAGTCTGTGTCCTACTAAGCAGATCTGTGATTGACTCTGTGTCCTACAAGGGAGATCAGTGATTGACTCTGTGTCCTACTAGACAGATCAGTGATTCACTCTGTGTCCTACTAGACAGATCTGTGATTGACTCTGTGTCCCACTAGGGAGATCAGTGATTGTCTCTGTGTCCCACTAGGGAGATCAGTGATTGACTCTGTGTCCCACTAGGGAGATCAGTGATTGACTCTGTGTCCTACTAGACGGATCAGTGATTGACTATGTGTCCTACTAGAGAGATCTGTGATTGACTCTGTGTCCTACTAGGGAGATCAGTGATTGAGTCTGTGTCCTACTAAGCAGATCAGTGATTGACTCTGTGTCCCACTAGGGAGATCAGTGATTGACTCTGTGTCCCACTAGGGAGATCAGTGATTGACTCTGTGTCCCACTAGGGAGATCAGTGATTGACTCTGTGTCCTACTAGACGGATCAGTGATTGACTATGTGTCCTACTAGAGAGATCTGTGATTGACTCTGTGTCCTACTAGGGAGATCAGTGATTGAGTCTGTGTCCTACTAAGCAGATCAGTGATTGACTCTGTGTCCCACTAGGGAGATCAGTTATTGACTCTGTGTCCTACTAGACGGATCAGTGATTGACTCTGTGTCCTACTAGAGAGATCTGTGATTGACTCTGTGTCCTACTAGGGAGATCAGTGATTGAGTCTGTGTCCTACTAAGCAGATCAGTGATTGACTCTGTGTCCCACTAGCCAGATCAGTGATTGACTCTGTGTCCTACTAGACGGATCAGTGATTGACTCTATGTCCTGCTAGACAGATCTGTGATTGTCTCTGTGTCCTGCTAGACAGATCTGTGATTGACTCTGTGTCCCACTAGGGAGATCAGTGATTGACTCTGTGTCCTACTAGACGGATCAGTGATTGACTATGTGTCCTACTAGAGAGATCTGTGATTGACTCTGTGTCCTACTAGGGAGATCAGTGATTGAGTCTATGTCCTACTAAGCAGATCAGTGATTGACTCTGTGTCCTACCAAGCAGATCAGTGATTGACTCTGTGTCCTACTAGACAGATCAGCGGTTGACTCTGTGTCCTACTAGACAGATCTGTGATTGACTCTGTGTCCTACTTGGCAGATCTGTGATTGACTCTGTGTCCTACAAGGGAGATCAGTGATTGACTCTGTGTCCTACTAGACAGATCAGTGATTGACTCTGTGTCCTACTAGACAGATCTGTGATTGACTCTGTGTCCTACTACACAGATCAGTGATTGACTCTGTGTCCTACTAGGCAGATCTGTGATTGACTCTGTGTCCTACTAGGCAGATCTGTGATTGACTCTGTGTCCTACTAGACAGATCTGTGATTGACTCTGTGTCCTACAAGGGAGATCAGTGATTGACTCTGTGTCCTACTAGACAGATCTGTGATTGACTCTGTGTCCTACTAGGCAGATCTGTGATTGACTCTGTGTCCTACTAGACAGTTCAGTGATTGACTCTGTGTCCTACTAGACAGATCTGTGATTGTCTCTGTGTCCTACTAGGCAGATCTGTAATTGACTCTGTGTCCTACTAGGGAGATCAGTGATTGACTCTGTGTCCTACTAGGGAGATCAGTGATTGACTCTGTGTCCTACTAGACAGATCAGTGATTGACTCTGTGTCCTGCTAGACAGATCTGTGATTGTCTCTGTGTCCCACTAGGGAGATCTGTGATTGACTCTATGTCCTACTAGACAGATCTGTGATTGACTCTATGTCCTACTAGACAGATCTGTGATTGACTCTGTGTCCTACTACACAGATCTGTGATGTACTAGACATATCACTGACTGACCTTATGTCCTTAGTTACTTTTTGTCCTACTATCTGAATGACGCAAGGAATCATCGATTGTATTTATCACTTAGCTGTCTTCTAAATTGCATACACTCATTTGTGCAGCAAGAACGCCCTGAACTTTTTTTGTGGCATTGCGTAGCGGTGTAACCTGCACGCTACAGCTGGAACTAGCAAACCGTGGCCTAAAATTCGGGGTAGCATTACAACCAAACCTTACTGCATGTAGAACAGTTCTCTACAGCAGGCAAATTTGCCGAGCCTCTGGTGGGATTCAAATCCCGGACCTCCTGAACTGAAACTATTGTGTTATTCCACCCGTGCATACATTCATTTTGCAATTTTTGTGTGTATCTAAATGTGAACAAATAAGTTAAATGAAAACGTATCATCAACAGGGTAAACATTTTACACCATGTAGCTCCGTTGATCTCGTTAATGTAGATTTGTCATTATAGATAATATTGATTTTTATACACGTATTTATGAAGTCCACTGAGCCACTACAGAAGCGATTCATATAACAGGAACCGATTCATATAACAGGAACCGATTCTCTGTTCACCACAACATAGCCACATAAACCTGGATACCTCCGACTTGTGTGTCAGTAGGTCAGCGTGGGTGATCCGCCCTGTCATTCACAGCTGTAGCTTATTTACATGTACATCCTTCACAGAAACCTTTCGTTAATTCTACTTAACATTCTGGAGCAGTTTGTTACAACCGTCTCCTTGTGTAGCAGAGTCTTCAGCTGTTGGCGGCAACCTACATCCTCAATCCAAAGCGAATATTCCTTGGACTGTGACGAATCATATCGATGGATGTTCATATCTTCCCATTGACTGCCTTCTTCTCAATCAGTACTACAAGCCTTCCTCCTATGGACGTTATGACATATTCAGAAATGTTGTGGTTGTCACAAAGTACCTAGAACTACCTGATGACGAAATAAGTATGTTTCTGATGAAATCGCTGCGTCTTCTGATTGCTAATGTCCAATTTAATAAAACATGCATATATTTCTTACAATGAGAAAACAATTATCATCGTAAATAACACATGATTATTATGCAACGGATTGATTATGAAATACTGTACTACTGTGATCATTGATCTAATTCTTTAGACAAAATTTATATTATAGACAGAACATTTTGTGGACCCTGACCAGGCAGGTCACACGTCCCCTGATTTCCATTGTCAATGCCCCATTTAATAAAACACGCAAATATTGCTTACAGTGATAACACAAATATCATCGTTAATAACACATGATTATTGTACAACTGATTGATTCTGAAATACTGCACCACCGTGATCATTGATCAGTATAGTTTGGTCATTTGTGGCCACTGACCATGAGGCAATATGAACTGGGGGAGAACATCACTTTCACATCCATATCAGCCATATAGAAACGTCAGTTGTGGCTTGCATGCAAATATGTTTTTAATTCACCAAAAGAAACTTGAACATCACGAGAATGGTGATATGGTTGTCGTCATATCCACCAAAGAAGGTCAGAAAAACAAGAGGTCATCTCTCACATACGCTGGTCGGGGTATAGACGGGGCACTTCCATCTCTCACATACACTGATCGGGGTATAGACGGGCCACTTCCATCTCTCACATACACTGGTCGGGGTATAGACGGGGCACTTCCATCTCTCACATACACTGATCGGGGTATAGACGGGGCACTTCCATCTCTCACATACACTGGTCGGGGTATAGACGGGCCACTTCCATCTCTCACATACACTGATCGGGGTATAGACTGGGCACTTCCATCTACCACTCAATCTTTATAAAAGTGTAGCAGGGTCACACACAGATAACACGAGGTGAATGCTGTTTCGAGTTTGTTTATTCCAAGTGGCTTGGTGGTTAACGAAGTACAATGAAACCCTGAAACAAGTATGACAATAATATAATAACAATATAATAAACATGTTTACAGAACATACAATTGCGTCTTATAATAGACATATTGAACATTACATAATATATGCTAATACAATTGACTGCAAGATATTTGCTCTGCATCAAAACATTACCAAATTATGTTAAAGATAAAAGTAACTTCACCATGTTCAGGGGAGATATGACCTTTTTACATTAGAAACTGGTTAACGACGTTAATAATTATTTATCAAACCATACGGTACAATATAATAGCTTATAAAAAGGTTATGTTTCATTATGTTATATACACATATACAATTCTATCGGCTGGAAATAAGTATTATAGTTATAACCACAGTCTATGATACAGACAATGATAAAACAGTGAGAGAAACATGTTATACACTATAAAACCATGCGAAGATTTTTGTCACTGAAATCTCAACCAATTCAACGAAATTCAACACAGTTTAAAATCATGGTATTGATATGCTCAACATCTAGGTGTGGTTTCCACTTTTACCTGACAGAAAGGTCCCTGTTAATGTTAATGGAGCTGTTATAATCAAGTAATGATTATATTTAAATAACTTGCAAAGGCAATACAATTTAGAAGTTAAATAATAATAGTTTGAGATTTCAAGTGAAATTAAAATATTATCGAGTAGACATTGGAATATCACAAATTTTAGTATTTGAAAGGAAAGAAAAACAGTTCAAAAGATAAAAATCGTGTTTGAAATTATTAAAAAAATAATATTTTCTTGAAGCTAATAAAAAACCAAAATGAAAACATAAAAAACATTGTTTTCTCGACATTAGCGGATGAATTATTGATTTCTTCCGTGGTTTCTTCGCTGAGAGAATGAACTATCCTTAATTCTCTTGAGATCATTGTAATTGTTATCTGGAGGGTTCTGTGAAATAACTTGAACATTTGCCAGGAGACGAATTGGAGGCGACATTGGAATCGATACATTCAGAAGCATAAACTCTCTGAAGATTTATAAACTTGGAATCAACTATAAACTAAATCAACATGTATACTGTATTAACTAAATGTATTATCTATTCATGTATTTTGTATTTATTAGTGTTGACGGGTTGAAGATGGAAATATTCTAGTGGTGTTTATTAATAATTGAAAACAGTATATCTATAAAGGCCATTTTAATTTTAGTAAAGTGTCACACATGTATATTTAAATGAACAATTAAAAATTAGATACGCTTAACACTGATGCGCTAAACATGGATGAACAAGAACACACTTAACTCTATAGCGTTTCTATAAAGCTAAAAGAGGGTTTCTCTAAACCCCACCATTCTCCTTTTATTAAAGTAAAGATGCTTTAATATTCAAGAACAGCAAATAAGGCTTGGCTTTGACTTTCTATTCTCTCTTGGCAGTAAGATAGTTTAAGAATAGTTTATCAACACATACACACGGGTGTTACATACGTATGTACCCGATGTTCGTGATTCTTCTGTAGGATGTGCTGTACATTTACATTCTACATACACAGAATTTACAGTTCTGAATGTAGGGGATGTAATGTAACTATTAGAATCAATAACGAACTTGTCAGTGAATTGTTGTTTAGATATACCCACTGTGTTGTTGTATTCAAATAGCCTGATGACCATACCATTTTTTCCAAATAAGTATTATTAGTATTGTTTAATTTAAAAACTTAAGATTATTTCTCGGTTAAATATGATCATGTTAGGATCATAACACATATATTGATACAGAGGACATCTAAGAGTTTGTTTGAATGAAATGAATGTCTTGAGATCACTCTACTTCTTACATGCAGACACCTTCTGTTTCTAATCCAGAAAGAGTAGGTTTGAACATTTGCCAGGACTAAACAAGAACCAAACATTGTGTCAAACTTCTAAATCAATACATGGGCTGTAATCATTGTACAGAACGTTTAAGTCACTCACATTGTAGCCGTGTCACCTTGTACAAGGTTTCGTGTTGTTAATTCTGTTGTATTTATGTCTATGTCTACAGGAACAGTTTATAATAGATAACATGTAAGATTGAGTTCATAAGATCTTCCTGTGATTTTATAGTCTATATGAAATGGAGATTTAAAAATCTCAGATGGTTATTTTCTTGGAAAACAACTATCAAACATTTTTTATTTTAACAACAAATATTTTGAAATAATACTTTCCAAATGGTGCGCTATGGCAAAATATCATCTTTTCACTATGACATGATGTTATATGTTATGCTACAATGTCACGTTATTTTTAAACCTCCGAATTATATTATAGTTAATGTGTATTGTTTTTCACCTGTCTGTCTGTCTGTCTGTCTGTCCAAAATACTGTAATGTTGGCAATAAGTTTTGACCTTTAGTGTTTGACCATAGTGATGAGACTCTTTTAACATTGTGATCCTAACCTTGGTGCAGTGAACATTTTCTGAAAAGTTTTCGATAGGTGACATGTGCATCCATGTTGATGATAATCTGCAGATGAGATCATAATCGTTTACCCAGGTAAAGAGCGCAAGAGTTCACGAAAGTGGCTGGTTGGTCAGAGAATGGTAACTGATGTTGAGTACATGGAATATGCGAAATTCAGCAGAACTTTGCCACTCCTATTATGCTGATATTGACTTGCAGATGATTTCATTTATCTTTCTTGCTTATTGCTGCTTAAGCATCATTTTCACAATGACAAGAGATGAAAGACATTATTCATGTTCACATGAGTGGCTGGTCCGTCGTTAGAAACTCCCCAGACACCAATTGGCTCTAATGTAGTTATCTGTACCAAGGGAAGCAGAATCGATTGATAAATATGGTCAGTGTAGAACATCAAGTGCACTTAGATAGCATTTAATGTGTACACTTAGATATATCTTATTTTATAGGCTTAGGTATCATTAAGTTTGTATGGTTAAATAGTATCAAGTGTGTGCAATTAAAAAAGAAAACGAGTCATGAAAACCAGAAAAGGAAATTCTGCAAACTTTGATTTAAGAAACAGCTGTAACCAAGACCAACAGAAAAGGTAGTGGTTACAAATACGGATTATGCTGTATTTCTAATACAAACGAATCATCAGAAGTTTGAATTTAGAAGATATTACATAAATGTGCACTTTGTCAGTGAGACAAATTAACATTCAAAGAATAAAGAAACTTGAAGCTATCTCTATGAACTTGTTCAATGCAATTGGCTAATGACGTCTGTACTATTGAGAAGTCCATATCAACAATAACAGACAATAGTAATTTGTTTATTACCAGACAGGTCCCTCATTGAATTCCGCATACCGAAGACTGGATTGCTCACGACTGGTAAACGAGTTAGGATCTTTATGAGTTATACCCGAGAGGCAGTGGTACAAATGTGGCGGGTATAGTTATTGGAACTGATCTGACAGTGTCCATGTTCATCTCAACAACATGGCTCATGCTTTGTGTCAATGAATGATCTTGATTTAAATTAAAATAAACCACTGACCTCTCACTGGACTCATTTGAGGTCTTGTCTTGTATATATCTGTCGTTATGTTTCATTAGATATTTTGCTCTATGTAGATGATGAACTAACGTTATATGATGAAACCCTTGTGGGACCAGTAACAAACTGACATCTATTTACACACGATTGACATCTGAAAGGGCCTAATGGCTCTATCGTACTTTGTACATGACTTAATTTAGAGTTTATTGGGTGTAAAAGGCTAAGACGAAAGAATTCATCTCTATAACCTGTATATTCAGCAAACTTCATATCAATTGTAGTAAGGTGCTTTGTGGAAATGCAGCCTAAACTAAACCATTTGTAACTCACAAGGATTATATGACAACACAGTTTTCTGATTATGTCATTTGGACATTCCTGCTCTCTGTCAGGGAGTCAGTGGTTAAATGAGTTGACTGTTACCATTACATCAGGTTTTAGTGAATAATTCATGTAATAATGGAAGACAAGCGTTACATGGTTTAAGATGTAAGTGAATTAAGTTGGTGATTCCTGGAGATTGGACAGAAACCCATTTCACTGCGGATCTATTTGACAACCATGTCATCTTAATCTACGGTTGATGGAATTGTAAATACAGGTTAACCAGCACTTACAATGGGCCGCATGATTGGTTCATCATTCCTTGAAAATACATGCTTACTGTAAGTTTCAACTGTCCCCGATGATTCTGACCTTGATCTGTTGAGGACAGAAGTTATGGGGTCTAAATTTGAGAATGATGTAAAATGGGTGTCACTTTTCACTTCCATCTATCACATTAATGGCTCCGTTTCATAAAATAAAAGCCATTGACTCTGTAGCTCATCAGACTTTTATTAATAAATTAATCAAGTGAGTGATTTATTGTTTAACGCCACTTAGGCTATGTTGCACAAGTAGTTGTCAGAGTGGAACACATCTACATCTTCTACTTTGTCAAAGATATAACAAGTCAGCTTTCTGTGTTTTTTGGTTCAAGGAACTTATTTGGGATCATAGAACTACCAAAACTACATTTTATAATCCCAATCTGTCAAAAGATTTTAATTTTCAACGACTTCTCGTTCTGAACAAGAGGATGAAAATAGGCTTTAAGGTCCTGGTCCGATTTGGGGCCGGAGGGCTACCAAATGTACAATTTATAATCGGCAATGACCAAGACACAATTTTCAGGTCTCTGAAGTCAGTGATTCTTGAGAAAGAGTTAATAAAGCGAAATGTTTATAGAGACGGATAGAGGGACGGCCTGATGCCTGATGCCTGATGCCTGATGCCTGGTGCCTGGTGCCTGATGCCTGATGCCTGATGCCTGGTGCCTGGTGCCTGATGCCTGATGCCTGATGCCTGATGCCTGATGCCTGGTGCCTGATGCCTGATGCCTGATGCCTGGTGCCTGATGCCTGATGCCTGATGCCTGATGCCTGGTGCCTGATGCCTGATGCCTGATGCCTGATGCCTGATGCCTGGTGCCTGATGCCTGGTGCCTGATGCCTGATGCCTGATGCCTGATGCCTGGTGCCTGGTGCCTGATGTCTGATGCCTGATGCCTGATGCCTGGTGCATGGTGCCTGATGCCTGATGCCTGATGCCTGGTGCCTGATGCCTGATGCCTGATGCCTGATGCCTGGTGCCTGATGCCTGATGCCTGATGCCTGATGCCTGATGCCTGGTGCATGGTGCCTGATGCCTGATGCCTGATGCCTGGTGCCTGGTGCCTGATGCCTGATGCCTGATGCCTGATGCCTGATGCCTGATGCCTGATGCCTGATGCCTGATGCCTGGTGCATGGTGCCTGATGCCTGGTGCCTGATGCCTGATGCCTGATGCCTGATGCCTGATGCCTGATGCCTGATGCCTGATGCCTGGTGCCTGATGCCTGATGCCTGATGCCTGATGCCTGGTGCCTGATGCCTGATGCCTGATGCCTGATGCCTGATGCCTGGTGCCTGATGCCTGGTGCCTGATGCCTGATGCCTGATGCCTGATGCCTGGTGCCTGGTGCCTGATGTCTGATGCCTGATGCCTGATGCCTGGTGCATGGTGCCTGATGCCTGATGCCTGATGCCTGGTGCCTGATGCCTGATGCCTGATGCCTGATGCCTGGTGCCTGATGCCTGATGCCTGATGCCTGATGCCTGATGCCTGATGCCTGGTGCATGGTGCCTGATGCCTGATGCCTGATACCTGGTGCCTGGAGCCTGATGCCTGATGCCTGATGCCTGATGCCTGATGCCTGATGCCTGATGCCTGGTGCATGGTGCCTGATGCCTGGTGCCTGATGCCTGATGCCTAATGCCTGATGCCTGATGCCTGGTGCCTGATGCCTGGTGCCTGATGCCTGATGCCTGATGCCTGATGCCTTGTGCATGGTGCCTGATGCCTGATGCCTGATGCCTGATGCCTGATGCCATGCCAGGCATGTTTCACTTTATAACGATAGGACTACATAGAATGAATTGTATCAGTGAAATGAAGACTTACAACAACTGTATTACTCACACTTTGATAAGAAGGATAATGCGAACAATGCATCTTATCTTGATCATCATTGGCCACATTCAGCGTAGATTTATTGTAATAGAAGAAAGGGCATATTTTCCCTGCAATGACATATATGAACTTTGTTGACCCATAATAGATGGATGCACTAATGGAGATGGACCGGTGGTCAAACAGCACGACATGCTGCTCCGATCTAATTGACTAGTTGTCCTTTACTCGGAAATAAGAGGTGTGTGTGACATGTTTATAGGTGTGTTTGTTGCAAATATTTGTGTCTTCCTATCCACTTGATGCTTTTCACTGCAATGTTTAACAACAAAAGTATCTTTAGGTGAAATGTTTATGGAAAATCCTTCAATTATACATTCACACTTGTGACAACGAGTGTCTCCATATTTTGAGACTTTTAGAACAACATCAATCGACTCAAATCTGGATGCAGTTAACATTTTGTGTAGGTGTTTGGGTTGCTTATGGCTGTTAATGAAATTGTATTTATTGACAATCTTTTTCATTTTTTGACTCGGACTTATAGAAATATAACACTTGACAATAGATATGGTGTTATCGTGACTAGGATTGAAGGTAGATACAAGATATATATATTATATATATATGCATAAATGTACTTTAAATGTGCACTATGACGTCATAATATATAAACTTTGACGTCATAACCTTCTGTAACGAATCATTCTCCCTGAAGATGAAATGAAACCGGTAGGAGAAAGAAACTCGGCGTTATGATTTTAATTTTTTGTTAATTTGAAGCAGCCATACACCTGGACATTTGACTTTTTGTACATTTGTATTCATTATTTGAAAATGGATTTTTTTTTTCGTAATCCCCCCTTTTATCTCTTCAAATATGATTTCACTTTTCCAAGCAGTAAAAGAAGATATATACGTCCACAGTGGTTTATATGAAGTTCCTTATTGTGGTTCCACCATCACGTACATATATACAAGCCAATACTGATGCATGACAAAGTACTTGGTGAGGGTATAAAGATATATACCGAGACGTCGCCATTGTGAAATAAAACAAGTTGATCATCCATAATATTCTTATAACTTGGTTATATCTGGGATAACACTACCTTCAATAGTACAAATTATTGTACTTTTTCGGACCGAGCCCAATGCGGAATTCGCATCAAAGCCCTCCAAGTAAGGCAACTATCGCCAGCATTGACTATATCAGCAGCTACCACACGGCCATTTCGCCCCGACAAACGCAAGTATTTATCTGTGTCTTATAACATGCAATATATGATGTAAGTAAGGGAAACATATACACGTGTATCTTCCAGATTGTAACTGTCTATCAGCTTTAAGCAAATATCACAAGTTATAAACATGTAAAGATATAGAGGCCTAAACGAGTTAATGCTTTGGTATAAAACGAGCGAAAGCCAAATCATTCGCGAGTGTAAAAGGTTTGGAAAGAAATTTATTATACTGTTTATTACCAAGATTAATCAAGTGAAACTGCCGTCAGTGTCCTGAATATAATGAATGAATAAGTTGCATTTGATGGCGGTACGACGATTGTGACGTCACAAATGAACAATATCGTGACGTCATGTTTGCAGTGGCATTACACTAGTTTAATATTGCCGTATAAATATTACAATTAAGTATCGTCAACGGGTGAGTTATAAAAGGATGTTTTACCAACCCCTAATGGCATATTAACATTCATCATCGAAAAACATTGCAATCAAATATTAGAGTGAATATATATAATTAAATAAACATTCAAGAGCTAGCATTATTATGGAAACTAGTGGAATGGAAAATAGAACATGGTATACATATTATGCTCTTTGTGTGAACACAAGTAAAATTGTTTTATTTGGATACAGCGTGCTACAATAGTAACAGTTCTTGTGCCTGTGGTTACGAGACCAGGCAATTCACAGAATAATTATATAGGTCTCCCAGGAACTATAACACTAGAATAAGGAGGATTGAATGGCGTGTATCACTGTCGTTATATGGATAGAGATATAGTCCACCTTCAACTTCAATGATGTCTAACTCCGATGATATTCACAAAGTAAAATATTGTCAAAAACGAATATTCATGAGAAACGAAGCACTAAATCAATGAAGACGGTCACGTTATGGTTTAAATGTTCGAGAGAATATCAAGGATCACTTTCACCATTTGGAGAATGGTATCAATTCATGTTATTGCCATATTATCTTTATTGCAAAAAACAACGATTCTCGTCCCTGAAGAAAGACGAAACACTACCCAGTTCTCTGTGTACCTCTCGGTTTGGACAGTAGAATAAGTAGCACACTCCGGGAATACTTCACTCTCTCAAAAATGCTAGAATGTTTGGAAGAATTTCTATTAAGACCACTTTCACAATTTGGAAAAATGGTATCAATTTATGTTGTCGTCATCTTATATATTTTGAAAAACACAAAACGATTGTGGTCAATAATGAAACACTACCAACTTCTCTCTTTGCTTCTTTGTTTACACAGTCACACGAGTATCACACTGCGGGAATATTATCACTATCACACAGTCACACCCTAAGTATACACAGTCACACGAGTATCACACTGCGGGAATATTATCACTATCACACAGTCACACGAGTATCACACTGCGGGAATATTATCACTATCACACAGTCACACGAGTATCACACTGAGGGAATATTATCACTATCAAAAACTCTCACCCTAAGTATACACAGTAAAATAATTCATTAAATGAATCCTCATCTTGGTTTTTCTAACTATGCATCCTGATGTAGGTACATGAAATTATGATATGTTTCACATGAGTAATGCAGGTGACAGTATAACAGTAAAGTTGGTTCCTCAGAACGACTGCCCTGCCAGCGTTTGCTCTTCTTGGGATCGATACCATTTGAGGTTAGGTGAACTTGTATATGTTGATAGCCCAGTCAACTAACTGTGGTGGAGAGAATCGACTGCTTTACATGTCTACCAAATCTGGTCTTTCTTCCATTTAGATGAAACAGGAAGATTTTCTGGATAACCTTTTAGTGTAAAAATACACGACGTTTCTGAGTATACACTCCGAATCGTCGTGTATTTTCACATTAGAGAATTTGTTATCCAGAAACTCTTCCTGTTTGTATGTATGCCACTTCAAAGACCCCATTTAGATGGAAGTTAAAAGTGGACCACAGATAATCACTCCGGATTCTTCAGGAGAAACTCTGAAATGTTCATGACTTGTATTTTCATTTGAGTTTTATTTGGTTAAATCAGATTGTTCATTAATGTTGTTGAAATGGGAGTCACTTTGTAAGTCACTTAGTAATGTAATCACAATAACAAAAATATATCTTAATAAAAACTAAACTCAAGGGTTTCAAAAATTGGTCATACACAACACACAGCTAAAGCAACTTAATCAATAGAAACTTTCCAACAATGTATCATCTTATATAATTTGTTTTTCACCAGCTTCCAGCTGACAGTGACTCAAGCACACTTACTCAGGTCCTCTCTTTATGACCCCCTAATGGCACACTCTGGTCACAAAAACACGAACTCAACATTTTGTCCATCACAGTGTTAGTATATTGTATGTAAAGCCACCCTGTGTGAGTGACTTTGAGCAACAACTTAGATCAAACTTACTGCATCCCTCTTCTCCAGTTCCTATCCTGTTGTGTCAGAGATCGTTCGGCTCTATTCACAACATGAAATAACGGAGCTAATTTTCTAATTTGATTTTCAAAATATACGTCATAAAGGTATCATTTTGGCAATCTATACTTCATTAGTTAACATTTTCCCTGACCGAGAAAGACTTATGACTGGCTAGTTAACACAATGTGGTCAGATAGAAGTTACTTGAATCAGTAACACGGCAACTAATCAGTTTACCTTATTACCCAGCTCACTGACAGTGGCTGTGACTTATTGATGTTCGATATAACGAATGCACCATTATTCTTCAGATATTTCCTACGCCCATTATCTCTGATTTTGTCAATAATGACGTATGGATGATCCCATTTATCTTCATTGTTAACTGTTGCCATGGTATTTACTGAAAGATTGATAACATTTTCTCAAATAACAATGTAATGGATAGTTATTATTATCAACGTGTTACTTTTAGAACAATATGTAATAATAATAATAATAATAATAATAATAATAATTAATTTGTTAAGCGCCTATCTTCCAACAAAGTTGCTCAGCGGCGCTGTTTCATGAGCTCGTAGTGTCATTGTATTGTATGTATTGCGTGTCTCAAAATAGTCTCAGAAAGTAAAATAAACTTGACATTGTGACATCTACATACTTATTGGATCAATCTTCTTTAATACGATTTCGACCGGTGTATTGTTCGTTAATCCGCCGAGACCTCATTGTCTTTTAAACATAAATTGTAAGTTACTTCTACGTGGCAATGCAGATCTGAAAGTTACCGTTCCTTTGTTTCCCCTTTTAACTATTGCCTTCTGTCCATCTTGTATACAGAATGTAAATAATATATATATATGTGTGTGTAAATACTTAGGAGAGGGTGTTCTAAGTTGTACAACTTGTACCCAATCCTTTTCGTATGAATAAAATATGGTTGAAACGAAGTGACACCCAATTGAAAGCCTCGAGGCAATTGACGCACGTGATAGACAATGACTGGTTTTAGTGTCAATACACTGACATGTTAAGACGTTGAGTATTACAACATTTTATTGTTTTTGTTCATACATAAATATGCAATCTTCCGTTTCTTAACCATACTTGAAAGGACCAATACACCGGTCGAAATGAGCCCATCGTATTAAAGAAGATTTATCCAGTCAAAACCATCTGATGTTTACTATTTTCTATATATAACCTTACTTCACGTGAGTAGAAACTCATTCTATTTATATATAAAGAGGTTTGCCTTTGTGACTGAAGAGAGTAAGCCCAGCTGGGAACTTTTGAGGTGTTTTGGTAGAATTGTATTATACTATTACCTAATTAACCTGTATATAATGTGTATACACTGTGAATATGTTACCGGTATCAATGAAATTAACCTTTGACTCCCAGCGTTATACAACACTAATATATGAAATGACGTCTTTTTACATATTTTGCAGTCTTATAAATTGACCAGTAGCTATAGCTAAACGCTTTTCTCGCAGAATCATATTTATAAGTCCTTGGTCAAAAGATGATACGTACTTTTCTTATTAATCTCAAAGGACTATCATTCCATCATTATTTGTCTTTCTTTTTTGCTCTTCCTTACATTTTTCAGCTATTCGATAAACACAGATAGAATCAGTGTATATACGTCAACTGATGACAAACAAATACACACTGAAGAAGTTTGAAGTTTTAAAAGCAGTCTCATTAGCTTCTCGAATGGCCAGTCACATGTGTGTCCGGCTCCTGCCATCAGAGGTCATCAGACTGGTTGACCTGCAGGGAAGCTGCTGGAGGTTGATTCTGTTCCACTTGTATTCACTGGGGATCTACATAACCTTTTAACATACATACACACATATAGGGCTTCCTGAACAATGACCTCAGTGAGGTCATAGCATAGTTATGTCTCCTGTCTTAATTGTGAGGTCGATTTATAGTTATGTCTCCTGTCTTAATTGTGAGGTCGATTTATAGTTATGTCTCCTGTCTTAATTGTGAGGTCGATTTATATTTGATCTGAATTACTAAGTGTGCTGAGTAAGATGTGCACCATTCAGTTTAAATTCAACAATCAAAATATTTTATATATTATAAATCAAAGTATTACTAAACGCATATGATCTTTAAAACTTACTGAGAAAAAAGTCTGTAAAGCTACAACAAAAAGAGAAATTATGCTGTTCATAAAAATCGGTGTAACCTGATGGAAATTTAAGCACAACAGTACAACGTTGTTTTCCACCGAGAATCAGATCCTGGTTATCGATCTGAGGATGTGGCTGATTCCTGAGATCCTGGTTATCGATCTGAGGATGTGGCTGATCCCTGCGATCCTGGTTATCGATCTGAGGATGTGGCTGATCCCTGAGATCCTGTTTATCGATCTGAGGATGTGGCTGGTCCCTGAGATCCTGTTTATCGATCTGAGGATGTGGCTGATCCCTGAGCCATGAACTGAAAATGGAGTCTTGTAGATCAGTCTAAGACTAGACATGTATAAGACTGACCTTGTAGGCATGAGACAAACGATTAATTCAGTTCTCAGTCACTGACACGATTTCCACAGTAAACTTTTACATACTTGTATTATGTTGATTAAAAAGGAAATCAAAGACTTGATAAGCTAAACTCGATAATATTGTTACATACATCTCAGCATCAATTAAACTTCATCAAAGACAAGGGAGGATCGCGGTCTTATTCAGGTTCTTGTGAAAACGATAACTATTTCACACTGCATCCATCAATTGGCTGTTCTGTATACAAAAGGCACTGGTAACGGAATTTACAGTGACATTGATCAATTATTTCCCGAGTCTAGTGACATCTAAACACTTTAGGTCGTATTGTCTGATGGTCAGTAGGCATGCGGTGGTCAGATAAAACTAGGCACTTGAGGGCTGGTGTACGCGAGCTGAATATTAAAGTTTCCAGTTGTCTGTCCATGCTAAACAGGAAGAGTCATAGATGTGTATAGTACATTAGTTATATTTGTCTATAGTACATGAGTTATATTTGTCTATAGTACATTAGTTATATTTGTCTATAGTACATGAGTTATATTTGTCTATAGTACATTAGTTATATTTGTCTATAGTACATGAGTTATATTTGTCTATAGTACATTAGTTATATTTGTCTATAGTACATTAGTTATATTTGTCTATAGTATATTAGTTATATTTGTCTATAGTACATGAGTTATATTTGTCTATAGTACATGAGTTATATTTGTCTATAGTACATTAGTTATATTTGTCTATAGTATATTAGTTATATTTGTCTATAGTACATGAGTTATATTTGTCTATAGTACATGAGTTATATTTGTCTATAGTACATTAGTTATATTTGTCTATAGTACATTAGTTATATTTGTCTATAGTACATGAGTTATATTTGTCTATAGTACATGAGTTATATTTGTCTATAGTACATGAGTTATATTTGTCTATAGTACATTAGTTATATTTGTCTATAGTACATTAGTTATATTTGTCTATAGTACATTAGTTATATTTGTCTATAGTACATTAGTTATATTTGTCTATAGTATATTAGTTATATTTGTCTATAGTATATTAGTTATATTTGTCTATAGTACATTAGTTATATTTGTCTATAGTATATTAGTTATATTTGTCTATAGTATATTAGTTATATTTGTCTATAGTATATTAGTTATATTTGTCTATAGTACATTAGTTATATTTGTCTATAGTACATTAGTTATATTTGTCTATAGTACATTAGTTATATTTGTCTATAGTACATTAGTTATATTTGTCTATAGTACATGAGTTATATTTGTCTATAGTACATGAGTTATATTTGTCTATAGTACATTAGTTATATTTGTCTATAGTACATTAGTTATATTTGTCTATAGTACATGAGTTATATTTGTCTATAGTACATGAGTTATATTTGTCTATAGTACATGAGTTATATTTGTCTATAGTACATTAGTTATATTTGTCTATAGTACATTAGTTATATTTGTCTATAGTACATTAGTTATATTTGTCTATAGTACATTAGTTATATTTGTCTATAGTATATTAGTTATATTTGTCTATAGTATATTAGTTATATTTGTCTATAGTACATTAGTTATATTTGTCTATAGTATATTAGTTATATTTGTCTATAGTATATTAGTTATATTTGTCTATAGTATATTAGTTATATTTGTCTATAGTACATTAGTTATATTTGTCTATAGTACATTAGTTATATTTGTCTATAGTACATTAGTTATATTTGTCTATAGTACATGAGTTATATTTGTCTATAGTACATTAGTTATATTTGTCTATAGTACATGAGTTATATTTGTCTATAGTACATTAGTTATATTTGTCTATAGTACATTAGTTATATTTGTCTATAGTATATTAGTTATATTTGTCTATAGTACATGAGTTATATTTGTCTATAGTACATGAGTTATATTTGTCTATAGTACATTAGTTATATTTGTCTATAGTACATTAGTTATATTTGTCTATAGTATATTAGTTATATTTGTCTATAGTACATGAGTTATATTTGTCTATAGTACATGAGTTATATTTGTCTATAGTACATTAGTTATATTTGTCTATAGTACATTAGTTATATTTGTCTATAGTACATGAGTTATATTTGTCTATAGTACATGAGTTATATTTGTCTATAGTACATGAGTTATATTTGTCTATAGTACATTAGTTATATTTGTCTATAGTACATTAGTTATATTTGTCTATAGTACATTAGTTATATTTGTCTATAGTACATTAGTTATATTTGTCTATAGTATATTAGTTATATTTGTCTATAGTATATTAGTTATATTTGTCTATAGTACATTAGTTATATTTGTCTATAGTATATTAGTTATATTTGTCTATAGTATATTAGTTATATTTGTCTATAGTATATTAGTTATATTTGTCTATAGTACATTAGTTATATTTGTCTATAGTACATTAGTTATATTTGTCTATAGTACATTAGTTATATTTGTCTATAGTACATTAGTTATATTTGTCTATAGTACATGAGTTATATTTGTCTATAGTACATGAGTTATATTTGTCTATAGTACATTAGTTATATTTGTCTATAGTACATTAGTTATATTTGTCTATAGTACATGAGTTATATTTGTCTATAGTACATGAGTTATATTTGTCTATAGTACATGAGTTATATTTGTCTATAGTACATTAGTTATATTTGTCTATAGTACATTAGTTATATTTGTCTATAGTACATTAGTTATATTTGTCTATAGTACATTAGTTATATTTGTCTATAGTATATTAGTTATATTTGTCTATAGTATATTAGTTATATTTGTCTATAGTACATTAGTTATATTTGTCTATAGTATATTAGTTATATTTGTCTATAGTATATTAGTTATATTTGTCTATAGTATATTAGTTATATTTGTCTATAGTACATTAGTTATATTTGTCTATAGTACATTAGTTATATTTGTCTATAGTACATTAGTTATATTTGTCTATAGTATATTAGTTATATTTGTCTATAGTACATTAGTTATATTTGTCTATAGTACATTAGTTATATTTGTCTATAGTATATTAGTTATATTTGTCTATAGTACATTAGTTATATTTGTCTATAGTACATTAGTTATATTTGTCTATAGTATATTAGTTATATTTGTCTATAGTACATTAGTTATATTTGTCTATAGTATATTAGTTATATTTGTCTATAGTATATTAGTTATATTTGTCTATAGTACATTAGTTATATTTGTCTATAGTATATTAGTTATATTTGTCTATAGTACATTAGTTATATTTGTCTATAGTACATTAGTTATATTTGTCTATAGTATATTAGTTATATTTGTCTATAGTACATTAGTTATATTTAGCTTTCTGAAATGATACCGTTGTCCATTACTTAATGTTGAAAAAACGTGTATATTTCAAACCATTTTCGGCGAACAATTATTATTCACATTAAAATAATTATTGCTATTTATTAATTCAAGGGATTGGACATATTAAAGCAAGATGAACATTTAAGCCACACAGCGAACATGATTATTTTTCTCCCAGAAGCGATCCTGTTTATTGATCCCAGGATGAAGCAATTCCCAGAAGCATGGACTGACAATAGAGTCTTATAAAGCAGTCCCAGACTAGACGGATCAATAATTGACTCGTGTTTTACTTGGGAGATCAGTGATTGACTCTGTGTCCTACTAGGGAGATCGGTGATTGACTCTGTGTCCTACTAGGGAGATCAGTGATTGACTCTGTGTTTTACTAGACAGATCTGTGATTGACTCTGTGTCCTACTAGACAGACCTGTGATTGACTCTGTGTTTTACTAGACAGATCAGTGATTGACTATGTGTCCCACTAGACAGATCTGTGATTGACTCTGTGTCCTACCAGACAGATCAGTGATTGCATGTGCGTCCTACCAGACATATCAGTGATTGACTCTGTGTCCTACTAGACAGATCAGTGATTGAATGTGCGTCCTACCAGACAGATCAGTTATTGACTCTGTGTCCTACTAGACAGATCAGCGGTTGACTATGTGTCCTACTAGACTGATCTGTGATTGACTCTGTGTCCTACCAGACATATCTGTGATTGCATGTGCGTCCTACAAGACAGATCAGTGATTGACTCTGTGTCCTACAAGACAGATCAGTGATTGACTCTGTGTCCTACTAGACAGGTCAGCGGTTGACTCTGTGTCCTACTAGACAGATCTGTGATTGACTCTGTGTCCTACCAGACATATCAGTGATTGCATGTGTGTCCTACAAGACAGATCAGTGATTGACTCTGTGTCCTACTAGGCAGATCAGCGGTTGACTATGTGTCCTACTAGACTGATCTGTGATTGACTCTGTGTCCTACCAGACAGATCTGTGATTGCATGTGCGTCCTACAAGACAGATCAGTGATTGACTCTGTGTCCTACAAGACAGATCAGTGATTGACTCTGTGTCCTACTAGACAGATCAGCGGTTGACTATGTGTCCCACTAGACAGATATGTGATTGACTCTGTGTCCTACCAGACAGATCAGTGATTGCATGTGCGTCCTACAAGACAGATCAGTGATTGTCTCTGTGTCCTACTAGACAGATCAGCGGTTGACTCTGTGTCCTACTAGACAAATCTGTGATTGACTCTGTGTCCTACTAGACAGATCAGTGATTGACTCTGTGTCCTGCTAGGGAGATCAGTGATTGACTCTGTGTCCTACTTGACAGATCTGTGATTGTCTCTGTGTCCTACTAGACAGATCAGTGATTGATTCAGTGTCCTACTAGACAGATCTGTGATTGACTCTGTGTCCTACTAGGGAGATCAGTGATTGACTCTGTGTCTTACTAGACAGATCAGTGATTGACTCTGTGTCCTACTAGGGAGATCAGTGATTGACTCTGTGTCCTACTAGAAAGATCAGTGATTGACTCTGTATCCTACTAGGGAGATCAGTGATTGACTCTGTGTCCTACTAGACAGATCAGTGATTGAGTCAGTGTCCTACTAGACAGATCTGTTATTGACTCTGTGTCCTACCAGACAGATCAGTGATTGAGTCAGTGTCCTACTAGACAGATCTGTTATTGACTCTGTGTCCTACCAGACCGATCTGTGATTGACTCTGCGTCCTACTAGACAGATCAGTGATTGACTCTGTGTCCTACTTGACAGATCTGTTATTGACTCTGTGTTTTACTAGACGTATCAGTGATTGACTCTGCGTCCTACCAGACAGATCAGTGATTCACTCTGGGTCCTACCAGACCGATCAGTGATGGACTTTGTCTTTTACTAGACAGATCAGTGATTTTTCTTTGTCCTTCAAACGTACTAACTCAAGGAATCATCGACTATATTTATCATTTAGTTGTCAACTGCATTGCAGTTCTCAACAGCAGACGAATTTACCGAGCCTCTGATGGGATTCGAACCCCGGACCTTCTTAACTGAAACCATTGTGTTATCCCATCCCTGCATACATTCATTTTGCACATTTTTTAAATATGAACAAGTACGTCAAATGAAAACGTAGCATCAACAGGATGAATATTTTACAACGTGTAGGTCTGTTGATTTGAATTGGTGAATATAGAGTTGTCATTATAGATATGGGCATAAAAGCCACCAACAAATTTAATTCCTCTTTACTGACATGAAAAAACTGAATAACATTGATAAATTGTAATTATACACATATTTATGAATCTTGAATCAGCTACAACAGAAGCGCCTTACATAACAGGAACCGATTCTATGTTCACCACAACATAGCCACATAAACCTGGATACCTTCTACTTGTGAGTCAGTAGGTCAGCGTGGGTGAACCGCCCTGTCATTCACAGCTGTACATAACTTATTTACATGTACATCCTTCACAGAAACCTTTCGTTAATTCTACTTAACATTCTGGAGCAGTTTGATACAACCGTCTCCTTGTGTAGCAGAGTCTTCAGCTGTTGGCGGCATACTTGACCTGAAAGCGAATATTCCTTGGACGGTGACGAATCATATCGATGGATGTTCATATCTTCCCATTGACTGCCTTCTTCTCAATCAGTACTACAAGCCTTCCTCCTAGGGACGTTCTGACATATCAGAAATGTTGTGGTTGTCACAAAGTACCTAGAACTATCTGAGGAAAGAATTTGTTTCTGATGAGAACACTGCGTCCTCTGATTTCCATTGTCAATGCTCCATTTAATAAAACACGCAAATATTGCTTACAGTTATAACAAAAATATCATCGTAAATAACACATGATTATTATGCAACGGATTGATTCTGAAATACTGCACTGCCGTAATCATTGATCAGTATAATTTGGCGTTTTTTTGGCCACTGACCATGAGGCAATATGAACCCGGGGAGAACATCACTTTCACATCCACATCAGCCATATAGAAACGTCAGTTGAGGCTTGCATGCAAAAATGTTTATAATTCACCACTGGAAACTTGAAAAGCCGGCATGTGAGTGTCTGATCCACCAAAGAAGCTAGGGCAACCACGAGGGCACTTCGATCTCTCACAGACACTGATCGGTTTAGAGAAAGGGCACTTCGATCTCTCACAGACACTGATCGGTTTAGAGAAAGGGCACTTCGATCTCTCACAGACACTGATCGGTTTAGAGAAAGGGCACTACGATCTCTCACAGACACTGATCGGTTTAGAGAAAGGGCATTTCGATCTCTCACAGACACTGATCGGTTTAGAGAAAGGGCACTTCGATCTCTCACAGACACTGATCAGTTTAGAGAAAGGGCACTTCGATCTCTCACAGACACTGATCGGTTTAGAGAAAGAGCACTTCGATCTCTCACAGACACTGATCGGTTTAGAGAAAGGGCATTTCGATCTCTCACAGACACTGACCGGCTTAGAGAAAGGGCACTTCGATCTCTCACAGACACTGATCGGTTTAGAGAAAGGGCACTTCGATCTCTCACAGACACTGATCGGTTTAGAGAAAGGTCACTTCGATCTCTCACAGACACTGATCGGTTTAGAGAAAGGGCACTTCGATCTCTCACAGACACTGATCGGTTTAGAGAAAGGGCACTTCGATCTCTCACAGACACTGATCAGTTTAGAGAAAGGGCACTTCGATCTCTCACAGACACTGATCGGTTTAGAGAAAGGTCACTTCGATCTCTCACAGACACTGATAGGTTTAGAGAAAGGGCACTTCGATCTGCCACACCTCTCACATCTATAGAAAACAAAACCAACTACTCTTCTATCTAACAGTACCTGAGCACTAAAATCTAAGCTTACAATCCATCTTTTATCAACTATTTGATACCACTTTCAACATGGGATTAAGCAAGCTTTTTATGGTGGTTATTGGCGCTATGGAAATGTATATAGACCTATATTTACTGCTTGAAGTATACTGATCTAGCAGCCTCAGTGTTTGTACATGTTATGTATGTTGTTGTAACTGTAATACACATGATAATTTAATGAAATGATATATTTCCTATTTTGGGATGTTGGAATAATGTTTAACATTTTGGCAAATAACTGAATATGGCTTTATCATATTTTAGCCTTTTGGCTATTCCAGGTAATTGACATATTAATTTTATGAATTATTAAGGTATCTACAATCTCCAAACCATCCAATCAGTCCAATCAAATTTCCAGTCTTTGCACAGTTTATATCTAGATCGTTTTTTGGATCCAATCCATATTAATTTGGTCTTTTCTACATTTATCTTCAAACCAGAAAAACGTTGGAAAAATTGGAGAGTATTTAGTGTTGCATAAAGGCATTTTTCAGATCCATCTAAACTCAACGTAGTATCATCGGCAAATTGTGCAAGTAGGTATTCAATATTTCCTAACTCTATCCCTTTTATGTCTTTATTGTTTTTAATCATTATGCCTAAAATTTCTACACAAAGTATAAATAGATATGGGGCAAATGGGTCACCTTGACGACAGCCGCGTCCAATTTTGAAAGATTCGGAGGCAAAACCATTCACAAGTACACGTGATTCAATACCGTTATATAGTGTCTCAATCCATTTGATAATACTAGGTCCAAATTTAAAGAACTGTAGAACCTTAGTGAGATATGTTCTGTCTACTGAATCAAATGCCTTTTCAAAGTCAATTAACAATAATAAGCCAGGAATCTGAAATGTTTCTGTGTATTCCATTAAATCATAAATTAATCGTGTTACTAAGGAAGCATCCTAGTGCCACAGTGAGAATTTTTTGTATCTCCTAATTAGGAGATACTATTTCCTAATTAGGACTTAGTTATCTCCTAATTAGGACTTAGTTATCTCCTAATTAGGACTTAGTTATCGCCTAATTAGGAAATAACTAAGTACTAATTAGGAGTTAGTATATCCTAATTAGGTGATAGTATCTCCTAATTAGGAGAAACTTACTCCTAATTAGGAGATACTAACTCCTAAGAGTTACTTATGTCCTAATTAGGTGATAGTTATGTCCTAATTAGGCGATAACTAAGCCCTAATTAGGAGATAACTAAGTCCTAATTAGGAGATACTAACTCCTAAATAGGAGTTACTAACCCCTAATTAGGAGTTACTTATGTCCTAATTAAGTGATAGTTATGACCTAATTAGGCGATAACTTAGTCCTAATTAGGAGATAACTAAGTCCTAATTAGGAGTTATTATCTCCTAATTAGGAGTTAGTATCTCCTAATTAGGTGATAGTATCTCCTAATTAGGAGATAGCATCTCCTAATTAGGAGATAGTTTCTCCTAATTAGGTGATAATCAAGTCCTATTTAGGAGATATTTATGTCCTAATTAAGATATAGTTATGTCCTAATTAGGACTTAGTATCTCCTAAGTAGGTGATAACTAAGTCCAAATTAGGAGTTACTTTTGTCCTAATTAGGAGTTAGTATCTCCTAATTATGAGATAAAAAAACTCACTGTGGCACTAGGATGCTTCCGTATGTTACCTCTCCAATATATCTACCAGAAATAAGGCCTTCTTGATCCTCACTGATGATATTTGGGAGAACTGTTTTTAATCTATTTGCGATGGCGGAAGCCCCTATCTTATACGAAGTGTTTAAAAGAGAAATTGGTCGCCAGTTTTTAAGAATTTTTTTTAGGTTTGTTACCTTTTGGAATGCAGGTTATCAATCCCTGAGTTTGTGTCACAGATAATTTTTCATTTTTATAACCAAAGTTTAAGGATTTTAACAGAAAATCACCCAAATCCTTCCAGAAAAATTAAAAAAACTCTGTCGTAAAACCGTCTGGTCCTGGGCTTTTGTCATTTTTCATATTTTTAAGAACTGATGAGATTTCTGTCTTAGTTAAGTCACCTTCTCGAGTCGCCTGTTCGTTGTGAGATAGTTTTGATATGTCAATATCTTTGAAATATTCATCAAGATCGATTGATGTAACATCATGTTCCATGTATAGCTTTTCGTAAAAAGATTTAGTCTCATTTAAAATTTCTTTAGAATTGTTCACAACTGTACCGTCATTTTTTTCTAACTCTATAAAGGCTTTATTTAGGAAGTTTCTAGATTCTAATTTAAAAAAATATTTAGTAGGCTTTTCACCCTCTTTAATCCACTTTGCTCGAGATCTTATCATCATTCCCCTTACTTTTTGGTCATATAGTTCATCCAATTTTAATTTAGCCTCATTAATGTCGCTAAGAATTTCTTCTTTTTCATTCAGTTCATCTGTTTCATCTAGTTTCTTTTCCATAGAATCTAGTTTTGATTGCAATGTCGTTTCCTTTTCTTTATTTATTTTCTTTTTAGTGGATGAGTAATATATAGTTTTCCCCCTGATCATTAACAATAACGTTTCCCATAACAATTGATCATCAATTGAATATGTGCTGATTCCAACACGACAATCTGTTCTGTACAGATCGAGTGTAGTATTTATAGTTTATAAGTTCTATATATTTTCTATCAGTTAAAAGAGAGTTGTTAAATTTCCAAAAACACTGTCCATGATCAATTGTCGAAACTTTGAGAGTTAATTCAATAAGTGAGTGGTCAGAATTGATGTTAGGATTAATTTCACAAGTGTCAACTGAGCGTAGTAAATTATGGGAAATAAGGAACAAATCTAGTCGTGCTTGTTTCAAAGGAGTGGGTTGGCGCCATGTATACCTTTTTGTTTCATAATTCATCTCTCGCCATGGGTCTTTAAGATCAAACAAATCAATAATTTCCGAAAGGTTTTCCTTACATTTAGGGTGGTTCATGTTTTTATAATTAAAAGTGTCTAGTCTTTGATTGGTCACTAAGTTCCAATCGCCACACAGACAGCAACTAATCACGTTTAGCTACATAAACACGTTTATTAATGTGCTTAGCAACTAAACACATTCCTAAACACATTTAGGTATCTAAATGTGTTTATGGGTCTAAACGTGTAAAAAAAACAGGACAAGATACGCGCTTAGTATTATGTTTAGCTTTTCAACACAAAACCACACTCTCCAGCACGCCTGAAAATAAAAGCATTGCAACTATACAAAATATTTAATTCAATGAAGACCAATGTTATATCTTGTAATTCAATCTTACACACCGCCATCACCAAAAAATTCATGGCGCTTAATAAAACTTATATAAGTACATATAATATATAAGTGTATGATACAAGAAATAAATTTGGTCTGCATCACCCCTTTTATAGGGGTGATTAATAATAACTCAAAATCAGGAATTTCTCGAAAAGATTTATAAAAAATTATTGATAAAATAACCATATACACCAATCAACTCATCGATTTCACCAAATATTAAATTTATAAGACAACCATTATTCTCACAATATACATGGATAAGAAGGTATCTACATATAATATATATGCTTATATATGCTTGAACAATGTTCATTTGGCAGTTAAATTTTCAGACACAAATATTTAAAAAGTGGTTTTAGAATCAAGGCAATTTAGCAACATTCTAATCCTTATACGTAATGTTAAACATTAATGAGTGTCTGCATATGAATTAATAACTAAATAAATCCTTTAAAATAAGTTTGGGTGTTTTCAACATAATATTTTCACACCATCAGAATCATTTTTAAAAAGACAAGGTTAATGCTCAATCCCTTTGTTCTGGAGAAAACATGTTATAGTAATATATATGTTTACAAAGCTTTTGTAGTTTACTCCCTAAAAAGATCTGTATAAGTCAAAGGATTTGGAAAGGTATTTGAGATTCAGGATGGTCTTTTGTAAACTGCATTATATCTTCTTTGGCATCCTTCACCTGAAACATGAATGAAGAAACTTTTAGTTTACCATCGAAATGCAACATGACAAAAATAACACAATAGATGAACATATCCAGTCTCCTGAAAACATTTTAACAAATGTAGTAAAGTGTAACATGTTATGGAATAACTCAATTGGGTATATACAAATGGTTGTTGTGAAAAATTAACTGACATCAAATCAAGTGATCATTCAGTAAAAACTGTCATTATTTTAGTGGGACTTCAACGTTCTGTAATCACTGATCCTGTCAGTTCTGGTTTCCTACAAAAAGGGCAAAAATAAGTCACAAAAGAGTAAAAAATAAAATGGCAGATACAACATTTTTTTTTACCAAAATATATCCATACAATTGTTATGTATTTGTGATAGTCTTTAAATATAAAGGAATTTGGTTCAATATTTACTCACCACAGCTGAGTCAATGCTAACAGTTTCTTGTATTTCTTCATCACATCATCTTTCTTGTCAAGGCAGACTGTCATCAGGAAAATTCCTTCTCCAACTGCATAACATAGATACATCTAAATATACTGGTCTGGTCCTAAATGAGCTATATGAGCATCAACCAAGTATTTAATGATGAACATATTGTCATATGCTTCTTTCAGAACTTATTTTAGCAAATACAATTGTTAAACATCTACACCCTTATTACACATCTTAATTCAAGTAATTAAACACAACCAGTTACATTAGTCAAACCTCACTACAATGGAATTCGATAGTAACATGTGGTTTATGGATATTACTTCATGTTAGATATATAAACATTATCAGAACTCTCATATATATCATTTATATAAAAAACAAATATTACTAAAATATATATGTACTGTTGGTGCTAAGCATATAATAAACGTACGTTAAATGACTCATTACAAACTCCTTTGACAAATGAAAACAACATAGAAAGCAATCGGACGACGTTGTGAAATCTCAAATCAACCTACCTTTCAAAGTCTTGATTGGAACCATAAGTGTGTCGTTCAGGGAACATGGAGACATATATTCACAGTAACATCAACTTTTGGCTTCATGTGCACTTCGAATGACCAGAAACGTGTGCATCAACAACGTGTAAATAGACAAGAGGATGCTGGAGAAATATGGCGGCCACAGGGATACACATCTGTTCTTAATTAACTCTCCCGCCCAAACTGACCAATGTAACCCGACCCATTGGGGAAATTCTCAAACATGTTTAGGAAAGTGTTTAGCCAATGGTGTAATGTATGTCTAAACACGTTTAGAAATGTGTTTAAAAGCTCTTCATGTTTAAATAACAGATGTAATATCGTTCTTGTGCTTAGCCATTAAGCACTATCCTAAACATGTGGAGCATAAACATGTAACGGTGGTGTTTAATTTTGAGATATTATCTTTAGCTTTGGAGTCATTGCATTAATATTCTAAGTAGTTTGGTAAAATATCGCACAAGTGAATGGAAATACAATATAGCTGAATAATTTAAATACATCATATTGACATTTAACATTTCTATGAATGAATAAACTATACAAAACATGTGAGTTTATGCTGAGGTCACCGTTTCTGGGAACATAATAAGACATGAACAACAATCACTCATACGCTGTGAACGTGCTAACGAAAATGCAAACACAATACATGTGACTGGAGTATTTCTAGTACAGAAATACAGATACCACGAAACAAAACAAAACAAAAATATCATACATTCTATCACCATATTTATGGGGGAAAAACAATCTTCCCCACGAATATCCCTCCGTCAAAATAAATATTTACACTGACTGGTATTATATTATTGCAATAAAGATAGTATATTGGTGGCTAGTTACCGCCTAGGAGCTCATATCAATCATACATCACTGAAAGGCATTGCGTAGTACTTGTATTATGTTGATTAAAAAGGAAAGCAAAGAACTGATAAGCTAAACTCGATAATATTGTTACATACATCTCAGCATCAATTCAACTTCATCAAAGAAAAGGGAGGATCGGTTTGTTCGCGATCTTATTCAGGTTCTTGTAAAAACGATAACTATTTCACTTCACACTGCATCAATTAATTGGCTGTTCTGTATACAAAAGGCACTGGTAACGGAATTTACAGTGACATTGATCAATTATTTCCCGAGTCTAGTGACATCTAAACACTTTAGGTCGTATTGTCTGATGGTCAGTAGGCATGCGGTGGTCAGATAAAACTAGGCACTTGAGGGCTGGTGTACGCGAGCTGAATATTAAAGTTTCAAGTTGTCTGTCCATGCTTAACAGTAAAGTCATAGATGTCTATAGTACATTAGTCATAGATGTCTAAAGTTCATTAGTTATATTTAGCTTTCTGAAATGATACCGTGGTCCATTACTTAATGTTGAAAAAACATGTATATTTCAAACCATTTTCGGCGAACAATTATTATTCACATTAAAATAATTATTGCTATTTATTAATTCAAGGGATTGGACATATTAAAGCAAGATGAACATTTAAGCCACACAGCGAACATGATTATTTTTCTCCCAGAAGAGATCGTGTTTATTGATCCCAGGATGAAGCAATTCCCAGAAGCATGGACTGGCAATAGAGTCTTATAGAGCAGTCCCAGACCAGACAGCTCAATAATTGACTCGTGTTTTACTTGGGAGATCAGTGATTGACTCTGTGTCCTACTAGGGAGATCGGTGATTGACTCTGTGTCCTACTAGGGAGATCAGTGATTGACTCTGTGTCCTACTAGACAGATCAGTGATTGACTATGTGTCCCACTAGACAGATCTGTGATTGACTCTGTGTCCTACCAGACAGATCAATGATTGCATGTGCGTCCTACCAGACATATCAGTGATTGACTCTGTGTCCTACTAGACAGATCAGTGATTGAATGTGCGTCCTACCAGACAGATCAGTTATTGACTCTGTGTCCTAATAGACAGATCTGTGATTGACTCTGTGTCCTACTAGGGAGATCAGTGATTGACTCTGTGTCCTACTAGACAGATCAGCGGTTGACTATGTGTCCTACTAGACAGATCTGTGATTGACTCTGTGTCCTACCAGACATATCAGTGATTGCATGTGTGTCCTACAAGACAGATCAGTGATTGACTCTGTGTCCTACTAGGCAGATCAGCGGTTGACTATATGTCCTACTAGACTGATTTGTGATTGACTCTGTGCCTACCAGACAGATCTGTGATTGCATGTGCGTCCTACAAGACAGATCAGTGATTGACTCTGTGTCCTACAAGACAGATCAGTGATTGACTCTGTGTCCTACTAGACAGATCAGCGGTTGACTATGTGTCCCACTAGACAGATATGTGATTGACTCTGTGTCCTACCAGACAGATCAGTTATTGCATGTGCGTCCTACAAGACAGATCAGTGATTGACTATGTGTCCTACTAGACAGATCAGTGATTGACTCTGTGTCCTACTAGACAAATCTGTGATTTACTCTGTGTCCTACTAGACAGATCAGTGATTGACTCTGTGTCCTACTTGACAGATCTGTGATTGTCTCTGTGTCCTACTAGACAGATCAGTGATTGATTCAGTGTCCTACTAGACAGATCTGTGATTGACTCTGTGTCCTACTAGGGAGATCAGTGATTGACTCTGTGTCCTACTAGACAGATCAGTGATTGACTCTGTGTCCTACTAGGGAGATCAGTGATTGACTCTGTGTCCTACTAGACAGATCAGTGATTGACTCTGTGTCCTTCTAGGGAGATCAGTGATTGACTCTGTGTCCTACTAGACAGATCAGTGATTGAGTCAGTGTCCTACTAGACAGATCTGTTATTGACTCTGTGTCCTACCAGACAGATCTGTGATTGACTCTGCGTCCTACTAGACAGATCAGTGATTGACTCTGTGTCCTACTTGACAGATCTGTTATTGACTCTGTGTTTTACTAGACGTATCAGTGATTGACTCTGCGTCCTACCAGACAGATCAGTGATTCACTCTGGGTCCTACCAGACCGATCAGTGATGGACTTTGTCTTTTACTAGACAGATCAGTGATTTCTCTTTGTCCTTCAAACATACTAACTCAAGGAATCATCGACTATATTTATCATTTAGTTGTCAACTGCATTGCAGTTCTCAACAGCAGACGAATTTACCGAGCCTCTGATGGGATTCGAACCCCGGACCTTCTTAACTGAAACCATTGTGTTATCCCATCCCTGCATACATTCATTTTGCACATTTTTAAAATATGAACAAGTACGTCAAATGAAAACGTAGCATCAACAGGATGAATATTTTACAACGTGTAGGTCTGTTGATTTGAATTGGTGAATATAGAGTTGTCATTATAGATATGGGCATAAAAGCCACCAACAAATTTAATTCCTCTTTACTGACATGAAAAAACTGAATAACATTGATAAATTGTAATTATACACATATTTATGAATCTTGAATCAGCTACAACAGAAGCGCCTTACATAACAGGAACCGATTCTATGTTCACCACAACATAGCCACATAAACCTGGATACCTTCGACTTGTGAGTCAGTAGGTCAGCGTGGGTGAACCGCCCTGTCATTCACAGCTGTACATAACTTATTTACATGTACATCCTTCACAGAAACCTTTCGTTAATTCTACTTAACATTCTGGAGCAGTTTGATACAACCGTCTCCTTGTGTAGCAGAGTCTTCAGCTGTTGGCGGCATACTTGACCTGAAAGCGAATATTCCTTGGACGGTGACGAATCATATCGATGGATGTTCATATCTTCCCATTGACTGCCTTCTTCTCAATCAGTACTACAAGCCTTCCTCCTAGGGACGTTCTGACATATCAGAAATGTTGTGGTTGTCACAAAGTACCTATAACTATCTGAGGAAAGAATTTGTTTCTGATGAGAACACTGCGTCCTCTGATTTCCATTGTCAATGTTCCATTTAATAAAACACGCAAATATTGCTTACAGTTATAACAAAAATATCATCGTAAATAACACATGATTATTATGCAACGGAGTGATTCTGAAATACTGAAATGCCGTGATCATTGATCAGTATAATTTGGCGTTTTTTTGGCCACTGACCATGAGGCAATATGAACCCGGGGAGAACATCACTTTCACATCCACATCAGCCATATAGAAACGTCAGTTGAGGCTTGCATGCAAAAATGTTTATAATTCACCACTGGAAACTTGAAAAGCCGGCATGTGAGTGTCTGATCCACCAAAGAAGCTAGGGCAACCACGAGGGCACTTCGATCTCTCACAGACACTGATCGGTTTAGAGAAAGGGCACTTCGATCTCGCACAGACACTGATCGGTTTAGAGAAAGGGCACTTCGATCTCTCACAGACACTGATCGGTTTAGAGAAAGGGCACTACGATCTCCTACAGACACTGATCGGTTTAGAGAAAGGGCATTTCGATCTCTCACAGACACTGATCGGTTTAGAGAAAGGGCACTTCGATCTCTCACAGACACTGATCGGTTTAGAGAAAGGGCACTTCGATCTCTCACAGACACTGACCGGTTTAGAGAAAGGGCACTTCGATCTCTCACAGACACTGATCGGTTTAGAGAAAGGGCACTTCGATCTCTCACAGACACTGATCGGTTTAGAGAAAGGGCACTTCGATCTCTCACAGACACTGATCGGTTTAGAGAAAGGTCACTTCGATCTCTCACAGACACTGATCGGTTTAGAGAAAGGGCACTTCGATCTCTCACAGACACTGATCGGTTTAGAGAAAGGGCACTTCGATCTCTCACAGACACTGATCAGTTTAGAGAAAGGGCACTTCGATCTCTCACAGACACTGATCGGTTTAGAGAAAGGGCACTTCGATCTCTCACAGACACTGATCGGTTTAGAGAAAGGTCACTTCGATCTGCCACACCTCTCACATCTATAGAAAACAAAACCAACTACTCTTCTATCTAACAGTACCTGAGCACTAAAATCTAAGCTTACAATCCATCTTTTATCAACTATTTGATACCACTTTCAACATGGGATTAAGCAAGCTTTTTATGGTGGTTATTGGCGCTATGGAAATGTATATAGACCTATATTTACTGCTTGAAGTATATTGATCTAGCAGCCTCAGTGTTTGTACATGTTATGTATGTTGTTGTAACTGTAATACACATGATACTTTAATGAAATGATATATTTCTTATTTTGGGATGTTGGGATAATGTTTAACATTTTGGCAAATAACTGAATATGGCTTTATCATATTTTAGCCTTTTGGCTATTCCAGGTAATTGACATATTAATTTTATGAATTATTAAGGTATCTACAATCTCCAAACCATCCTTTGAATATATAAATATTAAATCATTAAAGTTATTATCATGCTATACGTATAGGTGGTGTTTCTACTTTTACCTGACCCTGTGGCATTCTGCACTTATTTTCAGCGCGGTACCACCCATGGTTCACTAGGCCCATATGGTGCAATATACTGTTGCGGGCTTTCTCTCTGAAATAATACTAGCAGACGTGATATAAGTGAAATAATTTTGAAAGCATAATCTTTAAAGCATAAATATATATATATATATATATATATATATATATATATATATATATATATATATATATATATATATATATATATATATACATATATACATACATACATATATATATATATATATATATATATATATATATATATATATATATATATATATATATATATATATAAACAGCTTGCGAAGGCAATACCAATTAAAGATGCATGATAACTTGTGCATGATATTTTATTTGGTTCTACAATGAATCGAATTACAACAGGTGTTGGTTTAGGTTATATCGACTTACTCGACTTTCATATTCAACATCAAATGCTTAAGATATCAAATATATGTATACGTTTCAATGAAAACCAAGGAACTGTTTAGTAGCCGATAACTATGGCTCTGTCTCACGTTCGGTCAAAGTTGATAATTGTCAATTAATAACACAAATTATAATATAATGTTATTAATTAAGTATTTCCGTATTGGCCAAGTTACAGGTCCGAGGTTCGTTGTATTGGCCCGAGACGAAGTCGAGAGTCAATACAACGGACCGAGGACCTGTAACTCAGCCAATGCGGAAATACTTAATTAATGACAATTTTTTTATTGACCTCTTTTCATTGTATTTGTACAACACTGAACATCTCATTTATATTGAAATAATAATTAAAATCAAGATTGGTGAACAGATATCATGGGTCAAAGTTCTGAAGCGACAGCTTCGGGCTTTCACCAAATGTGCGACTGCGCATGCTCAGACTCATATTGGCCCAGTTTGTCTCGTATTAGCCTAGTTTGTCTCGTATTGGCCCAGTTTGTCCGTATTGGCCCAGTTGTCGAATCATATGATCTAGGCCGTAAATACCCTATACGTGCTATAACATTGATAGTTAATTAATAACATTTGACATATCTTTGACTTCACCAAGATGATTATGCCCCTTTCATATTTAAATAATAGTAGTGAACAACTTACTTAACTGCATGACTTTCCTTGGATTTAATCTATGTTCATTTTACTTTTTGCGTTTACATGTTCGAAAAAATACCTTGGAACTGTAAACTTTTAATTGGTAAAATAAACAAGTACACGTTGGAGTATGACAAACTTGAGCATTTAAAGGCAAAGAAAAACAGGTCAAAAGACTACGAACCGTGTTTGAAATAATTGGAAATAAAATATTTTCTCAAAGCAAAAAAAACAAAACAAAACAAAAACACATTAAAAACCCTTTGTTGTTTGACATTCGCAGATGAATTATTGCTTTCTTCAATGGTATCGTTGCTAAGAGATTGAAATATTCTGAATTCTCTTGAGATTATTGTAATTGTTATCGGGAGGGTTCTGTGACATAACTTGAACATTTGCCAGGAGGCCAAGTCTAGGACACTGCAGAATCGATACATGAAGCATACACTTTCTGAAGATCTGTATAATCGATACATGAAGCATACACTCTCTGAAGATTTGCAGAATCAAAACATGAAGCATACACTCTCTGAAGATCTGTAGAATCGATACATGAAGCATACACTCTCTGAAGATCTGTAGAATCGATACATGAAGCATACACTCTCTGAAGATCTGTATAATCGATACATGAAGCATACACTCTCTGAAGATCTGCAGAATCGATACATGAAGCATACACTCCCTGAAGATCTGCAGAATCGATACATGAAGCATACACTCTCTGAAGATCTGCAGAATCAAAACATGAAGCATACACTCTCTGAAGACCTGTAGAATCGATACATGAAGCATACACTCTCTGAACATCTGCAAAATCGATACATGAAGCATACACTCTCTGAAGATCTGCAGAATCGATACATGAAGCATACACTCCCTGAAGATCTGCAGAATCGATAAATGAAGCATACACTCTCTGAAGATCTGCAGAATCAAAACATGAAGCATACACTCTCTGAAGACCTGTAGAATCGATACATGAAGCATACACTCTCTGAACATCTGCAAAATCGATACATGAAGCATACACTCTCTGAAGATCTGTAGAATCGATACATGAAGCATACACTCTCTGAACATCTGCAGAATCGATACATAAAGCATACACTCTCTGAAGATCTGTAAAATCGATACATGAAGCATACACACTCTGAAGATCTGTAGAATCGATACATGAAGCATACACTCTCTGAACATCTGCAAAATCGATACATGAAGCATACACTCTCTGAAGATCTGTAGAATCGATACATGAAGCATACACTCACTGAACATCTGCAGAATCGATACATAAAGCATACACTCTCTGAAGATCTGTAAAATCGATACATGAAGCATACACTCTCTGAAGATCTGTAGAATCGATACATGAAGCATACACTCTCTGAAGATCTGTATAATCGATACATGAAGCATACACTCTCTGAAGATCTGTATAATCGATACATGAAGCATACACTCTCTGAAGATCTGTAGAATCAATAAATGAATCATACACTCTCTGAAGATCTGTAGAATCGATACATGAAGCATACACTCTCTGAAGATCTGTAGAATCGATACATGAAGCATACACTCTCTGAAGATCTGTAGAATCGATACATGAAGCACACACTCTCTGAAGATCTGTAGATTCGATACATGAAGCATACACTCTCTGAAGATCTGTAGAATCAATAAATGAAGCATACACTCTCTGAAGATCTGTATAATCGATACATGAAGCATACACTCTCTGAAGATCTGTATAATCGATACATGAAGCATACACTCTCTGAAGATCTGTATAATCGGTACATGAAGCATACACTCTCTGAAGATCTGTAGAATCGATACATGAAGCATACACTCTCTGAAGATCTGTAGAATCGATACATGAAGCATACACTCTCTGAAGATCTGTAGAATCGATACATGAAGCATACACTCTCTGAAGATCTGTATAATCGATACATGAAGCATACACTCTCTGAAGATCTGTATAATCGATACATGAAGCATACATTCTCTGAAGATCTGTAGAATCGATACATGAAGCATACACTCTCTGAAGATCTGTAGAATCGATACAGGAAGCATACACTCTCTGAAGATCTGTATAATCGATACAGGAAGCATACACTCTCTGAAGATCTGTAGAATCGATACATGAAGCATACACTCTCTGAAGATCTGCAGAATCGATACATGAAGCATACACTCTCTGAAGATCTGTATAATCGATACATGAAGCATACACTCTCTGAAGATCTGTATAATCGATACATGAAGCATACACTCTCTGAAGATCTGTATAATCGATACATGAAGCATACATTCTCTGAAGATCTGTAGAATCGATACATGACGCATACACTCTCTGAAGATCTGTAGAATCGATACATGAAGCATGCACTCTCTGAAGATCTGTATAATCAATACATGAAGCATACACTCTCTGAAGATCTGTATAATCGATACAGGAAGCATACACTCTCTGAAGATCTGTATAATCGATACAGGAAGCATACACTCTCTGAAGATCTGTAGAATCGATACATGAAGCATACACTCTCTGAAGATCTGCAGAATCGATACATGAAGCATACACTCTCTGAAGATCTGTATAATCGATACATGAAGCATACACTCTCTGAAGATCTGTATAATCGATACATGAAGCATACACTCTCTGAAGATCTGTATAATCGATACATGAAGCATAAATTCTCTGAAGATCTGTAGAATCGATACATGAAGCATACACTCTCTGAAGATCTGTATAATCGATACATGAAGCATGCACTCTCTGAAGATCTGTATAATCAATACATGAAGCATACACTCTCTGAAGATCTGTAGAATCGATACATGAAGCATACACTCTCTGAAGATCTGCAGAATCGATACATGAAGCATACACTCTCTGAAGATCTGTAAAATCGATACATGAAGCATACACTCTCTGAAGATCTGTATAATCGATACATGAAGCATACACTCTCTGAAAATCTGTATAATCGATACATGAAGCATACACTCTCTGAAGATCTGCAGAATCGATGCATGAAGCATACACTCTCTGAAGATCTGCAGAATCGATACATGAAGCATACACTCTCTGAAGATCTGCAGAATCGATACATGAAGCATACACTCTCTGAACATCTGCAGAATCGATACAGGAAGCATACACTCTCTGAAGATCTGTAGAATCGATACATGAAGCATACACTCTCTGAAGATCTGTAGATTCGATACATGAAGCATACACTCTCTGAAGATCTGTACAATCGATACATGAAGCATACACTCTCTGAAGACCTGTAGAATCGATACATGAAGCATACACTCTCTGAAGATCTGTAGAATCGATACATGAAGCATACACTCTCTGAACATCTGTAGAATCGGTACATGAAGCATACACTCTCTGAAGACCTGTATAATCGATACATGAAGCATACACTCTCTGAAGATCTGTATAATCGATACATGAAGCAAACACTCTCTGAAGATCTGTATAATCGGTACATGAAGCATACACTCTCTGAAGATCTGTAGAATCGATACAGGAAGCATACACTCTCTGAAGATCTGTAGAATCGATACATGAAGCATACACTCTCTGAAGATCTGTAGAATCGATACATGAAGCATACACTCTCTGAAGATCTGTAGAATCGGTACATGAAGCATACACTCTCTGAAGACCTGTAGAATCGATACATGAAGCATACACTCTCTGAAGATCTGTAGAATCGATACATGAAGCATACACTCTCTGAAGATCTGTAGAATCGGTACATGAAGCATACACTCTCTGAAGATCTGTATAATCGATACATGAAGCATACACTCTCTGAAGATCTGTATAATCGGTACATGAAGCATACATTCTCTGAAGATCTGTAGAATCGATACATGAAGCATACACTCTCTGAAGATCTGTAGAATCGATATATGACGCATACACTCTCTGAAGACCTGTAGAATCGATACATGAAGCATACACTCTCTGAAGATCTGTAGAATCGATACATGAAGCATACACTCTCTGAACATCTGCAGAATCGATACATGAAGCATACACTCTCTGAACATCTGTATAATCGATACATGAAGCATACACTCCCTGAAGATCTGTAGAATCGATACATGAAGCATACACTCTCTGAACATCTGTAGATTCGATACATGAAGCATACACTCTCTGCAGATCTGTAGAATCGATACATGAAGCATACACTCTCTGAACATCTGCAGAATCGATACAGGAAGCATACACTCTCTGAAGATCTGTTTAATCGATACATGAAGCATACACTCTCTGAAGATCTGTAGAATCGATACATGAAGCATACACTCTCTGAAGATCTGCAGAATCGATACATGAAGCATACACTCTCTGAAGACCTGTATAATCGATACATGAAGCATACACTCTCTGAAGATCTGTATAATCGATACATGAAGCATACATTCTCTGAAGATCTGTAGAATCGATACATGAAGCATACACTCTCTGAAGATCTGTAGAATCGATACATGAAGCATACACTCTCTGAAGATCTGTATAATCGATACATGAAGCATACACTCTCTGAAGATCTGTAAAATCGATACATGAAGCATACACTCTCTGAAGATCTGTATAATCGATACATGAAGCATACACTCTCTGAAGATCTGTATAATCGATACATGAAGCATACACTCTCTGAAGATCTGCAGAATCGATGCATGAAGCATGCACTCTCTGAAGATCTGCAGAATCGATACATGAAGCATACACTCTCTGAAGATCTGCAGAATCGATACATGAAGCATACACTCTCTGAAGATCTGTAGATTCGATACATGAAGCATACACTCTCTGAAGATCTGTATAATCGATACATGAAGCATACACTCTCTGAAGATCTGTATAATCGATACATGAAGCATACACTCTCTGAAGATCTGTAGAATCGATACATGAAGCATACACTCTCTGAAGATCTGTATAATCGATACATGAAGCATACACTCTCTGAACATCTGCAGATTCGATACATGAAGCATACACTCTCTGAAGATCTGTATAATCGAAACATGAAGCATACACTCTCTGAAGATCTGTAGAATCGGTACATGAAGCATACACTCTCTGAAGATCTGTATAATCGATACATGAAGCATACACTCTCTGAAGATCTGTATAATCGATACATGAAGCATACACTCTCTGAAGATCTGTATAATCGATACATGAAGCATACACTCTCTGAAGATCTGTAGAATCGATACATGAAGCATACACTCTCTGAAGATCTGTAGAATCGATACATGAAGCATACACTCTCTGAACATCTGCAGAATCGATACATGAAGCATACACTCTCTGAAGATCTGTATAATCGGTACATGAAGCATACACTCTCTGAAGATCTGTAGATTCGATACATGAAGCATACACTCTCTGAAGATCTGTAGATTCGATACATGAAGCATACACTCTCTGAAGATCTGTATAATCGATACATGAAGCATACACTCTCTGAAGATCTGTATAATCGGTACATGAAGCATACACTCTCTGAAGATCTGTAGAATCGATACATGAAGCATACACTCTCTGAACATCTGTAGAATCGATACATGAAGCATACACTCTCTGAAGATCTGTACAATCGATACATGAAGCATACACTCTCGGAAGATCTGTATAATCGGTACATGAAGCATACATTCTCTGAAGATCTGTAGAATCGATATATGAAGCATACACTCTCTGAAGATCTGTATAATCGATACATGAAGCATACACTCTCTGAAGATCTGCAGAATCGATACATGAAGCATACACTCTCTGAAGATCTGTAGAATCGATACATGAAGCATACACTCTCTGAAGATCTGTAGAATCGATACATGAAGCATACACTCTCTGAAGATCTGTAGAATCGATACATGAAGCATACACTCTCTGAACATCTGCAGAATCGATACATGAAGCATACACTCTCCGAAGATCTGTTTAATCGATACATGAAGCATACACTCTCTGAAGATCTGCAGAATCGATACATGAAGCATACACTCTCTGAAGATCTGCAGAATCGATACATGAAGCATACACTCTCTGAAGATCTGTAGATTCGATACATGAAGCATACACTCTCTGAAGATCTGTAGAATCGATACATGAAGCATACACTCTCTGAACATCTGCAGAATCGATACATGAAGCATACACTCTCTGAAGATCTGTTTAATCGATACATGAAGCATACACTCTCTGAAGATCTGTAGAATCGATACATGAAGCATACACTCTCTGAAGATCTGCAGAATCGATACATGAAGCATACACTCTCTGAAGATCTGCAGAATCGATACATGAAGCATACGCTCTCTGAAGATCTGTAGAATCGATACATGAAGATACACTCTCTGAACATCTGCAGATTCGATACATGAAGCATACACTCTCTGAAGATCTGTAGATTCGATACATGAAGCATACACTCTCTGAAGATCTGTAGAATCGATACATGAAGCATACACTCTCTGAACATCTGCAGAATCGATACATGAAGCATACACTCTCTGAAGATCTGTTTAATCGATACATGAAGCATACACTCTCTGAAGATCTGTAGAATCGATACATGAAGCATACACTCTCTGAAGATCTGCAGAATCGATACATGAAGCATACACTCTCTGAAGATCTGCAGAATCGATACATGAAGCATACGCTCTCTGAAGATCTGTAGAATCGATACATGAAGATACACTCTCTGAACATCTGCAGATTCGATACATGAAGCATACACTCTCTGAAGATCTGTAGAATCGGTACATGAAGCATACACTCTCTGAAGACCTGTATAATCGATACATGAAGCATACACTCTCTGAAGATCTGTATAATCGATACATGAAGCAAACACTCTCTGAAGATCTGTATAATCGGTACATGAAGCATACACTCTCTGAAGATCTGTAGAATCGATACAGGAAGCATACACTCTCTGAAGATCTGTAGAATCGATACATGAAGCATACACTCTCTGAAGATCTGTAGAATCGATACATGAAGCATACACTCTCTGAAGATCTGTAGAATCGGTACATGAAGCATACACTCTCTGAAGACCTGTAGAATCGATACATGAAGCATACACTCTCTGAAGATCTGTAGAATCGATACATGAAGCATACACTCTCTGAACATCTGTAGAATCGGTACATGAAGCATACACTCTCTGAAGACCTGTAGAATCGATACATGAAGCATACACTCTCTGAACATCTGCAAAATCGATACATGAAGCATACACTCTCTGAAGATCTGTAGAATCGATACATGAAGCATACACTCTCTGAACATCTGCAGAATCGATACATGAAGCATACACTCTCTGAAGATCTGTAAAATCGATACAGGAAGCATACACTCTCTGAAGATCTGTAGAATCGATACATGAAGCATACACTCTCTGAAGATCTGCAGAATCGGTACATGAAGCATACACTCTCTGAAGATCTGTATAATCGATACATGAAGCATACACTCTCTGAAGATCTGTATAATCGGTACATGAAGCATACATTCTCTGAAGATCTGTAGAATCGATACATGAAGCATACACTCTCTGAAGATCTGTAGAATCGATACATGAAGCATACACTCTCTGAACATCTGCAGAATCGATACATGAAGCATACACTCTCTGAAGATCTGTAGATTCGATACATGAAGCATACACTCTCTGAAGATCTGTATAATCGATACATGAAGCATACACTCTCTGAACATCTGCAGAATCGATACATGAAGCATACACTCTCTGAAGATCTGTAGAATCGATACATGAAGATACACTCTCTGAACATCTGCAGAACCGATACATGAAGCATACACTCTCTGAAGATCTGTAGAATCGGTACATGAAGCATACACTCTCTGAAGACCTGTATAATCGATACATGAAGCATACACTCTCTGAAGATCTGTATAATCGATACATGAAGCAAACACTCTCTGAAGATCTGTATAATCGGTACATGAAGCATACACTCTCTGAAGATCTGTAGAATCGATACAGGAAGCATACACTCTCTGAAGATCTGTAGAATCGATACATGAAGCATACACTCTCTGAAGATCTGTAGAATCGATACATGAAGCATACACTCTCTGAAGATCTGTAGAATCGGTACATGAAGCATACACTCTCTGAAGACCTGTAGAATCGATACATGAAGCATACACTCTCTGAAGATCTGTAGAATCGATACATGAAGCATACACTCTCTGAAGATCTGTAGAATCGATACATGAAGCATACACTCTCTGAAGATCTGTAGAATCGATACATGAAGCATACACTCTCTGAACATCTGCAGAATCAAAACATGAAGCATACACTCTCTGAAGACCTGTAGAATCGATACATGAAGCATACACTCTCTGAACATCTGCAAAATCGATACATGAAGCATACACTCTCTGAAGATCTGTAGAATCGATACATGAAGCATACACTCTCTGAACATCTGCAGAATCGATACATGAAGCATACACTCTCTGAAGATCTGTATAATCGATACAGGAAGCATACACTCTCTGAAGATCTGTAGAATCGATACATGAAGCATACACTCTCTGAAGATCTGCAGAATCGATACATGAAGCATACACTCTCTGAAGATCTGTAGATTCGATACATGAAGCATACACTCTCTGAAGATCTGTATAATCGATACATGAAGCATACACTCTCTGAACATCTGCAGAATCGATACATGAAGCATACACTCTCTGAAGATCTGTAGAATCGATACATGAAGATACACTCTCTGAACATCTGCAGAATCGATACATGAAGCATACACTCTCTGAAGATCTGTAGAATCGGTACATGAAGCATACACTCTCTGAAGACCTGTATAATCGATACATGAAGCATACACTCTCTGAAGATCTGTATAATCGATACATGAAGCAAACACTCTCTGAAGATCTGTATAATCGGTACATGAAGCATACACTCTCTGAAGATCTGTAGAATCGATACAGGAAGCATACACTCTCTGAAGATCTGTAGAATCGATACATGAAGCATACACTCTCTGAAGATCTGTAGAATCGATACATGAAGCATACACTCTCTGAAGATCTGTAGAATCGGTACATGAAGCATACACTCTCTGAAGATCTGTAGAATCGATACATGAAGCATACACTCTCTGAAGATCTGTAGAATCGGTACATGAAGCATACACTCTCTGAAGACCTGTAGAATCGATACATGAAGCATACACTCTCTGAAGATCTGTAGAATCGATACATGAAGCATACACTCTCTGAAGATCTGTAGAATCGGTACATGAAGCATACACTCTCTGAAGATCTGTAGAATCGATACATGAAGCATACACTCTCTGAACATCTGCAGAATCAAAACATGAAGCTTACACTCTCTGAAGACCTGTAGAATCGATACATGAAGCATACACTCTCTGAACATCTGCAAAATCGATACATGAAGCATACACTCTCTGAAGATCTGCAAAATCGATACATGAAGCATACACTCTCTGAAGATCTGTATAATCGATACATGAAGCATACACTCTCTGAACATCTGCAGAATCGATAAATGAAGCATACACTCTCTGAAGATCTGTATAATCGATACAGGAAGCATACACTCTCTGAAGATCTGTAGAATCGATACATGAAGCATACACTCTATGAAGATCTGCAGAATCGATACATGACGCATACACTCTCTGAAGATCTGTAGATTCGATACATGAAGCATACACTCTCTGAAGATCTGTAGAATCGATACATGAAGCATACACTCTCTGAAGATCTGTATAATCGATACATGAAGCATACACTCTCTGAAGATCTGTATAATCGGTACATGAAGCATACATTCTCTGAAGATCTGTAGAATCGATACATGAAGCATACACTCTCTGAAGATCTGTAGAATCGATACATGACGCATACACTCTCTGAACATCTGCAGAATCGATACATGAAGCATACACTCTCTGAAGATCTGTAGATTCGATACATGAAGCATACACTCTCTGAAGATCTGTATAATCGATACATGAAGCATACACTCTCTGAACATCTGCAGAATCGATACATGAAGCATACACTCTCTGAAGATCTGTAGAATCGATACATGAAGATACACTCTCTGAACATCTGCAGAATCGATACATGAAGCATACACTCTCTGAAGATCTGTAGAATCGGTACATGAAGCATACACTCTCTGAAGACCTGTATAATCGATACATGAAGCATACACTCTCTGAAGATCTGTACATGTATAATCGATACATGAAGCAAACACTCTCTGAAGATCTGTATAATCGGTACATGAAGCATACACTCTCTGAAGATCTGTAGAATCGATACATGAAGCATACACTCTCTGAAGATCTGTAGAATCGATACATGAAGCATACACTCTCTGAAGATCTGTAGAATCGATACATGAAGCATACACTCTCTGAAGATCTGTAGAATCGGTACATGAAGCATACACTCTCTGAAGACCTGTAGAATCGATACATGAAGCATACACTCTCTGAAGATCTGTAGAATCGATACATGAAGCATACACTCTCTGAAGATCTGTAGAATCGGTACATGAAGCATACACTCTCTGAAGATCTGTAGAATCGATACATGAAGCATACACTCTCTGAACATCTGCAGAATCAAAACATGAAGCATACACTCTCTGAAGACCTGTAGAATCGATACATGAAGCATACACTCTCTGAACATCTGCAAAATCGATACATGAAGCATACACTCTCTGAAGATCTGTAGAATCGATACATGAAGCATACACTCTCTGAACATCTGCAGAATCGATACATGAAGCATACACTCTCTGAAGATCTGTATAATCGATACAGGAAGCATACACTCTCTGAAGATCTGTAGAATCGATACATGAAGCATACACTCTCTGAAGATCTGCAGAATCGATACATGAAGCATACACTCTCTGAAGATCTGTAGATTCGATACATGAAGCATACACTCTCTGAAGATCTGTAGAATCGATACATGAAGCATACACTCTCTGAAGATCTGTATAATCGATACATGAAGCATACACTCTCTGAAGATCTGTATAATCGGTACATGAAGCATACATTCTCTGAAGATCTGTAGAATCGATACATGAAGCATACACTCTCTGAAGATCTGTAGAATCGATACATGAAGCATACACTCTCTGAACATCTGCAGAATCGATACATGAAGCATACACTCTCTGAAGATCTGTAGAATCGATACATGAAGCATTCACCCTCTGAAGATCTGTATAATCGATACATGAAGCATACACTCTCTGTAGATCTGTATAATCGATACATGAAGCATACACTCTCTGAAGATCTGTATAATCGATACATGAAGCATACACTCTCTGCAGATCTGTATAATCGATACATGAAGCATACACTCTCTGCAGATCTGTATAATCGATACATGAAGCATACACTCTCTGCAGATCTGTATAATCGGTACATGAAGCATACACTCTCTGAAGACCTGTAGAATCGATACATGAAGCATACACTCTCTGAAGATCTGTAGAATCGATACATGAAGCATACACTCTCTGAACATCTGCAGAATCGATACATGAAGCATACACTCTCTGAACATCTGCAGAATCGATACATGAAGCATACACTCTCTGAAGATCTGTATAATCGGTACATGAAGCATACATTCTCTGAAGATCTGTAGAATCGATACATGAAGCATACACTCTCTGAAGATCTGTAGAATCGATACATGAAGCATACACTCTCTGAACATCTGCAGAATCGATACATGAAGCATACACTCTCTGAAGATCTGTAGAATCGATACATGAAGCATACACTCTCTGAAGATCTGTATAATCGATACATGAAGCATACACTCTCTGCAGATCTGTATAATCGATACATGAAGCATACACTCTCTGAAGATCTGCAGAATCGATACATGAAGCATACACTCTCTGAAGATCTGTATAATCGATACATGAAGCATACATTCTCTAAAGATCTGTAAAATCGATACATGAAGCATACACTCTCTGCAGATCTGTAGAATCGATACATGAAGAATACACTCTCTGAAGATCTGTATAATCGATACATGAAGCATACACTCTCTGCAGATCTGTATAATCGATACATGAAGCATACACTTTCTGCAGATCTGTATAATCGATACATGAAGCATACACTCTCTGAAGATCTGTAGAATCGATACATGAAGCATACACTCTCTGAACATCTGCAGAATCGATACATGAAGCATACACTCTCTGAAGATCTGTTTAATCGATACATGAAGCATACACTCTCTGAAGATCTGTAGAATCGATACATGAAGCATACACTCTCTGAAGATCTGCAGAATCGATACATGAAGCATACACTCTCTGAAGATCTGTTTAATCGATACATGAAGCATACACTCTCTGAAGATCTGTAGAATCGATACATGAAGCATACACTCTCTGAAGATCTGCAGAATCGATACATGAAGCATACACTCTCTGAAGATCTGTAGAATCGATACATGAAGCATACACTCTCTGAAGATCTGCAGAATCGGTACATGAAGCATACACTCTCTGAAGATCTGTAGAATCGATACATGAAGTATACACTCTCTGAAGATCTGTAGAATCGATACATGAAGCATACACTCTCTGAACATCTGCAGAATCGATACATGAAGCATACACTCTCTGAAGATCTGTTTAATCGATACATGAAGCATACACTCTCTGAAGATCTGTAGAATCGATACATGAAGCATACACTCTCTGAAGATCTGCAGAATCGATACATGAAGCATACACTCTCTGAAGATCTGTTTAATCGATACATGAAGCATACACTCTCTGAAGATCTGTAGAATCGATACATGAAGCATACACTCTCTGAAGATCTGCAGAATCGATACATGAAGCATACACTCTCTGAAGATCTGCAGAATCGATACATGAAGCATACACTCTCTGAAGATCTGTAGATTCGATACATGAAGCATACACTCTCTGAAGATCTGTAGAATCGATACATGAAGCATACACTCTCTGAACATCTGTAGATTCGATACATGAAGCATACACTCTCTGAAGATCTGTAGATTCGATACATGAAGCATACACTCTCTGAAGATCTGTAGATTCGATACATGAAGCATACACTCTCTGAAGATCTGTATAATCGATACATGAAGCATACACTCTCTGCAGATCTGTATAATCGATACATGAAGCATACACTTTCTGCAGATCTGTATAATCGATACATGAAGCATACACTCTCTGAAGATCTGTAGAATCGATACATGAAGCATACACTCTCTGCAGATCTGTAGAATCGATACATGAAGCACACACTCTCTGCAGATCTGTATAATCTGTACATGAAGCATACACTCTCTGAAGATCTGTAGAATCGATACAAGAAGCATACACTCTCTGAAGATCTGTAGAATCGATACATGAAGCATACGCTCTCTGAACATCTGCAGAATCGATACATGAAGCATACACTCTCTGAAGATCTGTAGAATCGATACATGAAGCATACACTCTCTGAAGATCTGCAGAATCGATACATGAAGCATACACTCTCTGAAGATCTGTAGAATCGATACATGAAGCATACACTCTCTGAAGATCTGCAGAATCGGTACATGAAGCATACACTCTCTGAAGATCTGTAGAATCGATACATGAAGTATACACTCTCTGAAGATCTGTAGAATCGATACATGAAACATACACTCTCTGAACATCTGCAGAATCGATACATGAAGCATACACTCTCTGAAGATCTGTTTAATCGATACATGAAGCATACACTCTCTGAAGATCTGTAGAATCGATACATGAAGCATACACTCTCTGAAGATCTGCAGAATCGATACATGAAGCATACACTCTCTGAAGATCTGTTTAATCGATACATGAAGCATACACTCTCTGAAGATCTGTAGAATCGATACATGAAGCATACACTCTCTGAAGATATGCAGAATCGATACATGAAGCATACACTCTCTGAAGATCTGCAGAATCGATACATGAAGCATACACTCTCTGAAGATCTGTAGATTCGATACATGAAGCATACACTCTCTGAAGATCTGTAGAATCGATACATGAAGCATACACTCTCTGAACATCTGTAGATTCGATACATGAAGCATACACTCTCTGAACATCTGTAGATTCGATACATGAAGCATACACTCTCTGAAGATCTGTAGATTCGATACATGAAGCATACACTCTCTGAAGATCTGTATAATCGATACATGAAGCATACACTCTCTGCAGATCTGTATAATCGATACATGAAGCATACACTTTCTCCAGATCTGTATAATCGATACATGAAGCATACACTCTCTGAAGATCTGTAGAATCGATACATGAAGCATACACTCTCTGCAGATCTGTAGAATCGATACATGAAGCACACACTCTCTGCAGATCTGTATAATCTGTACATGAAGCATACACTCTCTGAAGATCTGTAGAATCGATACATGAAGCATACACTCTCTGAAGATCTGTAGAATCGATACATGAAGCATACGCTCTCTGAACATCTGCAGAATCAATACATGAAGCATACACTCTCTGAAGATCTGTTTAATCGATACATGAAGCATACACTCTCTGAAGATCTGTATAATCGATACATGAAGCATACACTCTCTGAAGATCTGTATAATCGGTACATGAAGCATACACTCTCTGAACATCTGCAGAATCGATACATGAAGCATACACTCTCTGAAGATCTGTAGATTCGATACATGAAGCATACACTCTCTGAAGACCTGTATAATCGATACATGAAGCATACACTCTCTGAAGATCTGTATAATCGGTACATGAAGCATACACTCTCTGAACATCTGCAGAATCGATACATGAAGCATACACTCTCTGAAGATCTGTAGAATCGATACATGAAGCATACACTCTCTGAAGATCTGCAGAATCGGTACATGAAGCATACACTCTCTGAAGATCTGTAGAATCGATACATGAAGTATACACTCTCTGAAGATCTGTAGAATCGATACATGAAGCATACACTCTCTGAACATCTGCAGAATCGATACATGAAGCATACACTCTCTGAAGATCTGTTTAATCGATACATGAAGCATACACTCTCTGAAGATCTGTAGAATCGATACATGAAGCATACACTCTCTGAAGATCTGCAGAATCGATACATGAAGCATACACTCTCTGAAGATCTGTTTAATCGATACATGAAGCATACACTCTCTGAAGATCTGTAGAATCGATACATGAAGCATACACTCTCTGAAGATCTGCAGAATCGATACATGAAGCATACACTCTCTGAAGATCTGCAGAATCGATACATGAAGCATACACTCTCTGAAGATCTGTAGATTCGATACATGAAGCATACACTCTCTGAAGATCTGTAGAATCGATACATGAAGCATACACTCTCTGAACATCTGTAGATTCGATACATGAAGCATACACTCTCTGAAGATCTGTAGATTCGATACATGAAGCATACACTCTCTGAAGATCTGTAGATTCGATACATGAAGCATACACTCTCTGAAGATCTGTATAATCGATACATGAAGCATACACTCTCTGCAGATCTGTATAATCGATACATGAAGCATACACTTTCTGCAGATCTGTATAATCGATACATGAAGCATACACTCTCTGAAGATCTGTAGAATCGATACATGAAGCATACACTCTCTGCAGATCTGTAGAATCGATACATGAAGCACACACTCTCTGCAGATCTGTATAATCTGTACATGAAGCATACACTCTCTGAAGATCTGTAGAATCGATACAAGAAGCATACACTCTCTGAAGATCTGTAGAATCGATACATGAAGCATACGCTCTCTGAACATCTGCAGAATCGATACATGAAGCATACACTCTCTGAAGATCTGTAGAATCGATACATGAAGCATACACTCTCTGAAGATCTGTATAATCGATACATGAAGCATACACTCTCTGAAGATCTGTATAATCGGTACATGAAGCATACACTCTCTGAACATCTGCAGAATCGATACATGAAGCATACACTCTCTGAAGATCTGTAGATTCGATACATGAAGCATACACTCTCTGAAGACCTGTATAATCGATACATGAAGCATACACTCTCTGAAGATCTGTATAATCGGTACATGAAGCATACACTCTCTGAACATCTGCAGAATCGATACATGAAGCATACACTCTCTGAAGATCTGTAGAATCGATACATGAAGATACACTCTCTGAACATCTGCAGAATCGATACATGAAGCATACACTCTCTGAAGATCTGTAGAATCGGTACATGAAGCATACACTCTCTGAAGACCTGTATAATCGATACATGAAGCAAACACTCTCTGAAGATCTGTATAATCGGTACATGAAGCATACACTCTCTGAAGATCTGTAGATTCGATACATGAAGCATACACTCTCTGAAGATCTGTAGAATCGATACATGAAGCATACACTCTCTGAAGATATGCAGAATCGATACATGAAGCATACACTCTCTGAAGATCTGTAGATTCGATACATGAAGCATACACTCTCTGAAGATCTGTAGAATCGATACATGAAGATACACTCTCTGAACATCTGCAGAATCGATACATGAAGCATACACTCTCTGAAGATCTGTAGAATCGGTACATGAAGCATACACTCTCTGAAGATCTGTATAATCGATACATGAAGCATACACTCTCTGAAGATCTGTATAATCGATACATGAAGCATACACTCTCTGAACATCTGCAGAATCGATACATGAAGCATACACTCTCTGAAGATCTGTAGAATCGATACATGAAGATACACTCTCTGAACATCTGCAGAATCGATACATGAAGCATACACTCTCTGAAGATCTGTAGAATCGGTACATGAAGCATACACTCTCTGAAGACCTGTATAATCGATACATGAAGCATACACTCTCTGAAGATCTGTATAATCGATACATGAAGCAAACACTCTCTGAAGATCTGTATAATCGGTACATGAAGCATACACTCTCTGAAGATCTGTAGATTCGATACATGAAGCATACACTCTCTGAAGATCTGTAGAATCGATACATGAAGCATACACTCTCTGAAGATCTGTAGAATCGATACATGAAGCATACACTCTCTGAAGATCTGTATAATCGATACATGAAGCATACACTCTCTGAACATCTGCAGAATCGATACATGAAGCATACACTCTCTGAAGATCTGTAGAATCGATACATGAAGATACACTCTCTGAACATCTGCAGAATCGATACATGAAGCATACACTCTCTGAAGATCTGTAGAATCGGTACATGAAGCATACACTCTCTGAAGACCTGTATAATCGATACATGAAGCATACACTCTCTGAAGATCTGTATAATCGATACATGAAGCATACATTCTCTGAAGATTTGTAGAATCGATACATGAAGCATACACTCTCTGAAGATCTGTAGAATCGATACATGAAGCATACACTCTCTGAAGATCTGTATAATCGATTCATGAAGCAAACACTCTCTGAAGATCTGTATAATCGATACATGAAGCATACACTCTCTGAAGATCTGTAGAATCGATACATGAAGCATACACTCTCTGAAGATATGCAGAATCGATACATGAAGCATACACTCTCTGAACATCTGCAGAATCGATACATGAAGCATACACTCTCTGAACATCTGTAGATTCGATACATGAAGCATACACTCTCTGAAGATCTGTAGAATCGATACATGAAGCATACACTCTCTGAACATCTGTAGATTCGATACATGAAGCATACACTCTCTGAAGATCTGTAGATTCGATACATGAAGCATACACTCTCTGAAGATCTGTAGAATCGATACATGAAGCATACACTCTCTGAAGATCTGTAGATTCGATCTATGAAGCATACACTCTCTGAAGATCTGTAGATTCGATACATGAAGCATACACTCTCTGAAGATCTGTAGAATCGATACATGAAGCATACACTCTCTGAAGATCTGTAGAATCGATACATGAGGCATACACTCTCTGAAGATCTGTAGAATCGATACATGAAGCATACACTCTCTGAACATCTGCAGAATCGATACATGAAGCATACACTCTCTGAAGATCTGTATAATCGATACATGAAGCATACACTCTCTGAAGATCTGTAGAATCGATACATGAAGCATACACTCTCTGAAGATATGCAGAATCGATACATGAAGCTTACACTCTCTGAAGATCTGCAGAATCGATACATGAAGCATACACTCTCTGAAGATCTGTAGATTCGATACATGAAGCATACACTCTCTGAAGATCTGTAGAATCGATACATGAAGCATACACTCTCTGAACATCTGTAGATTCGATACATGAAGCATACACTCTCTGCAGATCTGTAGAATCGATACATGAAGCATACACTCTCTGAACATCTGCAGAATCGATACAGGAAGCATACACTCTCTGAAGATCTGTAGAATCGATACATGAAGCATACACTCTTTGAAGATCTGTAGATTCGATACATGAAGCATACACTCTCTGAAGATCTGTACAATCGATACATGAAGCATACACTCTCTGAAGACCTGTAGAATCGATACATGAAGCATACACTCTCTGAAGATCTGTAGAATCGATACATGAAGCATACACTCTCTGAACATCTGCAGAATCGATACATGAAGCATACACTTTTATGAACATCTGTATAATCGATACATGAAGCATACACTCCCTGAAGATCTGTAGAATCGATACATGAAGCATACACTCTCTGAACATCTGTAGATTCGATACATGAAGCATACACTCTCTGCAGATCTGTAGAATCGATACATGAAGCATACACTCTCTGAACATCTGCAGAATCGATACAGGAAGCATACACTCTCTGAAGATCTGTTTAATCGATACATGAAGCATACACTCTCTGAAGATCTGTAGAATCGATACATGAAGCATACACTCTCTGAAGATCTGCAGAATCGATACATGAAGCATACACTCTCTGAAGACCTGTATAATCGATACATGAAGCATACACTCTCTGAAGATCTGTATAATCGATACATGAAGCATACATTCTCTGAAGATCTGTAGAATCGATACATGAAGCATACACTCTCTGAAGATCTGTATAATCGATTCATGAAGCAAACACTCTCTGAAGATCTGTATAATCGATACATGAAGCATACACTCTCTGAAGATCTGTAGAATCGATACATGAAGCATACACTCTCTGAAGATATGCAGAATCGATACATGAAGCATACACTCTCTGAAGATCTGTATAATCGATTCATGAAGCAAACACTCTCTGAAGATCTGTAGAATCGATACATGAAGCATACACTCTCTGAACATCTGCAGAATCGATACATGAAGCATACACTCTCTGAAGATCTGTATAATCGATACATGAAGCATACACTCTCTGAAGATCTGTAGAATCGATACATGAAGCATACACTCTCTGAAGATATGCAGAATCGATACATGAAGCTTACACTCTCTGAAGATCTGCAGAATCGATACATGAAGCATACACTCTCTGAAGATCTGTAGATTCGATACATGAAGCATACACTCTCTGAAGATCTGTAGAATCGATACATGAAGCATACACTCTCTGAACATCTGTAGATTCGATACATGAAGCATACACTCTCTGCAGATCTGTAGAATCGATACATGAAGCATACACTCTCTGAACATCTGCAGAATCGATACAGGAAGCATACACTCTCTGAAGATCTGTAGAATCGATACATGAAGCATACACTCTCTGAAGATCTGTAGATTCGATACATGAAGCATACACTCTCTGAAGATCTGTACAATCGATACATGAAGCATACACTCTCTGAAGACCTGTAGAATCGATACATGAAGCATACACTCTCTGAAGATCTGTAGAATCGATACATGAAGCATACACTCTCTGAACATCTGCAGAATCGATACATGAAGCATACACTCTCTGAACATCTGTATAATCGATACATGAAGCATACACTCCCTGAAGATCTGTAGAATCGATACATGAAGCATACACTCTCTGAACATCTGTAGATTCGATACATGAAGCATACACTCTCTGAAGATCTGTAGAATCGATACATGAAGCATACACTCTCTGAACATCTGCAGAATCGATACAGGAAGCATACACTCTCTGAAGATCTGTTTAATCGATACATGAAGCATACACTCTCTGAAGATCTGTAGAATCGATACATGAAGCATACACTCTCTGAAGATCTGCAGAATCGATACATGAAGCATACACTCTCTGAAGACCTGTATAATCGATACATGAAGCATACACTCTCTGAAGATCTGTATAATCGATACATGAAGCATACATTCTCTGAAGATCTGTAGAATCGATACATGAAGCATACACTCTCTGAAGATCTGTATAATCGATTCATGAAGCAAACACTCTCTGAAGATCTGTATAATCGATTCATGAAGCAAACACTCTCTGAAGATCTGTATAATCGATACATGAAGCATACACTCTCTGAAGATCTGTAGAATCGATACATGAAGCATACACTCTCTGAAGATATGCAGAATCGATACATGAAGCATACACTCTCTGAAGATCTGCAGAATCGATACATGAAGCATACACTCTCTGAAGATCTGTAGATTCGATACATGAAGCATACACTCTCTGAAGATCTGTAGAATCGATACATGAAGCATACACTCTCTGAACATCTGTAGATTCGATACATGAAGCATACACTCTCTGAAGATCTGTAGATTCGATACATGAAGCATACACTCTCTGAAGATCTGTAGAATCGATACATGAAGCATACACTCTCTGAAGATCTGTAGATTCGATCTATGAAGCATACACTCTCTGAAGATCTGTAGATTCGATACATGAAGCATACACTCTCTGAAGATCTGTAGAATCGATACATGAAGCATACACTCTCTGAAGATCTGTAGAATCGATACATGAGGCATACACTCTCTGAAGATCTGTAGAATCGATACATGAAGCATACACTCTCTGAACATCTGCAGAATCGATACATGAAGCATACACTCTCTGAAGATCTGTATAATCGATACATGAAGCATACACTCTCTGAAGATCTGTAGAATCGATACATGAAGCATACACTCTCTGAAGATATGCAGAATCGATACATGAAGCTTACACTCTCTGAAGATCTGCAGAATCGATACATGAAGCATACACTCTCTGAAGATCTGTAGATTCGATACATGAAGCATACACTCTCTGAAGATCTGTAGAATCGATACATGAAGCATACACTCTCTGAACATCTGTAGATTCGATACATGAAGCATACACTCTCTGCAGATCTGTAGAATCGATACATGAAGCATACACTCTCTGAACATCTGCAGAATCGATACAGGAAGCATACACTCTCTGAAGATCTGTAGAATCGATACATGAAGCATACACTCTCTGAAGATCTGTAGATTCGATACATGAAGCATACACTCTCTGAAGATCTGTACAATCGATACATGAAGCATACACTCTCTGAAGACCTGTAGAATCGATACATGAAGCATACATTCTCTGAAGATCTGTAGAATCGATACATGAAGCATACACTCTCTGAACATCTGCAGAATCGATACATGAAGCATACACTCTCTGAACATCTGTATAATCGATACATGAAGCATACACTCCCTGAAGATCTGTAGAATCGATACATGAAGCATACACTCTCTGAACATCTGTAGATTCGATACATGAAGCATACACTCTCTGCAGATCTGTAGAATCGATACATGAAGCATACACTCTCTGAACATCTGCAGAATCGATACAGGAAGCATACACTCTCTGTAGATCTGTTTAATCGATACATGAAGCATACACTCTCTGAAGATCTGTAGAATCGATACATGAAGCATACACTCTCTGAAGATCTGCAGAATCGATACATGAAGCATACACTCTCTGAAGACCTGTATAATCGATACATGAAGCATACACTCTCTGAAGATCTGTATAATCGATACATGAAGCATACATTCTCTGAAGATCTGTAGAATCGATACATGAAGCATACACTCTCTGAAGATCTGTAGAATCGATACATGAAGCATACACTCTCTGAAGATCTGTATAATCGATTCATGAAGCAAACACTCTCTGAAGATCTGTATAATCGATATATGAAGCATACACTCTCTGAAGATCTGTAGAATCGATACATGAAGCATACACTCTCTGAAGATATGCAGAATCGATACATGAAGCATACACTCTCTGAAGATCTGCAGAATCGATACATGAAGCATACACTCTCTGAAGATCTGTAGATTCGATACATGAAGCATACACTCTCTGAAGATCTGTAGAATCGATACATGAAGCATACACTCTCTGAAGATCTGTAGATTCGATACATGAAGCATACACTCTCTGAAGATCTGTAGATTCGATACATGAAGCATACACTCTCTGAAGATCTGTAGAATCGATACATGAAGCATACACTCTCTGAAGATCTGTAGAATCGATACATGAAGCATACACTCTCTGAAGATCTGTAGATTCGATCTATGAAGCATACACTCTCTGAAGATCTGTAGATTCGATACATGAAGCATACACTCTCTGAAGATCTGTAGAATCGATACATGAAGCATACACTCTCTGAAGATCTGTAGAATCGATACATGAGGCATACACTCTCTGAAGATCTGTAGAATCGATACATGAAGCATACACTCTCTGAACATCTGCAGAATCGATACATGAAGCATACACTCTCTGAAGATCTGTATAATCGATACATGAAGCATACACTCTCTGAAGATCTGTAGAATCGATACATGAAGCATACACTCTCTGAAGATATGCAGAATCGATACATGAAGCATACACTCTCTGAAGATCTGCAGAATCGATACATGAAGCATACACTCTCTGAAGATCTGTAGATTCGATACATGAAGCATACACTCTCTGAAGATCTGTAGAATCGATACATGAAGCATACACTCTCTGAACATCTGTAGATTCGATACATGAAGCATACACTCTCTGCAGATCTGTAGAATCGATACATGAAGCATACACTCTCTGAACATCTGCAGAATCGATACAGGAAGCATACACTCTCTGAAGATCTGTAGAATCGATACATGAAGCATACACTCTCTGAAGATCTGTAGATTCGATACATGAAGCATACACTCTCTGAAGATCTGTACAATCGATACATGAAGCATACACTCTCTGAAGACCTGTAGAATCGATACATGAAGCATACACTCTCTGAAGATCTGTAGAATCGATACATGAAGCATACACTCTCTGAACATCTGCAGAATCGATACATGAAGCATACACTCTCTGAAGATCTGTATAATCGATACATGAAGCATACACTCCCTGAAGATCTGTAGAATCGATACATGAAGCATACACTCTCTGAACATCTGTAGATTCGATACATGAAGCATACACTCTCTGAAGATCTGTACACCTTTGTTCAACTGCAGACTAAAACATATCCTTGTATCATACCATTAAGTGATTTCATTGGTTGGAAATTACAATGTAGTTAGTGACAAAATATCTATAAATGCCATTTTATTGATAACAAATTACATATATTATAACGCGAGCTGACTAAAAGAATTGCACAATTTGTGGAACGTTGATTAAGAAATATTAGACTTTATACTCAGTAAGTGTTCAGGTATCATTGAGTGTAACATTTCCGGTCCTATAAACGTTGGTCAACTTGCTGTTATCTAAGTATGTGCTTTTCTTTAATTTGGAGTACTGGAATGCCACATATTGAACGAAATATACCTTTTACGTACTTAATATAGTATAAGTAAAAATAAAGTCAATAAAATGTTTAGATTTTCCGATGTTATTTTCAAGATTAACAACTGTTCAGTTATTTGACTACTCACCCGAGACAGAAAGCGGTGGAGACATAAACTGAATCTGCAGTAGTGTTGGTGAAACATAGAAGGGGAACTTGTTGACATCAATGGTAGTATACTGATATTAATAGTGCTATAACACTGTTAGTGGAGTAGATACGTATCAAATGAAATATACTATATTTTTCAGGAAAGCAAACTAAGATTTGGGTATTACCTGTCATTCCTCTTTGATCATTAAGACAGTTTACAATTATACACAGTAATTAATACTACACAATTGCTTATCTAAATCTGTGTGTGTTGTGACGTGTAACCCATGATAGCGATTCTCTACAAATAGGGCTGCCCGTGTTAATGTGCCGTGCATTTACATTCTATATGGTACACACATGGTATGAGGATCTGAATGGAGAGGGCCATCTAATCTAACTGCAGAGTCCGACCCTGGTGTCCAGTTTGTTTGACCATTTCATGCCCACTGACCATCAGTCAACGTGACCTGAAGTGCTTTAAATAGACGTCAGTGTTCTCTGGGAAGAATTCATCACTGTCACCATATACGTGATTCGTGTACCCAGTGTTCTCTGGGAAGAATTCATCACTGTCACCATATACGTGATTCGTGTACCAAGTGTTCTCTGGGAAGAATTCATCACTGTCACCATATACGTGATTCGTGTACCCAGTGTTCTCTGGGAAGAATTCATCACTGTCACCATATACTAGTATACGTGATTCGTGTACCCAGTGTTCTCTGGGAAGAATTCATCACTGTCACCATATACGTGATTCGTGTACCCAGTGGTCTCTGGGAATAATTCATCACTGTCACCATATACGTGATTCGTGTACGCAGTGGTCTCTGGAATATTGGGATCATCGGGTGTATTGCTATGAATCTACGTGGAAAGTAAAATAATTTGAATCATAGAATCAATACCAAACTTGTCAATGACTTGTTATATAAATGTATCCATCATGTTGTTGTATGCTCATTGCCTGATAACCACACCATTGTGTTGTTTTATGCTCATTGCCTGATAACCACACCATTGTGTTGTATGCTCATTGCCTGATATCCACACCATTGTGTTGTTGTATGCTCATTGCCTGATAACCACACCATTGTGTTGTTGTGTGCTCATTGCCTGATAACCACACCATTGTGTTGTTGTATGCTCATTGCCTGATATCCACAGCATTGTGTTGTTGTATGCTTATTGCCTGATAACCACACCATTGTGTTGTTGTATGCTCATTGCCTGATAACCACACCATTGTGTTGTTGTATGCTCATTGCCTGATAACCACACCATTGTGTTGTTGTATGCTCATTGCCTGATAACCACACCATTGTGTTGTTTTATGCTCATTGCCTGATAACCACACCATTGTGTTGTTGTATGCTCATTGCCTGATAACCACACCATTGTGTTGTTGTATGCTCATTGCCTGATATCCACACCATTGTGTTGTTGTATGCTTATTGCCTGATAACCACACCATTGTGTTGTTGTATGCTCATTGCCTGATAACCACACCATTGTGTTGTTGTATGCTCATTGCCTGATAAGCACACCATTGTGTTGTTTTATGCTCATTGCCTGATAACCACACCATCATGTTGTTGTATGCTCATTGCCTGATAAGCACACCATTGTGTTGTTGTATGCTCATTGCCTGATAACCACACCATTGTGTTGTTTTATGCTCATTGTCTGATAACCACACCATTGTGTTGTATGCTCATTGCCTGATATCCACACCATTGTGTTGTTGTATGCTCATTGCCTGATAACCACATCATTGTGTTGTTGTATGCTCATTGTCTGATAACCACACCATTGTGTTGTTGTATGCTCATTGCCTGATAAGCACACCACTGTGTTGTTGTATGCTCATTGCCTGATATCCACACCATTGTGTTGTTGTATGCTCATTGCCTGATAACCACACCATTGTGTTGTTGTATGCTCATTGCCTGATAACCACACCATTGTGTTGTTGTATGCTCATTGCCTGATATCCACACCATTGTGTTGTTGTATGCTCATTGCCTGATAAGCACACCACTGTGTTGTTGTATGCTCATTGCCTGATAACCACACCATTGTGTTGTTGTATGCTCATTGCCTGATAACCACACCATTGTGTTGTTGTATGCTCATTGCCTGATAACCACACCATTGTGTTGTATGCTCATTGCCTGATATCCACACCATTGTGTTGTTGTATGCTCATTGCCTGATATCCACACCATTGTGTTGCTGTATGCTCATTGCCTGATATCCACACCATCATGTTGTTGTATGCTCATTGCCTGATAACCACACCATTGTGTTGTTGTATGCTCATTGCCTGATAACCACACCATTGTGTTGTTGTATGCTCATTGCCTGATAAGCATACCACTGTGTTGTTGTATGCTCATTGCCTGATAAGCATACCACTGTGTTGTTGTATGCTCATTGCCTGATAAGCACACCACTGTGTTGTTGTATGCTCATTGCCTGATATCCACACCATTGTGATGTTGTATGCTTATTGCCTGATAACCACACCAGTGTGTTGTTGTTTGCTCATTGCCTGATATCCACACCATTGTGTTGTTGTATGCTCATTGCCTGATAACCACACCATTGTGTTGTTGTATGCTCATTGCCTGATAACCACACCATTGTGTTGTTGTATGCTCATTGCCTGATAACCACACCATTGTGTTGTTGTATGCTCATTGCCTGATAACCACTCCATCATGTTGTTGTATGCTCATTGTCTGATAACCACACCATTGTGTTGTTGTATGCTCATTGCCTGATATCCACACCATTGTGTTGTTGTATGCTCATTGCCTGATAACCACACCATTGTGTTGTTGTATGCTCATTGTCTGATAACCACACCATTGTGTTGTTGTATGCTCATTGCCTGATAACCACACCATTGTGTTGTTGTATGCTCATTGCCTGATAACCACACCTTTGTGTTGTTGTATGCTCATTGCCTGATAACCACACCATTGTGTTGTTGTATGCTCATTGTCTGATAACCACACCAGTGTGTTGTTGTATGCTCATTGTCTGATAACCACACCATCATGTTGTTGTATGCTCATTGTCTGATAACCACACCATTGTGTTGTTGTATGCTCATTGCCTGATAACCACTCCATCATGTTGTTGTATGCTCATTGTCTGATAACCACACCATTGTGTTGTTGTATGCTCATTGCCTGATATCCACACCATTGTGTTGTTGTATGCTCATTGCCTGATAACCACACCATTGTGTTGTTGTATGCTCATTGTCTGATAACCACACCATTGTGTTGTTGTATGCTCATTGCCTGATAACCACACCATTGTGTTGTTGTATGCTCATTGCCTGATAACCACACCTTTGTGTTGTTGTATGCTCATTGCCTGATAACCACACCATTGTGTTGTTGTATGCTCATTGCCTGATAACCACACCATCATGTTGTTGTATGCTCATTGCCTGATAACCACACCATTGTGTTGTTGTATGCTCATTGCCTGATAACCACACCATTGTGTTGTTGTATGCTCATTGCCTGATAACCACACCATTGTGTTGTTGTATGCTCATTGTCTGATAACAACACCAGTGTGTTGTTGTATGCTCATTGCCTGATAACCACACCATTGTGTTGTTGTATGCTCATTGCCTGATAACCACACCATTGTGTTGTTGTATGCTCATTGCCTGATAACCACACCATTGTGTTGTTGTATGCTCATTGCCTGATATCCACACCATTGTGTTGTTGTATGTTCATTGCCTGATGACCACACCATTGTGTTGTTGTATGCTCATTGTCTGATAACCACACCATTGTGTTGTTGTATGCTCATTGCCTGATAACCACACCATTGTGTTGTTGTATGCTCATTGTCTTAAATCCACACCATTGTGTTGTTGTATGCTCATTGCCTGATAACCACACCATTGTGTTGTTGTATGCTCATTGTCTGATATCCACACCATTGTGTTGTTGTATGCTCATTGCCTGATAACCACACCATTGTGTTGTTGTATGCTCATTGTCTGATATCCACACCATTGTGTTGTTGTATGCTCATTGTCTGATAACAACACCAGTGTGTTGTTGTATGCTCATTGTCTGATATCCACACCATTGTGTTGTTGTATGCTCATTGCCTGATAACCACACCATCATGTTGTTGTATGCTCATTGTCTGATAACCACACCATTGTGTTGTTGTATGCTCATTGTCTGATAACCACACCATTGTGTTGTTGTATGCTCATTGTCTGATATCCACACCATTGTGTTGTTGTATGCTCATTGCCTGATAACCACACCATTGTGTTGTTGTATGCTCATTGTCTGATAACCACACCATCATGTTGTTGTATGCTCATTGTCTGATAACCACACCATTGTGTTGTTGTATGCTCATTGCCTGATAACCACACCATTGTGTAGTTGTATGCTCATTGCCTGATATCCACACCATTGTGTTGTTGTATGCTCATTGCCTGATAACCACACCATCATGTTGTTGTATGCTCATTGCCTGATAACCACACCATCATGTTGTTGTATGCTCATTGCCTGATTACCACACCATCATGTTGTTGTATGCTCATTGCCTGATAACCACACCATCATGTTGTTGTATGCTCATTGCCTGATAACCACACCATTGTGTTGTTGTATGCTCATTGTCTGATAACCACATCATTGTGTTGTTGTATGCTCATTGCCTGATAACCACACCATCATGTTGTTGTATGCTCATTGCCTGATAACCACACCATTGTGTTGTTGTATGCTCATTGTCTGATAACCACACCATTGTGATGTTGTATGCTCATTGCCTGATATCCACACCATCATGTTGTTGTATGCTCATTGCCTGATATCCACACCATTGTGTTGTTGTATGCTCATTGCCTGATATCCACACCATTGTGTTGTTGTATGCTCATTGCCTGATAACCACACCATCATGTTGTTGTATGCTCATTGCCTGATAACCACACCATTGTGTTGTTGTATGCTCATTGTCTGATAACCACACCATTGTGTTGTTGTATGCTCATTGTCTGATAACCACACCATCGTGTTGTTGTATGCTCATTGCCTGATAACCACACCATTGTGTTGTTGTATGCTCATTGCCTGATAACCACACCATTGTGTTGCTGTATGCTCATTGCCTGATAACCACACCATTGTGTTGTTGTATGCTCATTGTCTGATAACCACACCATTGTGTAGTTGTATGCTCATTGCCTGATAACCACACCATTGTGTTGTTGTATGCTCATTGCCTGATAACCACACCATTGTGTTGTTGTATGCTCATTGCCTGATAACCACACCATCATGTTGCTGTATGCTCATTGTCTGATATCCACACCATTGTGATGTTGTATGCTCATTGTCTGATAACCACACCATCATGTTGTTGTATGCTCATTGTCTGATAACAACACCAGTGTGTTGTTGTATGCTCATTGCCTGATAACCACACCATTGTGTTGTTGTATGCTCATTGTCTGATAACCACACCATCATGTTGTTGTATGCTCATTGTCTGATAACCACACCATTGTGTTGTTGTATGCTCATTGCCTGATAACCACACCATTGTGTTGTTGTATGCTCATTGTCTGATATCCACACCATTGTGTTGTTGTATGCTCATTGTCTGATATCCACACCATCATGTTGTTGTATGCTCATTGCCTGATAACCACACCATCATGTTGTTGTATGCTCATTGCCTGATAACCACACCATTGTGTTGTTGTATGCTCATTGTCTGATAACCACACCATTGTGTTGTTGTATGCTCATTGCCTGATAACCACACCATTGTGTTGTTGTATGCTCATTGCCTGATAACCACACCATTGTGTTGTTGTATGCTCATTGCCTGATAACCACACCTTTGTGTTGTTGTATGCTCATTGCCTGATAACCACACCATTGTGTTGTTGTATGCTCATTGCCTGATAACCACACCATCATGTTGTTGTATGCTCATTGCCTGATAACCACACCATTGTGTTGTTGTATGCTCATTGCCTGATAACCACACCATTGTGTTGTTGTATGCTCATTGCCTGATAACCACACCATTGTGTAGTTGTATGCTCATTGCCTGATAACCACACCATCATGTTGTTGTATGCTTATTGCCTGATATCCACACCATTGTGATGTTGTATGCTCATTGCCTGATATCCACACCATTGTGTTGTTGTATGCTCATTGCCTGATATCCACACCATTGTGTTGTTGTATGCTCATTGCCTGATATCCACATCATTGTGTTGTTGTATGCTCATTGCCTGATATCCACACCATTGTGATGTTGTATGCTCATTGCCTGATATCCACACCATTGTGTTGTTGTATGCTCATTGTCTGATAACCACACCATCATGTTGTTGTATGCTCATTGCCTGATATCCACACCATTGTGTTGTTGTATGCTCATTGTCTGATAACCACACCATTGTGTTGTTTTATGCTTATTGCCTGATATCCACACCATTGTGTTGTTGTATGCTCATTGCCTGATATCCACACCATTGTGTTGTTGTATGCTCATTGCCTGATATCCACACCATTGTGTTGTTGTATGTTCATTGCCTGATAACCACACCATCATGTTGTTGTATGCTCATTGTCTTAAATCCACATCATTGTGTTGTTGTATGCTCATTGCCTGATATCCACACCATTGTGTTGTTGTATGCTTATTGCCTGATAACCACACCAGTGTGTTGTTGTATGCTCATTGCCTGATAACCACACCATTGTGTTGTTGTATGTTCATTGCCTGATAACCACACCATTGTGTTGTTGTATGCTCATTGCCTGATAACCACACCATCATGTTGTTGTATGCTCATTGCCTGATAACCACACCATTGTGTTGTTGTATGCTCATTGCCTGATAACCACACCATTGTGTTGTTGTATGCTCATTGCCTGATAACCACACCATTGTGTAGTTGTATGCTCATTGCCTGATAACCACACCATCATGTTGTTGTATGCTTATTGCCTGATATCCACACCATTGTGTTGTTGTATGTTCATTGCCTGATAACCACACCATTGTGTTGTTGTATGCTCATTGCCTGATAACCACACCATTGTGTTGTTGTATGCTCATTGCCTGATAACCACACCATTGTGTAGTTGTATGCTCATTGCCTGATAACCACACCATCATGTTGTTGTATGCTTATTGCCTGATAACCACACCATTGTGTAGTTGTATGCTCATTGTCTGATAACCACACCATTGTGTTGTTGTATGTTCATTGTCTGATATCCACACCATTGTGTTGTTGTATGCTTATTGCCTGATATCCACACCATTGTGTTGTTGTATGCTCATTGTCTGATATCCACACCATTGTGTTGTTGTATGCTTATTGCCTGATAACCACACCATTGTGTTGTTGTATGCTCATTGTCTGATATCCACACCATTGTGTTGTTGTATGCTTATTGCCTGATAACCACACCATTGTGTTGTTGTATGCTCATTGTCTGATATCCACACCATTGTGTTGTTGTATGCTTATTGCCTGATATCCACACCATTGTGTTGTTGTATGCTCATTGTCTGATATCCACACCATTGTGTTGTTGTATGCTTATTGCCTGATAACCACACCATTGTGTTGTTGTATGCTCATTGCCTGATAACCACACCATCATGTTGTTGTATGCTCATTGCCTGATAACCACACCATCATGTTGTTGTATGCTCATTGCCTGATATCCACACCATTGTGATGTTGTATGCTCATTGCCTGATATCCACACCATTGTGTAGTTGTATGCTCATTGTCTGATAACCACACCATCATGTTGTTGTATGCTCATTGTCTGATATCCACACCATTGTGTTGTTGTATGCTCATTGTCTGATATCCACACCATCATGTTGTTGTATGCTCATTGTCTGATATCCACACCATTGTGTTGTTGTATGCTCATTGCCTGATATCCACACCATTGTGTTGTTGTATGCTCATTGTCTGATAACCACACCATTTAGTTGTTTGCTCATTGCCTGATAATCAAACCATTGTGTTGTTGTATGCTCATTGCCTGATAACCACACCATCATGTTGTTGTATGCTCATTGCCTGATTACCACACTATTGTGTTGTTGTATGCTCATTGTCTGATAACCACACCATTTAGTTGTTTGCTCATTGCCTGATAATCAAACCATTGTGTTGTTGTATGCTCATTGCCTGATAACCACACCATCATGTTGTTGTATGCTCATTGTCTGATAACCACACCATTGTGTTGTTGTATGCTCATTGCCTGATAACCACACCATCATGTTGTTGTATGCTCATTGTCTGATAACCACACCATTGTGTTGTTGTATGCTCATTGCCTGATAACCACACCACTGTGTTGTTGTATGCTCATTGCCTGATATCCACACCATTGTGATGTTGTATGCTCATTGCCTGATAAGCACACCATCATGTTGTTGTATGCTCATTGCCTGATAACCACACCATCATGTTGTTGTATGCTCATTGTCTGATAACCACACCATTGTGTTGTTGTATGCTCATTGCCTGATAACCACACCACTGTGTTGTTGTATGCTTATTGCCTGATATCCACACCATTGTGTTGTTGTATGCTCATTGTCTGATAACCACACCATCATGTTGTTGTATGCTCATTGCCTGATAACCACACCATTGTGTTGTTGTATGCTCATTGTCTGATAACCACACCATCATGTTGTTGTATGCTCATTGCCTGATAACCACACCATTGTGTTGTTGTATGCTCATTGTCTGATAACCACACCATCATGTTGTTGTATGCTCATTGCCTGATAACCACACCATTGTGTTGTTGTATGCTCATTGCCTGATAACCACACCATCATGTTGTTGTATGCTCATTGCCTGATAACCACACCATTGTGTTGTTGTATGCTCATTGTCTGATAACCACACCATCATGTTGTTGTATGCTCATTGCCTGATAACCACACCATTGTGTTGATGTATGCTCATTGCCTGATAATCAAACCATTGTGTTGTTGTATGCTCATTGCCTGATAACCACACCATCATGTTGTTGTATGCTCATTGTCTGATAACCACACCATTGTGTTGTTGTATGCTCATTGCCTGATAACCACACCATCATGTTGTTGTATGCTCATTGCCTGATAACCATACCACTGTGTTGTTGTATGCTCATTGCCTGATAACCACATCATCATGTTGTTGTATGCTCATTGTCTGATAACCACACCATTGTGTTGTTGTATGCTCATTGTCTGATAACCACACCATTGTGTTGTTGTATGCTCATTGTCTGATAACCACACCATTGTGTTGTTGTATGCTTATTGCCTGATAACCACACCATCATGTTGTTGTATGCTCATTGCCTGATATCCACACCATTGTGTTGTTGTATGCTCATTGTCTGATATCCACACCATTGTGTTGTTGTATGCTCATTGCCTGATAACCACACCATTGTGTTGTTGTATGCTCATTGTCTGATAACCACACCATTGTGTTGTTGTATGCTCATTGCCTGATAACCACACCATTGTGTTGTTGTATGCTCATTGCCTGATATCCACACCATTGTGTTGTTGTATGCTCATTGCCTGATAACCACACCACTGTGTTGTTGTATGCTCATTGCCTGATATCCACACCATTGTGATGTTGTATGCTCATTGTCTGATAACCACACCATCATGTTGTTGTATGCTCATTGCCTGATAACCACACCATCATGTTGTTGTATGCTCATTGTCTGATAACCACACCATTGTGTTGTTGTATGCTCATTGCCTGATAACCACACCATCATGTTGTTGTATGCTCATTGCCTGATAACCACACCATCATGTTGTTGTATGCTTATTGCCTGATAACCACACCATTGTGTTGTTGTATGCTTATTGCCTGATAACCACACCATTGTGTTGTTGTATGCTCATTGCCTGATAACCACACCATCATGTTGTTGTATGCTCATTGTCTGATAACCACACCATTGTGTTGTTGTATGCTCATTGCCTGATATCCACACCATCATGTTGTTGTATGCTCATTGTCTGATAACCACACCATTGTGTTGTTGTATGCTCATTGCCTGATATCCACACCATTGTTTTGTTGTATGCTCATTGTCTGATAACCACACCATTGTGTTGTTGTATGCTCATTGTCTTATAACCACACCATTTTGTTGTTGTATGCTCATTGCCTGATAACCACACCATTGTGTTGTTGTTTGCTCATTGCCTGATATCCACACCATTGTGTTGTTGTATGCTCATTGCCTGATATCCAAACCATTGTGTTGTTGTATGCTCATTGTCTGATAACCACACCATCATGTTGTTGTATGCTCATTGCCTGATATCCACACCATTGTGTTGTTGTATGCTCATTGCCTGATATCCACACCATTGTGTTGAGTCTTGATGCGAAATAACTTCAATTAGAATTGCATAATTTGAAATTCAAAACTATATCTTGGTTAAATGTGATCATGTGTGGAACATTAAACAAACATCAAAGATGATATGTCGATTAGGAGGGTTCTCATGTCAAGTTGAATGGATGTCTTGAGATCGTTAAACTCCCTACAACCAGACACTCTAGACACTAACAAACATTGAATATCAGCCAGGAAAAGTGTCTCGTAACACAGACACTTTATGAAAGAATAACGTTGAACATTTGCCAGGAAAGAACAAGAACCAGACGTTTCGTTACACTTCTCAATCAATACATGGACTATAACTATGTGCTCGACGTTAAGCCACGTTGTAGAATATTTGTCATGCCGTTGTATTTATGTCTATGTTCGACAACATATTTGATTACCTCAAGCAAGTGTTATTTGTAAGGTCGAGGATATTACCTGTAATAGATAATGTAAGTTTAAGTTATTAAGATCTTCCTTTTAATTTTGTTTAAACATATTTATTTCCATGAAGAATTGGATTGGTAAACAAGCTTTAAGCTTCCTTTGAATATATAGTCATTATGAAATGGACATTTAAACATGATGATTCTTAAATATTGTTTTTCATCATTTAACTTAGTCAGATCCTGAATACAATAGGCCGTACTAATTTCGTTGCTTTACGAGATGAGATAAACATGGTATTTTTCAAGAATTGACAGACATTCTATTTATTATATGATGCACCACAAAAGGGTCGTTTTCATGTTGAGCGGCCGCTTGGAACTCCCCGTATTCATACTAACAATGTAAGGTCACAAGAGAATTTGTTACCTGAAATCATTGTTATATGAGGTCAAATATTATCAGTCACTGGTATAAGTGAAAGTAAGATAATATTATCTTCACTGTAGCTTGATAGACAGTTTATTTGACTGATTTATCCCAGTATTTCATTGATAGCATATAATAAAAAAACTATGTATGTATGTAGGTATATTAGTCTAATTGCTTCATGGGGGCGTGTGTCCAGTTCTATCTGACCGTCTCATGCCAACTGACCACCAGACAACAGGACCTAAAGTGTGTTAGATGTAACAGGACTCGGGGATTAATTCATCACTGTCACTGTGATTACCCGCTACCAGTGGCCTTTGAATACAGAACAACGATTTGATGGATGCAGTGCGTGATATTTATAGTGAACAATATTCTGAACATGGCGAAATGACACATTTCAGTTTGTACAGGAACCTGAATAGAATCACAACCCAACTGATCCTCCCATCTCGGTGCTTTGTTGATGCTGATGAAGCGCACGTAATATATGATAACACTAATATCCACTTAAATTATCCAGTGCCAGGATAGACTGACAGACTGCTTCTTCCAGCAGTACACGAGTTTTTGGGATGAGTAGGGTTGATGTTCAGCTGAGATGAGAGATGTATCGGTAAATCAAAAGAAAGGAGTTTGAGGAATTCACCTTAAATAGAATGTTTACATTAAGGAACAGAGAGTAAAGTAACACACGAAGAATAGGACAATTTGCCGGATAAAAGCAATCTCTTGTTCCCGTGAAGCACTCAACCCTGCAGGTCGACCAGTCTGATGACCTCTGATGGCTGGAGTAGGACACACGTGGACTGGACATTCGAGGATCTAGTCAGATTTATTCAGGGTGTGAACATAAGAAGTATAATATTATTATAGGCAGTATGGTCTCCACACAAGACACTTGCACATTTATTTACTTAAAATGCAAATAAATCGCGGTTGAAGGTTTCCCTAATATATTATTTTATATCCTTTAGGACAAAATAAATTACAAATATGTTCTTATGAAATCATAGATAATAAAAACAAAAAAATAAAAACTAGACAGAACAAATTTCAGAGTAATTCAGAATCAAAAGAATGTTAACCAAAACAAGTCTGACTGAAACAAATTAAGGAGTAAATTTGCAAGGTCTTTTGCATAAGCGTGGACATAATCGTAATCGATAAGCTTGCTTCTAGAATAATACGTTTCAATAGATTACAATAAAGGGTATTGTATCTTGTATTATGCAACTAGTCGTGTCAAACACTCTCTTCAAGTCAACCATAAACTGTGATCACATCTTTCTTCGTGCAATCTCTCTTTCGTGATATATATATATATATATATATATATATATATATATATATATATATATATATATATATATATATATATATATATATGTATATATATATATATATATATAGGGTAATACATTATTTCATAATATAAGGAGTCAATTGTCCCTTCTATTCAACATCTTCCTTGAAACCATCATTCATAGTAAATGCACATGGTGACGAAATATAGACGAACATAGATGTTAACAATGTATTTTTAAAAAGAACTACTATTTAATGACCATGACTAAAGTCAAATAAGTAGAATGGAACAGCTTTCACTTGTAGATCTTAACGATTGAGATATATGAATACGTATATAGATGGTTTACCTTACCTTCAAGTGCATATTAAAGATTTAACGTTTTAAAACGTTCTTGCTATAAGAGCAGCTAGTTTCGTTAGATGATTTTCGTCATCGGTAGATTGATGGCTTCTTAATGAATATATATAACAGCAATCCAACCATTTACTAGCTAATTCTACTTATTTTATGCTAAAGTACAACAAATACATTTATAAAGGGTATGAGACAGTTATTTGAAACTATGGACTGTCATTTGCTATATCCATAATCCAAGCCATAATGTCACACGTGAACCATAAACATTAATGTATTAAGTGAAACAAGGTCCTACTTTTATATGTCATTATGTGTCTCAATAGTTGTGCCATATTGATACTGACTACCACTTTGTGTGTTCTACATTGTTCATATTTATCATCGATTCAGCTCCCCTGGTACAGATAACACCATTAGAGCCAACTGATGTCTTGGGAGTTTCTAACCAGCCACTCCCATGAACATGAATAATGGATTTAATCTGTTGAATTGTCAATTTGTGAAAATGACATCAATCCTTCAGTAAATACCCTAGCAGCAATAAGCAAGAAGGATAAATGAAATCATCTGCAAGTCAATATCAACAAACAAAGCGTGGCAAATCTCTGCGGTGCTGTGTTGTGTATTCCATATACTTGTATCGAACATCAGCGCCGGGAGTAATTCTATGACAACCCATGAATATGAATAATGTCTTTATCTCGTACAAAATGATATCAATCCATCTATATTTATCCTGACAACAATAGTCAAGAACGATAAATGAAAGCATTCACAAGTCAATATAACCGGCAGGCGAGATAATGGGCGTAGGGAATCTATGAGGAATATTATGGAACTCTCTTTATGTTTTATATTTATAATTCCCAAAACGTGTTGACAACGGAGTGTGTAAATGTTATTAAACATGAATATGTAGTGCTGCTTACTGCCATGGTATTGGACTGAATGTCTTCAACTAGTGGACCATAAGAAATGTATTTTCTCCAAATGTGTCATTCATTTCACTTAAAGGTACATCCATTGTGTTGTTGGGGTCAAATATGCCAAACGTTAAAAATGGTCTTATTTTATCGAGAAGTACCAACTGTTACCGAAAACTACCATTTTTATGATACTCGGCTTAGTATATTGACGATATGAAGGTAAAAGTATCAATTTCTGATCGAAAACCGGACAATACTCAGCGTATGGCGCGCGCCAATGAGTAAAACGTAATTTTGGAATCTTATTTAAACCAGACAAAATAACAAATTTGGGTTGATAATGTTCAATAGGTCATATAACCACAGTGCATGTAAATAGGACGTGCACTTTCGGTTTCTGCACATGCATAATGATGTTACTCGATTTTAATTGGAAACTAGTAATTATGATATGTTTGGCGATTGGGGATGAATATGCAAGCTGATTGAATTGTTTTGTATTGTAAACAGCACATATAGTGTGTTGGAACGCATTAAAGCCAAATAAAATTTATGAAACACAATGGATGTACCTTTAAGGGTGGCTACATTATACAATTGACATTGCTTACATGTAGTTGGCACAAAGACGATGAAACGCCAAGATTATATGGATAAAATGTAATAATCTTTAGATCTTGACAGCATTGACAAAAGTATGAGAAGTGTGTCATCCACAAATGTCTATGTGTACATTGTGTCGAATATAATCCTAGACATTGTATCTTAGATATTGAAGGCCGATTTGCCAATATTATAATTACATTAATTAATATAAAAACAAAAAGGGCACATATCTACACGAAATTATTATTCAACACACCACGTTTCATTGAACTGTTTGTCGGTTTTTGTTTTGACCCGTGGAATAAATAATCCTAAGAATTTGTAAATCCCAAATGGCACATTTAACATGATTGTATCACAGGTCAAGTTTCATATAGCTAGGCCTTACATTTTGTAGTTCCGTTCCAGAAACATTATGTTGTTTTCCCATGGAAACGACCAACACAAATCCCAGGAATAAGAACAAGTTATATGGACAGTAGATTTCTTTATTGTTATGAGGTCGACGCTTCGATGTAGATCCAAGGAAGCTGAAAACATTAAAACACACATCTGCATTCGACATACCAAGTTTGATAAAGGTAAAACAACGCCTTAACTGGCACTGCACTGTGATTCCCATGGCAAGGGCACACCCATAATTTCCAATTTACATTGTAATGAGAACGAAAGTTGTAATATTTGTATGCTTCCATCTGACTTCCATCTTGATATATTTGAGATAAGACGACGTGAATGTGCGACTCCATTTGTCATCTACAGTGTATATTATCTGTATCGGACTTCAAAGACATACATGTATGTACATTTTGACGTCATTGCTCCTACGTCATTCTAGTTATCACTTATTGATGCCATTATTTTCTCCTTTGTTATAAGTTGCTATAAGTTTCTATCTTTCTTAAAACTACAAGTTAGTAAGTAAGGTTAAAGGTAGATATGTAAACACTGTCTCTACTCTTGTAATGACAACCAGGCCTCCATTTTAAACTAATAAGGCTGCACTGTTTATAAGCAACAACCACATCACTTCATCAGGTAAAGTTACATTGACCTTGGACAAAGGTATTGGCTGAAAACACTAAAACAAGATTTCTGGATAACAATTTCTTTTCCATTTCGAAGACAATGTCAACTCATGATTATATATAAATCTGCTGTCCAAATATAATGAACAATAGTAGTTACAATACAATAATGTTAAATATTGATGTATTTGCACCCAACTGTGAACTTGATTACACTATCGACCTCCCTAATAATATGCAAAACAATATCGGCTCCAACCCTTATACACCTACATGTATCTGCCGTATGTACAAATAAGGCTTTCAGTGTGTGACATCCGATGTCCATGTTATCATGTGTTCATGTCTACTGTAACACGCAACTTCAACTGATGAAATAGAAATGATTCATGATAAACCACTGATGAAATAGAAATGATTCATGATAAACCATAATTGTGATTGATTGCATAGAGATAGATCCGAGTATCACAGTTTCGTGTATAGTATACCCGGGATCGGTAACGTTACACTTTAGGAGTTTGTAGACATCCTAGTCGACTGGATTAAACTATAAGATAAGGTAGATTGAACTATAACATCAGGTAGATTGAACTGTAATTGTAGATTGAATATGTATAGCATATTATATTAGTAATAATCTATGTCAGCCTTTTTGGCTTTCTCTCCTTTCTTGTCCATTTTCTGTCATCTTTATTTGTAATAATGTAAATTATCTATGTACATACCAAGGAGAAGGTGTTCTAAGTTGGAGAACTTGTTCCTGATCCTTTTCTTATTGAATAAAATATGTTTAAACTAACTGTAAGCAAAGGTAGATTGAACTATAAAACGGGTAGATTGAACTATAAATAAAGGTAGATTGAACTGTAAGCAAAGGTAGATTGAACTTTAAGCTAATGTAGATTGAACTATAAGATAACGTAGATTGGACTATAAGTTAAGGTAGATTGAACTATAAGATAAGGTAGATTGAACTATAATTTAAGGTTGATTGAACTGTAAGCAAAGGTAGATTGAACTATAAGTTAAGGTAGATTGAACTCTAAGATAAGGTAGATTGAACTATAAGTTAAGGTAGATTGAACTATACGCTAAGGTAGATTGAACTATAAGTTAAGGTAGATTGAACTATAATTTAAGGTAGATTGAACTCTAAGATAAGGTAGATTGAACTATAATTTAAGGTTGATTGAACTGTAAGTTAAGGTAGATTGAACAATAAGTTAAGGTAGATTGAACTATAAGATAAGGTTGATTGAACAATAATTTAAGGTAGATTAAACTCTAGGCAAAGGTAGATTGAACTTTAAGCTATGGTAGATTGAACTACAAGCTAAGGTAGATTGAACTATAAGTTAATGTAGATTGAACTATCGAGCGTAAAACTGTTCACATTTATTTGTCAATCACAACGTTATTTTAATGATTGCAAATATCCCTGTTTCCCTTCCCTCTGTCCCTAATGATGTTCTAATTTCTATAACCTGTTCCCAATACTTTTCTCAACCCAATACCATATTAAATTCTCAGCTCTGCTAACATTTCTCTAAGGGTGTCGGTTGACATACCTTTAGTTCCACACTCCACGAATTGACTTTTTAATTTCATTTGAAATATTAGAGATACATTCTATTTACATCATGTACAAGTGAAGCATTGTTACATGTGGGATCATACTATCTACATTCAAATAATGCCTCTAAATTTTTCTCCATTTTATCATGCTCTAAATTGAATGTATTTCTAATAATTCAAATAAAGTCAATTCATGACATGTGGAACTGAAGGTATAATGGCTTAACTCAACTAATTTATTGTAATTTGGATGTTTACAAAAAATGTTCTCTATTACAGGCAGTATCCTTAGCCCCCCGCAGCTCCGACAGTATCGATATATCACTCAACACGGGGCGTGTGAGGGTAAGCTGATGGTCACACTTCTAACAAATCAAACTTCTCAACCGTTAATATTTTCCAATATTTTAAAAAGTATGTGATATAATCTGGCAATAAAACCGTTCCATGCACAGAGAATGTCTAACGGTTTATAGGACAACACAGCGAATGATTTAGTTATGTTGCATGAGTGTTTCCAAAAGCAATGTAAATGGGGATGATTCTGAATGTACCATTGAAGTGGAATAAATTGTATTCCTCAGGTTTAGATGAAATCGTCTTCTCCAGGGAAGTGAACAGCGTTAAGTGGATAGGAAGATAGAATAAACCAATAAACACAACCATAAACATCACGTATCCACTGGCCTATTGACAACCTGTCAGTTTATATAGGGAGAAATACATGTCAAGAGGGTCAGTTATATCAGAGTTTGGGGAGAAATACATGTCAAGAGGGTCAGTTATATCACAGTTTGGGAGAAATACATGTCAAGCGTCAGGGTCAGTTATGTCTGAGTTTGGGAGAAATGCACGTGAAACGTCAGAGTCAGTTATATCAGAGTTTGGGAGAAATGCACGTGAAACGTCAGAGTCAGTTATAGCTGAGTTTGGGAGAAATACATGTGAAACGTCAGGACCAGTTATGTCTGACTTTGGGAGAAATGCATGTGAAACGTCAGGACCAGTTATTTCAGAGTTTTGGAGAAATGCATTTGAAACGTCAGAGTCAGTTATATCAGAGTTGGGGAGAAATGCATGTGAAACGTCAGAGTAAGTTATCTCTGAGTATGGGAGAAATACATGTGAAACGTCAGGACCAGTTATGTCTGAGTTTGGGAGAAATGCATGTGAAACGTCAGGACCAGTTATATCAGAGTTTTGGAGAAATGCATTTGAAACGTCAGAGTCAGTTATATCAGAGATGGGGAGAAATGCATGTGAAACGTCAGAGTAAGTTATCTCTGAGTATGGGAGAAATACATGTGAAACGTCAGAGTCAGTTATATCAGAGTTTGGGATAATGCATGTGAAACGTCAGAGTCAGTTATATCAGAGTTTTGGAGAAATGCATGTGAAACGTCAGAGTCAGTTATATCAGAGTTTGGGAGAAATGCATGTGAAATGTCAGAGTCAGTTATATCAGAGTTTTGGAGAAATACATGTCAAACGTCAAAGTCAGTTATCTCTGAGTTTGGGAGAAATACATGTGAAATATCAGAGTCAGTTACAGCAGAGTTTGGGATAAATGCATGTGAAACGTCAGGGCCAGTTAGGTATGAGTTTGGGGATAAATAAATGTGAAACGTCAGAGTCAGTTATATCAGAGTTTGGGAGAAATGCACGTGAAATGTCAGAGTCAGTTATATCAGAGTTTTGGAGAAATACATGTCAAACGTCAAATTCAGTTATCTCTGAGTTTGGGAGAAATACATGTCAAACGTCAGGACCAGTTATATCAGAGTTTTGGAGAAATGCATGTAAAACGGCAGAGTCAGTTATATCAGAGTTTGGGAGAAATGCATGTGAAACGTCAGAGTCAGTTATCTCTGAGTATGGGAGAAATACATGTGAAACGTGAGTCAGTTATATCAGAGTTTGGGATAATGCATGTGAAACGTCAGAGACAGTTATATCAGAGTTTTTGAGAAATGCATGTGAAACGTCAGAGTCAGTTATATCAGAGTTTGGGAGAAATGCACGTGAAATGTCAGAGTCAGTTATATCAGAGTTTTGGAGAAATACATGTGAAACGTCAAAGTCAGTTATCTCTGAGTTTGGGAGAAATACCTGTGAAATATCAGAGTCAGTTATATCAGAGTTTGGGATAAATGCACGTGAAACGTCAGGGCCAGTTAGGTATGAGTTTGGGGATAAATACATGTGAAACGTCAGAGTCAGTTATATCAGAGTTTGGAAGAAATACATGTGAAACGTCAGAGTCAGTTATATCAGAGTTTGGGAGAAATGCACGTGAAATGTGAGAGTCAGTTATATCAGAGTTTGGGAGAAATGCACGTAAAATGTCAGAATAAGTTATATCAGAGTTTTGGAGAAATGCATGTGAAACGTCAGTCAGTTATCTCTGAGTATGGGATAAATACATGTGAAATATCAGAGTAAGTTATCTCTGAGTATGGGAGAAATGCATGTGAAACGTCAGAGTCAGTTATCTCTGAGTATGGGAGAAATACATGTGAAACATCAGAGTCAGTTATATCAGAGTTTGGGATAATGCATGTGAAACGTCAGAGTCAGTTATATCAGAGTTTTGGAGAAATGCATGTGAAACATCAGAGTCAGTTATATCAGAGTTTGGGAGAAATGCACGTGAAATGTCAGAGTCAGTTATATCAGAGTTTTGGAGAAATACATGTGAAATGTCAGAGTAAGTTATATCAGAGTTTTGGAGAAATGCATGTGAAACGTCAGAGTCAGTTATCTCTGAGTATGGGAGAAATACATGTGAAATATCAGAGTCAGTTATAGCAGAGTTTGGGAGAAATACATGTGAAACGTCAGGGCCAGTTAGGTATGAGTTTGGGGATAAATACATTTGAAACGTCAGAGTCAGTTATATCAGAGTTTGGGAGAAATGCACGTGAAATGTCCGAGTCAGTTATATCAGAGTTTTGGAGAAATACATGTCAAACGTCAAAGTCAGTTATCTCTGAGTTTGGGAGAAATACCTGTGAAATATCAGAGTCAGTTATATCAGAGTTTGGGATAAATGCACGTGAAACGTCAGGGCCAGTTAGGTATGAGTTTGGGGATAAATACATGTGAAACGTCAGAGTCAGTTATATCAGAGTTTGGGAGAAATGCACGTGAAATGTGAGAGTCAGTTATATCAGAGTTTGGGAGAAATGCACGTAAAATGTCAGAATAAGTTATATCAGAGTTTTGGAGAAATGCATGTGAAACGTCAGTCAGTTATCTCTGAGTATGGGAGAAATACATGTGAAATATCAGAGTAAGTTATCTCTGAGTATGGGAGAAATGCATGTGAAACGTCAGAGTCAGTTATCTCTGAGTATGGGAGAAATACATGTGAAACATCAGAGTCAGTTATATCAGAGTTTGGGATAATGCATGTGAAACGTCAGAGTCAGTTATATCAGAGTTTTGGAGAAATGCATGTGAAACATCAGAGTCAGTTATATCAGAGTTTGGGAGAAATGCACGTGAAATGTCATAGTCAGTTATATCAGAGTTTTGGAGAAATACATGTGAAATGTCAGAGTAAGTTATATCAGAGTTTTGGAGAAATGCATGTGAAACGTCAGAGTCAGTTATCTCTGAGTATGGGAGAAATACATGTGAAATATCAGAGTCAGTTATAGCAGAGTTTGGGAGAAATACATGTGAAACGTCAGGGCCAGTTAGGTATGAGTTTGGGGATAAATACATTTGAAACGTCAGAGTCAGTTATATCAGAGTTTGGGAGAAATGCACGTGAAATGTCCGAGTCAGTTATATCAGAGTTTGGGAGAAATGCACGTAAAATGTCAGAGTAAGTTATATCAGAGTTTTGGAGAAATGCATGTGAAACGTCAGAGTCAGTTATCTCTGAGTATGGGAGAAATACATGTGAAACGTCAGAGTCAGTTATATCAGAGTTTGGGATAATGCATGTGAAACGTCAGAGTCAGTTATATCAGAGTTTTGGAGAAATGCATGTGAAACGTCAGAGTCAGTTATATCAGAGTTTGGGAGAAATGCACGTAAAATGTCAGAGTAAGTTATATCAGAGTTTTGGAGAAATGCATGTGAAACGTCAGAGTCAGTTATCTCTGAGTATGGGAGAAATACATGTGAAATATCAGAGTCAGTTATAGCAGAGTTTGGGAGAAATACATGTGAAACGTCAGGGCCAGTTAGGTATGAGTTTGGCGATAAATACATGTGAAACGTCAGAGTCAGTTATATCAGAGTTTGGGAGAAATGCACGTGAAATGTCAGAGTCAGTTATATCAGAGTTTTGGAGAAATACATGTCAAACGTCAAAGTCAGTTATCTCTGAGTTTGGGAGAAATACATGTGAAATATCAGAGTCAGTTACAGCAGAGTTTGGGATAAATGCATGTGAAACGTCAGGACCAGTTATATCAGAGTTTTGGAGAAATGCATGTGAAACGTCAGAGTCAGTTATATCAGAGTTTGGAATAAATGCATGTGAAACGTCAGGACCAGTTATATCAGAGTTTTGGAGAAATGCATGTGAAACGTCAGAGTAAGTTATATCAGAGTTTTGGAGAAATGCATGTGAAACATCAGAGTCAGTTATATCAGAGTTTGGGAGAAATGCACGTGAAATGTCAGAGTCAGTTATATCAGAGTTTTGGAGAAATACATGTGAAATGTCAGAGTAAGTTATATCAGAGTTTTGGAGAAATGCATGTGAAACGTCAGAGTCAGTTATCTCTCAGTATGGGAGAAATACATGTGAAATATCAGAGTCAGTTATAGCAGAGTTTGGGAGAAATACATGTGAAACGTCAGGGCCAGTTAGGTATGAGTTTGGGGATAAATACATTTGAAACGTCAGAGTCAGTTATATCAGAGTTTGGGAGAAATGCACGTGAAATGTCCGAGTCAGTTATATCAGAGTTTGGGAGAAATGCACGTAAAATGTCAGAGTAAGTTATATCAGAGTTTTGGAGAAATGCATGTGAAACGTCAGAGTCAGTTATCTCTGAGTATGGGAGAAATACATGTGAAACGTCAGAGTCAGTTATATCAGAGTTTGGGATAATGCATGTGAAACGTCAGAGTCAGTTATATCAGAGTTTTGGAGAAATGCATGTGAAACGTCAGAGTCAGTTATATCAGAGTTTGGGAGAAATGCACGTAAAATGTCAGAGTAAGTTATATCAGAGTTTTGGAGAAATGCATGTGAAACGTCAGAGTCAGTTATCTCTGAGTATGGGAGAAATACATGTGAAATATCAGAGTCAGTTATAGCAGAGTTTGGGAGAAATACATGTGAAACGTCAGGGCCAGTTAGGTATGAGTTTGGGGATAAATACATGTGAAACGTCAGAGTCAGTTATATCAGAGTTTGGGAGAAATGCACGTGAAATGTCAGAGTCAGTTATATCAGAGTTTTGGAGAAATACATGTCAAACGTCAAAGTCAGTTATCTCTGAGTTTGGGAGAAATACATGTGAAATATCAGAGTCAGTTACAGCAAAGTTTGGGATAAATGCATGTGAAACGTCAGGACCAGTTATATCAGAGTTTTGGAGAAATGCATGTGAAACGTCAGAGTCAGTTATATCAGAGTTTGGAATAAATGCATGTGAAACGGCAGGACCAGTTATATCAGAGTTTTGGAGAAATGCATGTGAAACGTCAGAGTAATTTATATCAGAGTGTTGAGAAATGCATGTCAAACGTCAGAGTCAGTTATCTCTGAGTTTGGGAGAAATGCATGTGAAACGTCAGAGTCAGTTATATCAGAGTTTGGGATAAATGCATGTGAAACGTCAGAGTCAGTTATATCAGAGTTTGGGAGAAATACATGTGAAACCTCAGGGCCAGTTAGGTCTGAGTTTGGGGATAAATACATGTGAAACGTCAGAGTCAGTTATATCAGAGTTTTGGAGAAATGCATGTGAAACATCAGAGTCAGTTATATCAGAGTTTGGGAGAAATGCACGTGAAATGTCAGAGTCAGTTATATCAGAGTTTTGGAGAAATACATGTGAAATGTCAGAGTAAGTTATATCAGAGTTTTGGAGAAATGCATGTGAAACGTCAGAGTCAGTTATCTCTGAGTATGGGAGAAATACATGTGAAATATCAGAGTCAGTTATAGCAGAGTTTGGGAGAAATACATGTGAAACGTCAGGGCCAGTTAGGTATGAGTTTGGGGATAAATACATTTGAAACGTCAGAGTCAGTTATATCAGAGTTTGGGAGAAATGCACGTGAAATGTCCGAGTCAGTTATATCAGAGTTTGGGAGAAATGCACGTAAAATGTCAGAGTCAGTTATATCAGAGTTTGGGAGAAATGCACGTAAAATGTCAGAGTAAGTTATATCAGAGTTTTGGAGAAATGCATGTGAAACGTCAGAGTCAGTTATCTCTGAGTATGGGAGAAATACATGTGAAATATCAGAGTCAGTTATAGCAGAGTTTGGGAGAAATACATGTGAAACGTCAGGGCCAGTTAGGTATGAGTTTGGGGATAAATACATGTGAAACGTCAGAGTCAGTTATATCAGAGTTTGGGAGAAATGCACGTGAAATGTCAGAGTCAGTTATATCAGAGTTTTGGAGAAATACATGTCAAACGTCAAAGTCAGTTATCTCTGAGTTTGGGAGAAATACATGTGAAATATCAGAGTCAGTTACAGCAGAGTTTGGGATAAATGCATGTGAAACGTCAGGACCAGTTATATCAGAGTTTTGGAGAAATGCATGTGAAACGTCAGAGTCAGTTTTATCAGAGTTTGGAATAAATGCATGTGAAACGTCAGGACCAGTTATATCAGAGTTTTGGAGAAATGCATGTGAAACGTCAGAGTAAGTTATATCAGAGTTTTGGAGAAATGCATGTGAAACATCAGAGTCAGTTATATCAGAGTTTGGGAGAAATGCACGTGAAATGTCAGAGTCAGTTATATCAGAGTTTTGGAGAAATACATGTGAAATGTCAGAGTAAGTTATATCAGAGTTTTGGAGAAATGCATGTGAAACGTCAGAGTCAGTTATCTCTGAGTATGGGAGAAATACATGTGAAATATCAGAGTCAGTTATAGCAGATTTTTTGAGAAATACATGTGAAACGTCAGGGCCAGTTAGGTATGAGGTTGGGGATAAATACATTTGAAACGTCAGAGTCAGTTATATCAGAGTTTGGGAGAAATGCACGTGAAATGTCCGAGTCAGTTATATCAGAGTTTGGGAGAAATGCACGTAAAATGTCAGAGTAAGTTATATCAGAGTTTTGGAGAAATGCATGTGAAACGTCAGAGTCAGTTATCTCTGAGTATGGGAGAAATACATGTGAAACGTCAGAGTCAGTTATATCAGAGTTTGGGATAATGCATGTGAAACGTCAGAGTCAGTTATATCAGAGTTTTGGAGAAATGCATGTGAAACGTCAGAGTCAGTTATATCAGAGTTTGGGAGAAATGCACGTAAAATGTCAGAGTAAGTTATATCAGAGTTTTGGAGAAATGCATGTGAAACGTCAGAGTCAGTTATCTCTGAGTATGGGAGAAATACATGTGAAATATCAGAGTCAGTTATAGCAGAGTTTGGGAGAAATACATGTGAAACGTCAGGGCCAGTTAGGTATGAGTTTGGGGATAAATACATGTGAAACGTCAGAGTCAGTTATATCAGAGTTTGGGAGAAATGCACGTGAAATGTCAGAGTCAGTTATATCAGAGTTTTGGAGAAATACATGTCAAACGTCAAAGTCAGTTATCTCTGAGTTTGGGAGAAATACATGTGAAATATCAGAGTCAGTTACAGCAGAGTTTGGGATAAATGCATGTGAAACGTCAGGACCAGTTATATCAGAGTTTTGGAGAAATGCATGTGAAACGTCAGAGTAAGTTATATCAGAGTGTTGAGAAATGCATGTCAAACGTCAGAGTCAGTTATCTCTGAGTTTGGGAGAAATGCATGTGAAACGTCAGAGTCAGTTATATCAGAGTTTGGGATAAATGCATGTGAAACGTCAGAGTCAGTTATATCAGAGTTTGGGAGAAATACATGTGAAACCTCAGGGCCAGTTAGGTCTGAGTTTGGGGATAAATACATGTGAAACGTCAGAGTCAGTTATATCAGTGTTTTGGAGAAATGCATGTGAAACATCAGAGTCAGTTATATCAGAGTTTTGGAGAAATACATGTCAAACGTCAAAGTCAGTTATCTCTGAGTTTGGGAGAAATACATGTGAAATATCAGAGTCAGTTACAGCAGAGTTTGGGATAAATGCATGTGAAACGTCAGGACCAGTTATATCAGAGTTTTGGAGAAATGCATGTGAAACGTCAGAGTCAGTTATATCAGAGTTTGGAATAAATGCATGTGAAACGTCAGGACCAGTTATATCAGAGTTTTGGAGAAATGCATGTGAAACGTCAGAGTAAGTTATATCAGAGTTTTGGAGAAATGCATGTGAAACGTCAGAGTAAGTTATATCAGAGTGTTGAGAAATGCATGTCAAACGTCAGAGTCAGTTATCTCTGAGTTTGGGAGAAATGCATGTGAAACGTCAGAGTCAGTTATATCAGAGTTTGGGATAAATGCATGTGAAACGTCAGAGTCAGTTATATCAGAGTTTGGGAGAAATACATGTGAAACCTCAGGGCCAGTTAGGTCTGAGTTTGGGGATAAATACATGTGAAACGTCAGAGTCAGTTATATCAGTGTTTTGGAGAAATGCATGTGAAACGTCAGAGTCAGTTATATCAGAGTTTGGAATAAATGCATGTGAAACGTCAGGACCAGTTATATCAGAGTTTTGGAGAAATGCATGTGAAACGTCAGAGTCAGTTATATCAGAGTTTGGGAGAAATGCACGTGAAATGTCAGAGTCAGTTATATCAGAGTTTTGGAGAAATACATGTCAAACGTCAAAGTCAGTTATCTCTGAGTTCTGGAGAAATACATGTGAAATATCAGAGTCAGTTACAGCAAAGTTTGGGATAAATGCATGTGAAACGTCAGGACCAGTTATATCAGAGTTTTGGAGAAATGCATGTGAAACGTCAGAGTCAGTTATATCAGAGTTTGGAATAAATGCATGTGAAACGGCAGGACCAGTTATATCAGAGTTTTGGAGAAATGCATGTGAAACGTCAGAGTAATTTATATCAGAGTGTTGAGAAATGCATGTCAAACGTCAGAGTCAGTTATCTCTGAGTTTGGGAGAAATGCATGTGAAACGTCAGAGTCAGTTATATCAGAGTTTGGGATAAATGCATGTGAAACGTCAGAGTCAGTTATATCAGAGTTTGGGAGAAATACATGTGAAACCTCAGGGCCAGTTAGGTCTGAGTTTGGGGATAAATACATGTGAAACGTCAGAGTCAGTTATATCAGAGTTTTGGAGAAATGCATGTGAAACATCAGAGTCAGTTATATCAGAGTTTGGGAGAAATGCACGTGAAATGTCAGAGTCAGTTATATCAGAGTTTTGGAGAAATACATGTGAAATGTCAGAGTAAGTTATATCAGAGTTTTGGAGAAATGCATGTGAAACGTCAGAGTCAGTTATCTCTGAGTATGGGAGAAATACATGTGAAATATCAGAGTCAGTTATAGCAGAGTTTGGGAGAAATACATGTGAAACGTCAGGGCCAGTTAGGTATGAGTTTGGGGATAAATACATTTGAAACGTCAGAGTCAGTTATATCAGAGTTTGGGAGAAATGCACGTGAAATGTCCGAGTCAGTTATATCAGAGTTTGGGAGAAATGCACGTAAAATGTCAGAGTCAGTTATATCAGAGTTTGGGAGAAATGCACGTAAAATGTCAGAGTAAGTTATATCAGAGTTTTGGAGAAATGCATGTGAAACGTCAGAGTCAGTTATCTCTGAGTATGGGAGAAATACATGTGAAATATCAGAGTCAGTTATAGCAGAGTTTGGGAGAAATACATGTGAAACGTCAGGGCCAGTTAGGTATGAGTTTGGGGATAAATACATGTGAAACGTCAGAGTCAGTTATATCAGAGTTTGGGAGAAATGAACGTGAAATGTCAGAGTCAGTTATATCAGAGTTTTGGAGAAATACATGTCAAACGTCAAAGTCAGTTATCTCTGAGTTTGGGAGAAATACATGTGAAATATCAGAGTCAGTTACAGCAGAGTTTGGGATAAATGCATGTGAAACGTCAGGACCAGTTATATCAGAATTTTGGAGAAATGCATGTGAAACGTCAGAGTCAGTTTTATCAGAGTTTGGAATAAATGCATGTGAAACGTCAGGACCAGTTATATCAGAGTTTTGGAGAAATGCATGTGAAACGTCAGAGTAAGTTATATCAGAGTTTTGGAGAAATGCATGTGAAACATCAGAGTCAGTTATATCAGAGTTTGGGAGAAATGCACGTGAAATGTCAGAGTCAGTTATATCAGAGTTTTGGAGAAATACATGTGAAATGTCAGAGTAAGTTATATCAGAGTTTTGGAGAAATGCATGTGAAACGTCAGAGTCAGTTATCTCTGAGTATGGGAGAAATACATGTGAAATATCAGAGTCAGTTATAGCAGATTTTTTGAGAAATACATGTGAAACGTCAGGGCCAGTTAGGTATGAGGTTGGGGATAAATACATTTGAAACGTCAGAGTCAGTTATATCAGAGTTTGGGAGAAATGCACGTGAAATGTCCGAGTCAGTTATATCAGAGTTTGGGAGAAATGCACGTAAAATGTCAGAGTAAGTTATATCAGAGTTTTGGAGAAATGCATGTGAAACGTCAGAGTCAGTTATCTCTGAGTATGGGAGAAATACATGTGAAACGTCAGAGTCAGTTATATCAGAGTTTGGGATAATGCATGTGAAACGTCAGAGTCAGTTATATCAGAGTTTTGGAGAAATGCATGTGAAACGTCAGAGTCAGTTATATCAGAGTTTGGGAGAAATGCACGTAAAATGTCAGAGTAAGTTATATCAGAGTTTTGGAGAAATGCATGTGAAACGTCAGAGTCAGTTATCTCTGAGTATGGGAGAAATACATGTGAAATATCAGAGTCAGTTATAGCAGAGTTTGGGAGAAATACATGTGAAACGTCAGGGCCAGTTAGGTATGCGTTTGGGGATAAATACATGTGAAACGTCAGAGTCAGTTATATCAGAGTTTGGGAGAAATGCACGTGAAATGTCAGAGTCAGTTATATCAGAGTTTTGGAGAAATACATGTCAAACGTCAAAGTCAGTTATCTCTGAGTTTGGGAGAAATACATGTGAAATATCAGAGTCAGTTACAGCAGAGTTTGGGATAAATGCATGTGAAACGTCAGGACCAGTTATATCAGAGTTTTGGAGAAATGCATGTGAAACGTCAGAGTAAGTTATATCAGAGTTTGGAATAAATGCATGTGAAACGTCAGGACCAGTTATATCAGAGTTTTGGAGAAATGCATGTGAAACGTCAGAGTAAGTTATATCAGAGTTTTGGAGAAATGCATGTGAAACATCAGAGTCAGTTATATCAGAGTTTGGGAGAAATGCACGTGAAATGTCAGAGTCAGTTATATCAGAGTTTTGGAGAAATACATGTGAAATGTCAGAGTAAGTTATATCAGAGTTTTGGAGAAATGCATGTGAAACGTCAGAGTCAGTTATCTCTCAGTATGGGAGAAATACATGTGAAATATCAGAGTCAGTAATAGCAGAGTTTGGGAGAAATACATGTGAAACGTCAGGGCCAGTTAGGTATGAGGTTGGGGATAAATACATTTGAAACGTCAGAGTCAGTTATATCAGAGTTTGGGAGAAATGCACGTGAAATGTCCGAGTCAGTTATATCAGAGTTTGGGAGAAATGCACGTAAAATGTCAGAGTAAGTTATATCAGAGTTTTGGAGAAATGCATGTGAAACGTCAGAGTCAGTTATCTCTGAGTATGGGAGAAATACATGTGAAACATCAGAGTCAGTTATATCAGAGTTTGGGATAATGCATGTGAAACGTCAGAGTCAGTTATATCAGAGTTTGGGAGAAATGCACGTGAAATGTCAGAGTCAGTTATATCAGAGTTTTGGAGAAATGCACGTAAAATGTCAGAGTAAGTTATATCAGAGTTTTGGAGAAATGCATGTGAAACGTCAGAGTCAGTTATCTCTGAGTATGGGAGAAATACATGTGAAATATCAGAGTCAGTTATAGCAGAGTTTGGGAGAAATACATGTGAAACGTCAGGGCCAGTTAGGTATGAGTTTGGTGATAAATACATGTGAAACGTCAGAGTCAGTTATATCAGAGTTTGGGAGAAATGCACGTGACATGTCAGAGTCAGTTATATCAGAGTTTTGGAGAAATACATGTCAAACGTCAAAGTCAGTTATCTCTGAGTTTGGGAGAAATACATGTGAAATATCAGAGTCAGTTACAGCAGAGTTTGGGATAAATGCATGTGAAACGTCAGGACCAGTTATATCAGAGTTTGGAATAAATGCATGTGAAACGTCAGGACCAGTTATATCAGAGTTTTGGAGAAATGCATGTGAAACGTCAGAGTAATTTATATCAGAGTGTTGAGAAATGCATGTCAAACGTCAGAGTCAGTTATCTCTGAGTTTGGGAGAAATGCATGTGAAACGTCAGAGTCAGTTATATCAGAGTTTGGGATAAATGCATGTGAAACGTCAGAGTCAGTTATATCAGAGTTTGGGAGAAATACATGTGAAACCTCAGGGCCAGTTAGGTCTGAGTTTGGGGATAAATACATGTGAAACGTCAGAGTCAGTTATATCAGAGTTTTGGAGAAATGCATGTGAAACATCAGAGTCAGTTATATCAGAGTTTGGGAGAAATGCACGTGAAATGTCAGAGTCAGTTATATCAGAGTTTTGGAGAAATACATGTGAAATGTCAGAGTAAGTTATATCAGAGTTTTGGAGAAATGCATGTGAAACGTCAGAGTCAGTTATCTCTGAGTATGGGAGAAATACATGTGAAATATCAGAGTCAGTTATAGCAGAGTTTGGGAGAAATACATGTGAAACGTCAGGGCCAGTTAGGTATGAGTTTGGGGATAAATACATTTGAAACGTCAGAGTCAGTTATATCAGAGTTTGGGAGAAATGCACGTGAAATGTCCGAGTCAGTTATATCAGAGTTTGGGAGAAATGCACGTAAAATGTCAGAGTAAGTTATATCAGAGTTTTGGAGAAATGCATGTGAAACGTCAGAGTCAGTTATCTCTGAGTATGGGAGAAATACATTTGAAACGTCAGAGTCAGTTATATCAGAGTTTTGGGATAATGCATGTGAAACGTCAGAGTCAGTTATATCAGAGTTTTGGAGAAATGCATGTGAAACGTCAGAGTCAGTTATATCAGAGTTTGGGAGAAATGCACGTAAAATGTCAGAGTAAGTTATATCAGAGTTTTGGAGAAATGCATGTGAAACGTCAGAGTCAGTTATCTCTGAGTATGGGAGAAATACATGTGAAATATCAGAGTCAGTTATAGCAGAGTTTAGGAGAAATACATGTGAAACGTCAGGGCCAGTTAGGTATGAGTTTGGGGATAAATACATGTGAAACGTCAGAGTCAGTTATATCAGAGTTTGGGAGAAATGCACGTGAAATGTCAGAGTCAGTTATATCAGAGTTTTGGAGAAATACATGTCAAACGTCAAAGTCAGTTATCTCTGAGTTTGGGAGAAATACATGTGAAATATCAGAGTCAGTTACAGCAGAGTTTGGGATAAATGCATGTGAAACGTCAGGACCAGTTATATCAGAGTTTTGGAGAAATGCATGTGAAACGTCAGAGTCAGTTATATCAGAGTTTGGAATAAATGCATGTGAAACGTCAGGACCAGTTATATCAGAGTTTTGGAGAAATGCATGTGAAACGTCAGAGTAAGTTATATCAGAGTGTTGAGAAATGCATGTCAAACGTCAGAGTCAGTTATCTCTGAGTTTGGGAGAAATGCATGTGAAACGTCAGAGTCAGTTATATCAGAGTTTGGGATAAATGCATGTGAAACGTCAGAGTCAGTTATATCAGAGTTTGGGAGAAATACATGTGAAACCTCAGGGCCAGTTAGGTCTGAGTTTGGGGATAAATACATGTGAAACGTCAGAGTCAGTTATATCAGAGTTTGGGAGAAATGCACGTGAAATGTCAGAGTCAGTTATATCAGAGTTTTGGAGAAATACATGTCAAACGTCAGAGTCAGTTATCTCTGAGTTTGGGAGAAATACATGTGAAATATCAGAGTCAGTTATAGCAGAGTTTGGGGATAAATACGTGGCAAACTTCCGAGTCAGGGCGCACTACATGTGGCAGTGAGTGTGTATATAAGTACTAACCAGAGTACGAACACGGGAACTCCCGAGAGTTTCTGGTTATCAGTATTGTCGCATTATGTAGGTTTATTTTATTGAATCTTATGGGCATATTTCACAACATACTTCTTCACAAAAATGCGCCGAGTTGAATGTAAGAAAATTTAGGCTTGTTTAGTTTTACGTCCTAGTTATATTACAGTGAAGGAAAACCGTCATGGTGGCAGACTACGATGCATGAAAACAATTGTTTGCCGAATATCTTTACCAATAAAACAAGCATTCAGTTCTAGTAAAACGTGAACTAAATAATATAGTTGTCCAAACAACCCTTTTCTTATTATTACGTGCCCATGTAAAGTGAAGATGCTCATTAGCCGTTAACTGAGGACAGTTGAAGCTCCTACCATGTCACTCTTGTCATTCTGATTCAACGAAGTATCCACTAAAGGGTGGTTTAACAGAGCATGTTCACGTTCAATCACCAGCCCCAACCCAGAGGGTAATACAGGCTAGTAACATGCTAATCAGAGAACTAGATGTATACCTAATGCAATACTTATCGTACATATTGTAAAATTACCTCTAATGGAATGTTAATTCTATTACAAGCAAGACAATTTTACTATTTTCATTTTGAATTAAGACACTTACATGACAAACAGCATCAGTTGTTGAGATGAACATGGATACCGTAAGATCGGTTCCAATAATTTTACCCACCACATTTGTAACACTGCCTCTCGGGTATAACTCATAAAGATCCTAACTCGTTTACCAGTCGTGAGCAATCCAGTCTTTGGCATGCGGAATTCAATCAGTTGTCATGGGGGACCTGTCTGACAATAAACACACTACTATTGTCTGATGCTCTTTTTACTGATATTATTGACGACATAGTCCGAATTTGGAACATAACATTATGGTAAGTTGCTCTAAAAGATAAAGCACACACACACACCCACACACACACACACACACACACACACACACCCACACCCACACACGTGTACACACCCACACAAACACACACACACACATACACCCACACACACACACACACACACACACACACACGCACGCACACACACACACACACACACACACATCCTCGCCCTATCGGCTCAATGTTACGAAACACACATCTTGTAATGATTCATTTAATTTAATACGGAGAAGACAATGATTTATGGATGGTTAACTTCTTTACTGAAGAATGTCCATTTTCTGATAAAGAAGTTATTCGTCCTTATATTCTAGAATGTTCCCCAAACAGTGCATTTAGAAATAAACTCGAGTCCTTGAAATCTATTATCGAAATACAAATTATTGTTATATTTTGGAACAATCCTTGTGGTATCATATGAGGTATTATCGTATCACGTGAAGGCAACGAAACACGAATAAAACATATGTTTGTCAAAATCTGGACTGATATTATCAATCATAAAAAGTATTTATAGTAAATATAATTAATATCGTATATATTTAGTTAATTAGTGACAGATCAATGCCCGTTATACACAGATATTGTATGGTCTGGACGCAGTTGAGTCTGACAGTCGATATGCATCTCACAGCATCATTCAGAGAGCAATTCTGTTGCCATGGTACTATCAATACCTACCTACCCAGCCCCAGCCAGTGTACTCTACGTGTATATATCACAAGAACCACTACGGTACTAATGACATATCGAATTGAAAGAGAGAAGATAAATTGCATATCGAAAACTTTGATAATGAGGATAATTTTCCACTTTTCGAATTTGATGAAATGATGTCATTCACGTTTTTTGTTCAAGAATGTCTGAAGATATTACCTTATGTAAAACACAATACAGATAACTAAAACATAACTACAACGTTAAGACAATGACAATAATTTATAAATATGATGGAATAAAATTAGAGGGATCCGATTCGATTTTTCATTAAAGTTTTGCCCTAACGTATTCCTCGGGTAGCAGTATTCATTATAATGCTTGTAGACACACTGATCATAGCTTGTTATAACATACATTTTCTTGTTTGCAAGATGGATGTGTCTCATAATAATTAATTAGATTTATAATTAAAGTTACTATCAAAATTTAATCGAAGTAGACATTATTATCTGAGATTACGCAAGAGGAAAACCTGTCCCCGATGCATCAGTTGTTAATAAAACATTATACAACTGACATTTATATTTTGAAACTATCCATGTGAAATAAAGAAATTGATAATGTGTGTTAATGAGATATAAGGTTTACCTGATTCTATGATTGCCTTGACGGCTAATAGCTACAAACATGTAGTCGCTGAAATACAATTTCTGCCATGCTTACTTGGACACAAGAAACAGGGATAACAAATATACTCGTATATGCTTTACATGAACCTGTCGCATTGACAAGAAATTTATGCTGTTAGGGTTGTATTGATTTGTAAAATTATGTGAAATACATACTCTCTCTTCATGTAGCATTAATGTCAACTAGCTACTGGACAAAAGAAACGATATCACCAAAATATCAAGATATTGTGATCCGCAAGTGATTCACACATCTGAAACATACTATCTCCAGAAGCAAACTAAAGTGAATTTCTAATTGTGGAAAAAGGGTCTATACATGTTTCTGAAAATAAGAAAAAGAATATTTTTGGAATCTCTCACTGATGTGAGATAGGGAAATCAAACAGGACAGTCCCGGGTGACATGTTTTATGACATCCCCTGATGTATAAACAAATTATTTAAGTTCAAGAAGGTACATAATGTAGACTTTTTAAATTTTATAAACAGCGCGTTTAGCATCCATGTAAGTAAATTTAACATTAAAGATATCAAAATCCTTTTTATGTTAAGGAGAAAACATGACTCCGAGGTCTTCTGCTCTGAGAATAACCTGAAGGGAGGGATAAAGCCCCGAGGGCGTTAGCCCGAGGGGCTATCCCGACCTTGAGGTTATTCTCAGAGCAGAAGACCGAGGAGGAGTGTTTTCTCTAGCTTATAAACCGTCAACTATCAAAATTTACGAGTTATAGTTTCGGACGCTCAAAGGGCCTAATTCCTCCGCTTAGACCATTTTAAAAGCAGAAGACGAAGGAGGGATGTTTTCTTCCTATTTATAAACGTCAAATGTAAAAATTTACATTTTATAATTTTTTATTCCCAAATCGTGTTTTTATAAAGGGTATGTCGCCCTCGGTTGCGTTATATCGAGGCAAAGACGGTATGACTATAAAGGGAGTAATTCAACTCCACTCATCATCTCGGTCTGCATAGCCGAGCGGTCTAAGGCGCCAGTTTAGAGAGCGAAGGGTGCCAGGTTCGAATCCAGCTATTTCAACTTGGAAATTTTTAACTGTGTATAATTTTCGATAATAATTGCTGCTTGTTGGCTATTGCGTTGCAAGTCTGAAAAATTATTCTAAGTGCATTTCCAGGTCTTACTTTAAAAAAAACCTTAGGTTCAGGTCTTACTTTCAAAAGTAAAACCTCATACCGGGTTATTCTCGGAAGTAAGACCTCATTAGAGGTTATTCCAAGAAAAGAAGATACTTACAAAACAACAGACAGAATCCGACCTAGGTTTATACATATTTTTCATACAACTTAGCTTGTCAAACTTTATCCTGCACAAACTAAAGAATATGGAGAATACGGAGGTGGATCAATGTGAAAGTATCGATTTTTAATCACCCTAATTTCCTCAACAATGCGCTGTTCAGACATCAACATAAGGCATGTTTATATCATTCATGTAGAAAGGATTATTCGAACGAGATGACTACAGTAACTGTTGAATTATTGATTAAACCTGTTGAAGCACTTGTCTTCATCATCTTGTGAGAACACACTTATGATTTCAAAATAACCAGATGAATCCTCCCAACAGAAAACATGCGTCTCTTTGGACCAACAGATGTCTTTCATCCATGTCTGTTATCAAGTTAGGTTTCATCTAGAAGGCTCTTATTGCCTCGGACATTACGTTAGGATTGTATGGTTAATTTACTCTTTGTCTGTTTTCGTAATCCAACGCTCGATTGATTCTAATGAACAAAGTATTAATAATGAATAATAAATTATGAAATAAGTTTTTGTTTGGTGTCAGATCGAAAATAAAAATGAACATTCAATTGGTTCGGTGCCTTTGAAATGTACTCTATTGCAAAACTGATTTTACTAAGAATTGAGATTTTCTAATTGATGATTTGTTTTTGAATAATAACACACTTAGTTTTCTGCTGGTTTTTTGACACTCTCATACCAGATGAGTGAATATTACAGTGGATTTTTTTCACGTGGGCTTTTGTCCAATGGGTGTGTTTGTCCTAAAATCTACGTGGCATTTCTTTTGTGGACTTTCAAATAGGAAGAGTGATTACATTGAGAGGTTGGTGACGTTATTGGAGAGCCGTAATCCTGCAGATTCACACTTAGACAGCACTCTATTGTACTTCAGCATGTTGATGACGTGTAGCCGTGCTGGTAAATTCAGGTCATGGCTTGTATGCGGACAACAACTACGTGTCATGGCTTGTATGCGGACACCAACTACGTGTCATGGCTTGTATGCGGACATCAACTACGTGTCATGGCTTGTATGCGGACAACAACTACGTGTCATGGCTTGTATGCGGACACCAACTACGTGTCATGGCTTGTATGCGGACACCAACTACGTGTCATGGCTTGTATGCGGACACCAACTACGTGTCATGGCTTGTATGCGGACACCAACTACGTGTCATGGCTTGTATGCGGACATCAACTACGTGTCATGGCTTGTATGCGGACATCAACTACGTGTCATGGCTTGTATGCGGACACCAACTACGTGTCATGGCTTGTATGCGGACACCAACTACGTGACATTGAATGCGGACACCAACTACGTGTCCATGGCTTGTACGCAGACACCAACTACGTGTCATGGCTTGTATGCGGACATCAACTACGTGTCATGGCTTTATGCGGACACCAACTACGTGTCATTGAATGCGGACACCAACTACGTGTCCATGGCTTGTATGCGGACACCAACTACGTGTCCATGGCTTGTATGCGGACTTCAACTACGTGTCATGGCTTGTATGCGGACATCAACTACGTGTCATGGCTTGTAAGCGGACATCAACTACGTGTCATGGCTTGTACGCAGACATTAACTACGTGTCATGGCTTGTATGCGGACACCAACTACTTGTCATGGCTTGTATGCGGACATCAACTACGTGTCATGGCTTGTATGCGGACATCAACTACGTGTCATTGAATGCGGACACCAACTACGTGTCATTGAATGCGGACACCAACTACGTGTCCATGGCTTGTATGCGGACATCAACTACGTGTCATGGCTTGTATGCGGACATCAACTACGTGTCATGGCTTGTATGCGGACACCAACTACGTGTCATGGCTTTATGCGGACACCAACTACGTGTCATGGCTTGTATGCGGACACCAACTACGTGTCATGGCTTGTATACGGACACCAACTACGTGTCATGGCTTGTATGCAGACACCAACTACGTGTCATGGCTTTATGCGGACACAACTACGTGTCATGGCTTGCATGCGGACACCAACTACGTGTCATGGCTTTATGTGGACACCAACTACGTGTCATGGCTTGTATGCGGACACCAACTACGTGTCATGGCTTTATGCAGACACCAACTACGTGTCATGGCTTTATGTGGACACCAACTTCGTGTCATGGCTTGTATGCGGACACCAACTACGTGTCATGGCTTGTATACGGACACCAACTACGTGTCATGGCTTGTATGCAGACACCAACTACGTGTCATGGCTTTATGCGGACACAACTACGTGTCATGGCTTGTATGCGGACATCAACTACGTGTCATGGCTTTATGCGGACAACAACTACGTGTCATGGCTTGCATGCGGACACCAACTACGTGTCATGGCTTTATGCGGACACCAACTACGTGTCATGGCTTGTATGCGGACACCAACTACGTGTCATGGCTTTATGCGGACACCAACTACGTGTCATGGCTTGTATGCAGACACCAACTACGTGTCATGGCTTTATGCGGACACCAACTACGTGTCATGGCTTGTATGCGGACACCAACTACGTGTCATGGCTTGCATGCGGACACCAACTACGTGTCATGGCTTGTATTCGGACACCAACTACGTGTCATGGCTTGTATGCGGACACCAACTGCATGTACTTGCTGAGTTCGAATCGATATCTTTCAAAGTCTCGATAAATTACAGTTGAATGATTAAGATAACGTTCAACTGATTTGTACAAAACAATAATTCCCTCTGAGCAAGTTATTGAAGTACCTTGATAAACACTATTTTATGTCATGTTGTTTAAATCATATTTGATTGACGTTTGGTTAAACAAATGACCAGAATGTCACGGGAGAGAAAAAAGGGACACATGGGACGCTAGACTAATTCAATTGTAAACATGTATGTACTTAAGTTTCCGGTGATAAATTCAAATGTTCATCACCGAATTCAATATTACACTCAGCCATGAACGAATAACGTATCTATATCTTCTTTGACTAAAGAGTTTGAACATGTTGGTACACTGTTAGTTGCGGGGTATATATAAAACCATGTTCCTGTACGTGATGTGACTGGGTAATACAAGGCCAGGTCGGTGCTGTATCAGCTAAGCCACTATAATGTACACAGTTTCACACCTCAATCTGATTGTGGAATCATTAAGCAGCACTTTAGATTTGTTTGCATCTCAATCCTACAAGTCCGTTTAATATTTCACCAAATCGATTTTAATTATCGTAAATTGTTGTTGATGTTTGATCAGGTTGTTGTACCGGTGAAACAATTACAGCAACTCTCATTCTTTAGCCGATTTCAGAATAATTTATGGAAGAGTTTATAGCCATTAAGATCGTAAAATATTGTGAGTATCAGCACTTCTATGTTAATGGTCGCTAGTCACTCAGACGATTAGTACAATGGATACAATGGATGTGCACAAGGATACAGGAGCACGTCTCTGCGACGAAACCAAACCTAAATAGTGTACACACACGTGCTGGTGAATGTACATACAGTCACCACTGCAGATAGCATGCAATCCGTTTTGTTGTCAAATATAAATAATTGTTGTTCTCTAATACAAATTATTGTTAACCGTTTTGCCTAGCTTTGACTTCCACCTTAGATATTCTGACACTCATGCAATTTCAACTGATAACTCATCTAGTTGACAATACAACCAAGTACTGCCTTCAGGTGATAATTCAAAATTGAAATACATACTATATTACATCTGTTACACAACTCAGCTACACAAGGCACATGGCTTGCCAGTCTCCACAAATGGCTGATTTAAGGCCTTCAGTGTTTCCCTCAGATTTCCGTTCTAGTGGAGCACTGCACATAAAATTCATAGAGGGCTCTGATTTTCTAGTACACAAACTTTAAGGAAATGCGACAAGACATAAATCATGCATACAGATACCGTAATCCGTAGTACGGGACACCAAGTAATTACTTACAACACTACGTACCGCCCTGCATCCTCCGTGTATTGAGAACACCACAGGGCTGAAGATGTTTATCTGATTACTTACTGGAATCTATTCTTCTTGGCACACTTCGTGAAGCATTAATTACAGGGAATGTCCAAGTAGACATACAGTTGCTTTTGAAAAGTGATTTCTTCATCATGTTAAGTGGACATAGTCTGAGGAAGAAGCAATCTTATATTGTCCGACCGACATGGAAATCGCACCAACCTGAAGTTTGCAAGGTTGATGTAACTTGTAGTTTACCGACTGCGCCCAAGTCCGATATCGGTTTGTCAGATTATGCCGTAATGGGAATATTTTCTCGTTTCACTATTACATTCCAGTTATATCGATATTGAGTTGAAGATCGGGATTTTGACCACGCGAGTGCTGCTCATTGTATTATGTTATTGTTTCTTATCACATATGCTCATCACCTCCCTCTCTCTAGGATAGTTGTTGACTTAACCAAAACGTTGTTAATAATTCAAACAAACATGCCAATGTATTCTTTTAGCATTGAGGTTATTCAACACAAATATCCCCCCCCCCCCCATAACCTCTGTTCTAGTGGTTTCTCATGTCAGCGATATAGAATCATCACTGGGTGCTATATATCAAACTTAGTTGTCCAATATTCGACGCTGTTTCAAACGGAGCATTCGAAGAATCAGAAACACTAGAGCTACTTCACCGACATGATGTGTACTTATACTTATGCTTAACGAAGTCAGTCGAAACCTTTCGCTCGATTAATATAAGGATTGTATTTCTGACGCAAATATTAAAAAAACCGCTTGGGTATTTTGCAAGAACCGAGAAATATAGGCCAACTTTATCAGAGGTTACGTGCGATGATAGGAATTGAATAACCTCCGCTACGAGAGATTGGTGCGATATTACAGCAGCAAGAAGAGGAGACGCCCCTCCCTACAGTTTTAGCGTCATTGATCCTCCAGTATAATTAGATGTCAATCATCTTATTATTGATCGAGAGTGATAATGACCAAAAATGTGCTTAATTATGCACTAACTGCCGAGAAAAGTATCATGTAATCATGTCATCGACCATATTAGCACTACCGTGTCACAATATATGTAGTCAAATCCACAACAAGCCAATTCACGCATAGCAAACAATATCCAACACATCAGCTTCACACAGATAAGATATAAATACAAACAATAACCAACACACCAGCTTCACACAGATGAGACATACATACAAACAATATCCAACACATCAGCTTCACACAGATAAGAGATACATACCAAACAATAACCAACACATCAGCTTCACACAGATAAGACCTACATACAAACAATAACCAACACATCAGCTTCACACAGATGAGACATATATACCAAACAATAGCCAACACATCAGCTTCACACAGATAAGACATACATACCAAACAATAACCAACACATCAGCTTCACACAGATAAGACCTACATAACATACAATAACCAACACATCAGCTTCACACAGATAAGACATACATACCAAACAATAACCAACACATCAGCTTCACACAGATGAGACATACATACCAAACAATAACCAACACATCAGCTTCACACAGGTAAGACATACATACCAAACAATAACCAACACATCAGCTTCACACAGATAAGACCTACATACCATACAATAACCAACACATCAGCTTCACACAGATAAGACATACATACCAAACAATAACCAACACATCAGCTTCACACAAATAAGACCTACATACAAACAATAACCAACACATCAGCTTCACACAGATGAGACAAACATACCAAACAATAACCAACACATCAGCTTCACACAGATAAGACCTACATACCATACAATAACCAACACATCAGCTTCACACAGATAAGACATCAATAAAAACAATAACCAACACATCAGCTTCACACAGATGAGACATACATACCAAACAATAACCAACACATCAGCTTCACACAGATGAGACAAACATACCAAACAATAACCAACACATCAGCTTCACACAGATAAGACCTACATACCAAACAATAACAAACAAATCAGCTTCACACAGATAAGACATACATACCAAACAATAACCAACACATCAGCTTCACACAGATAAGACATACATACCAAACAATAACTAACACATCAGCTTCACACAGATAAGAGATACATACCAAACAATAACCAACACATCAGCTTCACACAGATAAGACAAACATACCAAACAATAACCAACACATCAGCTTCAAACCGATAAGACCTACATACAAACAATAACCAACACATCAGCTTCACACAGATAAGACCTACATACAAACAATAACCAACACATCAGCTTCACACAGATGAGACATACATACCAAACAATAGCCAACACATCAGCTTCACACAGATAAGACATACATACCAAACAATAACCAACACATCAGCTTCACACAGATAAGACCTACATAACATACAATAACCAACACATCAGCTTCACACAGATAAGACCTACATACCAAACAATAACCAACAAATCAGCTTCACACAGATAAGACATACATACCAAACAATAACCAACACATCAGCTTCACACAGATAAGACCTACATACAAACAATAACCAACACATCAGCTTCACACAGATAAGACATACATACCAAACAATAACTAACACATCAGCTTCACACAGATAAGAGATACATACCAAACAATAACCAACACATCAGCTTCACACAGATAAGACAAACATACCAAACAATAACCAACACATCAGCTTCAAACCGATAAGACCTACATACAAACAATAACCAACACATCAGCTTCACACAGATAAGACCTACATACAAACAATAACCAACACATCAGCTTCACACAGATGAGACATACATACCAAACAATAGCCAACACATCAGCTTCACACAGATAAGACATACATACCAAACAATAACCAACACATCAGCTTCACACAGATAAGACCTACATAACATACAATAACCAACACATCAGCTTCACACAGATAAGACCTACATACCAAACAATAACCAACAAATCAGCTTCACACAGATAAGACATACATACCAAACAATAACCAACACATCAGCTTCACACAGATAAGACCTACATACAAACAATAACCAACACATCAGCTTCACACAGATAAGACATACATACCAAACGATAACCAACACATCAGCTTCACACAGATAAGACATACATACAAACAATAACCAATACATCAGCTTCACACAGATAAGATATACATACCAAACAATAACCAACACATCAGCTTCACACAGATGAGACATACATACCAAACAATAACCAACACATCAGCTTCACACAGATAAGACATACATACCAAACAATAACCAACACATCAGCTTCACACAGATAAGATATACATACAAACAATAACCAACACATCAGCTTCACACAGATAAGAGATACATACCAAACAATAACCAACACATCAGCTTCACACAGATAAGAGATACATACAAAAAAACTCTGAAATACAAGGTTTTTGATTCACCATTACATCACACATACCCAACAATAAACAACGCGTCAGGTTGACCATGAAAACACATAAATACAAACAAACTATGAGATACAGGATTGATTCACTTCAACACATTACACTGCACCACGGAACTTAGCACTTCAGAAGTAATTTGCACTGAAGTATGTAGATGTGTAATTTTTTAACTTATCGTCTCAGATCGCGCAACAGCCCAAACAGTTGAATGATGGTTTGTTGGTTTGTAATGTGAAAGTTTAGAATTGGAAATATCACTTACGTAATACATAAACGAAATGGAGACAAATCTCTACGGCAGATGTAACTGATCATGAGAGCCTGGCAGGGTGAACCCACTACCTCTTTAACCAAAGCCAGACCTGCAGTGTCCCATAGTGTCCCATAATGCACATAATGTCCCATACTCTGATATTCAGATGTGTTGCATAGGAACACGTTCAAAACCATCCAAATCTTTTCTGTTGCAATTTGTGGTGAGTAAGGCTGTTTTTCAGCTTAAATTGAACGGACGAAAGACAAACACATATTGAAATAATGTGATGATGTCAACTTAAATTGCCTCACAACGTGTGAGGTTCAATGGTATTTATAGATTTAATTATTCAATGTAAGAAGCTTCATCAGAAAACGAGTCCGCCAATAGATACTGTGTTGGGAAGACTGTTCTGTTGCAGTGACATCAGTCGACCCAGCTCCGGGGAATTTTCTCTCTCCCAAATAGTGAATCTATAGCTACCTGAATGATAATATTATGACGTGACAGTTCTAGGAGTTCTGTGCTGTGTTCAGAAATGTAGATTTTCATTGCAAGTACTTAAGAATGATTTTGGATGACAACAAGAATCTTATCTTCGTGTCTTCTGACACCAAATAGATCAACGTTCGTTGATGAAAGTAAAACATAGCATCGGCAATACTCGGCAATACATCGGCAATACTCGACCACTTACAATTTCTATCAACTCGTGTTGATGTATTTGATAATTCAGACTAGGAGAACGATTTTTTTGCAATCTGGTTTATCATTGCAATCGTTTTGAAATCATGGCGAGAGAAAGCATTTAATTTATTAGTGAGGTATGTTAGTGGATTTACAATTATCAAATAAATTAGAATATGTGTGATTGCCGACGGAAATGTTCCTGCAAAGAAGATATGCAATGTAATCAGTTACAAGGATCACTAAATGAAATATAACCTTATAATATTGTCGGCAGAAATCCAGTTTTATAACAGACATATAGTAGAGTGTAGCCAGTTGATATGAATGGTATTACCTGACACTAGCTTGCAGCCAGTTGATATGAATGGTATTACCTGACCCTGTCTGCTCCTCCAGTTTACAGTGGAGTAGGAGAATCAATACATGTTTATCTATCAGCATGTATGGTGTAACTGGTGTATTTACCAGTGTGTATTTTTGCCTCTGTGAGAAATATAACTTAATCATGTACACACCAGCACGATCCGTTCAACCTATCAATCATTTGAGTTATCAGTCAACGTTTACATATCTCCTATGTGTCTATCAGCATCGCAATTAGATTACAACAATCATATTTAAATGTAAGCTGAGAACACCTGATTAATGTACTTCCAAAGATATTTCCATATATTGAATTTGTATGTTCCCCTAGGACTTTACCTCACAAGTTGGCGACTCCCTATTGGTTTTGATCACCGTCATCATCAGCATCATCATCATGGGGTGATACATATTACCATGGAGTGATGCATATGACCATGGAGTGATGCATATGACCATGGAGTGATACATATGACCATAGAGTGATGCATATGACCATGGAGTGATGCATATGACCATGGATTGATGCATATGACCATGGAGTGATACATATGACCATGGAGTGATACATATGACCATGGAGTGATACATATGACCATGGAGTGATGCATATGACCATGGAGTGATGCATATGACCATGGAGTGATGCATATGACCATGGAGTGATGCATATGACCATGGAGTGATGCATATGAACATGGAGTGATGCATATGAACATGGAGTGATGTATGTGACCATGGAGTGATGTATGTGACCATGGAGTGATGCATATGACCATGGAGTGATGCATATGACCATGGAGTGATGCATATGACCATGGAGTGATGCATAAGACCATGGAGTGATGCATATGACCACGGAGTGATGCATATGACCATGGAGTGATGCATATGACCATGGAGTGATGCATATGACCATGGAGTGATGCATATGACCATGGAGTGATGCATATGACCATGGAGTGATGCATATGACCATGGAGTGATACATATGACCATGGAGTGATGCATATGACCATGGAGTGATGCATATGACCATGGAGTGATGCATATGACCATGGGGTGATGCATATGACCATGGGGTGATGGATATGACCATGGAGTGATGCATATGACCATGGAGTGATACATATGACCATGCAGTGATGCATATGACCATGGAGTGATGCATATGACCATGGAGTGATGCATATGACCATGGAGTGATGCATATGACCATGGAGTGATGCATATGACCATGGAGTGATGCATATGACCATGGGGTGATGCATATGACCATGGAGTGATGCATATGACCATGGAGTGATACATATGACCATTGAGTGATGCATATGACCATGGAGTGATGCATATGACCATGGAGTGATGCATTGGACCATGGAGTGATGCATATGACCATGGAGTGATACATATGACCATGGAGTGATGCATATGACCATGGAGTGATGCATATGACCATGGAGTGATGCATATGACCATGGGGTGATGCATATGACCATGGGGTGATGGATATGACCATGGAGTGATGCATATGACCATGGAGTGATACATATGACCATGCAGTGATGCATATGACCATGGAGTGATGCATATGACCATGGAGTGATACATATGACCATGGAGTGATGCATATGACCATGGAGTGATGCATATGACCATGGAGTGATGCATATGACCATGGAGTGATGCATATGACCATGGAGTGATGCATATGACCATGGAGTGATACATATGACCATGGAGTGATACATATGACCATGGAGTGATACATATGACCATGGAGTGATACATATGACCATGGAGTGATGCATATGACCATGGAGTGATGCATATGACCATGGAGTGATGCATATGACCATGGAGTGATGCATATGACCATGGAGTGATGCATATGACCATGGAGTGATGCATTTGACCATGGAGTGATGCATATGACCATGGAGTGATGCATATGACCATGGAGTGATGCATATGACCATGGAGTGATGTTGCCGTAATATGAGATATGAGATGAGTTCAAACGTTTGAGGAGAAGTATATATGTACGATGTTTCATGTAATGTTGTCGATATTTTAACATTGCCGATTTTAGATGTGTTTTGTTAAGTTAATTATTTATCATTAATAAACACGTATATTTCAGTTTATCTTGTGATATTAAATATTTGCTTTTGTACACACTTATTTTCTTCTGATGTAAAAGAACCAACTAAAAACCTACTACAAGACAATTGGTGGCTTACAATTTTATTCTCTTTCACTTGCCTCATATGGATTCCGAACCAATATTATTTCCAATAGACAAACAGCTCACAGAAGTATTTGTATAATGTTACCAAACATCGGATAAAGGTGGAAACCAATACAAACTATTTCACTTTTGAAGAAACACTTCAAAGGGAATAATATGGATTTATTTGACATCCAAGTGTCCAAGCGTTTGATATGCGGCTGTTGTTAATATTTCTCATAAATCCGCACATTGCCTGATAGAAGTTTGTTGTTTGACATGAGAGATCGATACGAAGAGTAATGCGTTCAAACACTCACCTCGATCTGCCAATACATAACCAGTCCCTCAACTCTGAGTTATTGCACTGTACACATCATTACCAGTTTATGTCTGCTCGTGTATTCTCATAACACAATATCATGTCCTTGAAATGTGAAGTAACTGTTGTCTTTGTATAATAATCAACTGAAACCAATTAGCCCATCAATTACATTGCCATTGATGAAGATCATATAAGCTATATATAACATCAATGTAGCTTCAGCATGGATGGTTATCATGAGTATTGATTTCTAATAAAATATCATTGGCCATAAATACGTTTTCAATGATGATTGCACATGTATAAAGTGATGATATATAGTTACAACTGTTTTCCTTTGTGGGCGCCACTGTCTGTAAACCAACCAATGACCGCTTGCTAATGAAACTAAAAACTTTACTTAAATGAGGAAAGTTGTCATCAAGTCGAGATAATGTTCAGTGTGACTTTATTCATATATTTCAACATGTATGCTTTAGTTGACACTTCGTGTTGAATGGAACTTGTATAAACTTTTGTTGAAAACCAAAGTGGTATGAATTGCTTTGAAATCATCTATTGAAGTAACGTCACATTTCATCCTGTAATGTAACAAATATGATGGTAGATTAACAAATAACATAAGACCATTCTAATGAATTATAATTTACATTATAACTAAACAGTTTCAGCACTGAAAACTTTAATCCATCACCATGTATATATATATATATATATATATATATATATATATATATATATATATATATATATATATATATATATATATATGGATTAAAGTTTATATATATTTATATATATATATATATATATATATATATATATATATATATAAATATATATATTTATATATACATACTTGAAAAGACCGATATACTGGTCGAAATGAGCTCATCGTATTGTATTAAAGAAGATTGATCCAGTCAAAACCATCTGATGTTTACTATTTTCTATATATAACCTTACTTCACGTGAGAAGCAACTCATCTTATTTATATATATATATATATATATATATATATATATATATATATATATATATATATATATATATTGATTTGTAGATAGAAGGTCTTGAGGACCATCATAAAGATCTAGATTGAGAGAGACAACAACACCATTCAAACAGCACCTACTCCTCGTCCGCATCACAATGAAAACTCATTTAGTCAAACTGTTAATATTTAGAGGATATTGCCATTATTCGACCATAACATTTATGTAAGAATATGTATAGATAAAAAGTGGTTATAACGGTAAACGACTTCTGACAGGAGTTGAGATTAAATTACTTTATCAGGTCTTTTACAGTGTTAGATGGCACGATGGAGAGGCAAAGACTCCTACAGGTATTTGTGATTGATCTGATAACACCGCAACCTAGTCGTGAATATTACATACCGCTTTTTAATTTCAGCTAATGCACAGACCAACTCACTTTACTAACATGAATCTACTGTGCTGAGACTAAATTATCAACCTTAAGTTAATAATAGATTTGTACTTTTATCTCAATGAACATGTCTCCTCTTGTCTACCCATCATTCTCTGTTTCTTATCAGTGACGTCACATTTGATTGTCAAACATGTTGTGAGACGATTTTGTTTCTTAATAAATGATACTTCAGACTTTCAGGTTACACACTATTTTACAACTGCTTGAGTCACCTTCTCAGAAAACCCTCTGACATTTACCTCTTCTAGGAACATAAATTCAGAAAACGTTTATACTGTCAAATTGGCCACATCATAAAGTATTTTTTTGTTTGATTCCTTGTACATATTGTCAACTGAGATAGATGGTGATACGGCTACCATGGCCGCTCTAAGTGAAGTTCAGCAACAATGGGTGCGGCTCGTTGGAATCGGGCGATCCACTTCGTAACACTGACAGGAATTAAAGCATTCCAGTGTCACCAAGGGTTTGAGACTTTATTCAAAATGTACCCCCGTTCACCCAGCAGTACATGTGGGTACATCCTACATTGGGCTGGATGTTTGAGCACTGTTGTGTTAGACCACAGTAATACCGCAAACGCATGGAGAATCCTGAAGTTTACAACAAATGTGCTGTAGTACTGTGTGAGCTAATCTCGACTATTCTGACACTCATTACAGGGGAGTTGTTTTTGGGAGTTTCTTTTGCTGAAAGCCAATAACCCTTTTAAGCGTTTTATTTCTTATAATATAGTGTTCATCTTTATATTTTATACTTAGTTGTTTCTATAGAATATTCCAGGTGAACAATCACCAATGATAAACCTCAGAGAGCGCAGTCAATCCACAAGAAATATTCCAATGACTTAAACAAAATAAATCTGTTTGCTTACAATACACATATTATGAATATAGATTTGATATATTTGTTAATAGGGTGATATTTTAAAGTTTTTGTTCAATGAAACATTAATCGAATTCCTGACTAAACTTTCACAATTTTCAAGAATAGCTTCGAGCCTGGTATGATTAAATCATGTCTTACTACGTTGCATCATCACTTCGTCTGAAAGGATCAACTTAACCTTGGGTAGTGATGTTTCATTGATAATGAAGTTCCTGATTTCTAAATTTAACTACGGATTTATCGGTACTGCTTGGAGTGCCTTCATTATGGTTCTGGTGTAGATAGTGTGCTATATATACAACCTCGTTCATCATTCTACAAAAAAAATGGGTCTGATTTCTGCATTTGTGTGTTCATGTCTTGACGCTCGATGATTTTCATACCAGGTTAAAGGACATCTGGACTTACATTCTGAAAGCTCAACTCACATTCACAATCACAACAGTTATAAGTGTATACGAGCAGAATTCTTACAGGAGTTTAAGGTGAGAAACATACTTAGTACACTACCTGTCTAGTTTCATGAAAATCACAATCTTTAACACACGAGAACACAAGCAGGTCAATACCATACAGCTCGGTGAATGAATCAAATCCACAAGAAATTTGAGACCATACATATTGACTTATTTTAGATAATTGAAGTCAGTAGAGCTCCTGACATTACTTTTCAATCCGATCAATCATTACTGTTCAATCCGTCACGTCTGTGAGATTTCCTGAGAACTCCCTGCCCGCCCTGCATCACGTGACATCTCTCAGAGCAAAGCCTTTGTACAATATCCTGTAGATACAGCAGTACTCCCTCTGATTACTGGATACAGTTCTTCAATACTCGGATCACAGATGAGACAAGCAGGCTGAGCCAGGATTAATCAAAAAACGTTTATTAAGTTGTTGCCTCGCTTCCAGTTTATTTTAATAACCGGAGTGCTTCCAGCTCATCTGTCATGTAAAACCACTTTTTGTAATTGATTCGAACTCAACTGCGGCAGGGCGTATGATTTATCCTCGTAAAGGGATCAATCGCATGTTATCGCCTCTGTGAAAAATTAATAACTATCAATGACATTCATTGCAATCATCTGTAATAACAGTCATCTGTGTCATGACCCGATGCAAGGAATCAAGTCATCAGTTCTCACATTACACTGAGTGGACACGTTTTAAGCAGTTGGGAACAATATATGAATACCTAGATTTGACAAACTTCATCCGCCTAGATATTACAATAATATATAAATTCCTACAGCATAATATTGCTAAACTAAAAAAACACTGGTTGCATCGACGGATTTATTCAACCCAAAGATGAAGATGAATATATGAAGATGAATATATGAAGATGAATATATGAAGATGAAGGCATGAAGATGAAGGCATGAAGATGAAGGCATGAATATGAAACATGAAGATGAATATATGAAGATGAAGGCATGAAAATGATTGTATGAAGATGAAAGTATGACGATGAAATATGAAGATGAAAGTATGACCCAACAGTGTCCAGGATTGGAAGTGGGAATACGTTAATCTCCAGTATTTGTGAAACAAGTGCAACAGTAAATACGATCAGCTGAATTATTTCATGGAGTCCGGGATGATAATCGTTCATCAGCGATCCCGTTAAAGAGCACCTATATGTAAATGCTGCTAAATGTTGGCTGCGTACATATTGATAGGGCTATGAATGAACCTCTATTATCATAATCATATTTACATGTAACTGTCATAATGATATGGTTAAACAGATTCATGTAGTACTGCTGCTTCAACGGTTCGGACACATGTATAATGCATTAGAAACATCATTATCTGCACCGATAACATATTTACAAAAACTCCAAATAGAAACGCTGGATACATTTAAATTTTGAGAAAATCCACGCTTCACTGAAATACACAATACAATACTAGCTTTGCCTGCGCATCAAATATCTTGATATTCTTAAACTTAATAGAAATACAATTCCGTACTTTTATATAAGGTGAATTTATTCCTGAATCTGAAACCCATATCTACCATGTTCTACCAACTACATGTATTGTCATATCGAGCCCTCCAACTAAACACTTGCATACTGAATACAATATTCCTACCTGTTGACATTCTCACAGCTGTAGAATAGTTCTACATTATGTCAGTGAAGGTCTCTCAACACGTGACAATTTGTCCTTCATTTAAAAGTCATAGTATATTATATTACTCGTCGTTTCTGGATTGACATCATCATAAGAACCACACTGATTTAGATCGACCTTGTTCTGAGGGATACATACAGCAAATATTGAATCAACTGAGATAAATAGTTCGTACCCATTAGTTGCAATGTTTTGCAGCATTTATTCCTGGCAACAATTGATCAGACTAAGACAATTCTATTTAATATGCAGAATGTGTTATTATGTGTTATGTGGTATTATCATCTAAATGTATCAAGTTGCTTCTGTGATTTATCTTTGTTAATTCCTCTTATGTATCAATTATATATATCTGGAACATATATATCCTAGTGCTATAACAATCAGTGGATCAATGTCATTAGGTGTAACATTTAAAACATAAAACGTGAATGAGGAAAGGTTTACAGCTCTGCATTTCACAATACCTTATTGAATGTAGCAGTTGTTATACTTACAAACAACCAGGCAACCGTAAACATGCCAACAAAGATACTCAAAAATTACAATAAATACATATTTACATCATGTCCGCAGACGCCAAGTAAACTAAATTTAAACATTTAATTTGAATATTATATATTGAATATATATAGTTTTATTTGAATATTTTTTAAAATTTTTTTTCTGAAAATTGCTCGTTATGGACTCTTCACAACGGTAACATTTTCTGCCATGTTTTATGATCAAATATGCTTCCACGAATTTACGTCTACGAAGGTATTCTATAGACAATATACTTTCACAAAGACGTCAAGCATTCTGTCCAAAAGTGATTTTGAACAATACTTTCAGCACCCCATTTGAGTTAACACAGAGATAAACAATAAATACCATGATGGGTGAAATTGTGTATACTTCTATGTAACACATCTGCTTATCAAAGACATTTGCAATGTTTATCCTGTAGCAGTAACTCGTTGTTCACCCTCTATCGTTTATTTTGCCTATTAGTTTATAATAAAAATCCAACATTCATCTATCCATGGAAACGGTTTAAGAATCTATACTATTCGTTGATGTTGTGATAATAACGTGTTCATTCATAAAGTCATTTGATCAGTATATTATCAACCTCAAGAAAACCGATTAAACAGCTAAGTGCGTGATGAAATCTGAACACACCAGGTCACGATACGTGAGATCCACAGAGCACGGGGATTCCAACAGTCTAACTACACATCTCGTCTGTACACAGATCAGTGCCGAGACTTAGAGAAGGAAGACATTTGGTCTGTGCTGTATTCTCAGTCAGCACCCTGATTAATGGAAGGATCTGATGTTTACAGAGATCGGGATTCATCAAAACTGTGTGCATTAGAATACCCTCAACGTTGTCCTGGGCGCTTTCCTTCTGTACAGGGATCCGGGCACGTTGAGTATCAGGCAGTTATCAACTCTGTTGAAATATTGATCAGTGGATAGAGGAGGAGGTCATCGAAATCTTGAATCAACAAAAGTCAGTGTACTTTGATTCGTTCTAAGGTCAGTGGAGTAAGATCAATTAAACATGTACGATTTGTCAAAAACATGACATATGTCCGTGAGTTTGGAATGACGGTTGATTTACTTACAAAATAAACTTTAGCAAATAATATCAGTGCTTATCCGAAAGAGTTAAAATATTTGGTGTAAACATTAAATGAGAAGATCTTCTTGTTGTTGATATACATTTACTGATACTTACAAGAGAAAACATTGTTTATGCAGTCCTAGAATTATAACACTCTGAATTATATGTAATATCAGATCTATCTAAATAATAAATGCAAATAGCACATTGACATTGACACTTATAAATTCATGGGCTTTTGAAGGACAGTTAGAAAGATGTAGGCTTGGTAAAAAGGCGTGAGTACGAGTGTGTATTAGAAAATGTGTGTGCGAGTGGTAATTAAAAAACTTGAATATGAGTGGAAATTCGAACAATATTAAAACTTACTGACACCCTGGCAGAATTTGAACCAATTACCTCTTTAAGCAAATGCGAGTGTTTAGTTTACAATAAAGTGTCTACTGCACAGATAAAACCACATATTAAGATAGTTTGACAATGTCAACTGAACTCTCCAGACACTGTGTAGATTCATTATGTGCTTTGTGGTTTTCTATAACAGGGCCGTCAGTCTGATTAAAATCGAACCTGTTCCGAGGAATAAAATTTGCAAAATAGTCCATCTACCTCGATCTGAATAATAACATGATGTTAATATTTCTCATAAATCCACACATTGCCAGATTGAAGTTTTATTGTTAATATATTTTTATAAATCCACACATTGCCTGATGGAAGTTTGTTGTTGATATTTCTCGCAAATCCCTACATTGCCTGATAGAAGTTTGTTGTTAATATTTCTCATAAATCCACACATTGCCCGATAGAAGTTTGTTGTTAATATTTCTCACAAATCCACACACTGCCTGATGGAAGTTTGTTGTTAATATTTCTCATAAATCCACAGACTGCCTGATGGAAGTTTGTTGTTAATATTTCTCATAAATCCACAGACTGCCTGATGGAAGTTTGTTGTTAATATTGTTCATAAATCAACACACTGCCTGACGGAAGTTTGTTGTTAATATTTCTCATAAATCCACACACTGCCTGATGGAAGTTTGTTGTTAATATTTCTCATAAATCCACACACTGCCTGATGGAAGTTTGTTGTTAATATTTCTCATAAATCAACACACTGCCTGACGGAAGTTTGTTGTTAATATTTCTCATAAATCCACACACTGCCTGATGGAAGTTTGTTGTTAATATTTCTCATAAATCCACACACTGCCTGATGGAAGTTTGTTGTTAATATTTCTCATAAATCCACACACTGCCTGATGGAAGTTTGTTGTTAATATTTCTCATAAATCCACACACTGCCTGATGGAAGTTTGTTGTTAATATTTCTCATAAATCCACACACTGCCTGATGGAAGTTTGTTGTTAATATTTCTCATAAATCCACACACTGCCTGATGGAAGTTTGTTGTTAATATTTCTCATAAATCCACACACTGCCTGATGGAAGTTTGTTGTTAATATTTCTCATAAATCCGCACACTGCCTGATGGAAGTTTGTTGTTAATATTTCTCATAAATCCACACACTGTCTGATGGAAGTTTGTTGTTAATATTTCTCATAAATCCGCACACTGCCTGATGGAAGTTTGTTGTTAATATTTCTCATAAATCCGCACACTGCCTGATGGAAGTTTGTTGTTAATATTTCTCATAAATCCACACTGCCTGATGGAAGTTTGTTGTTAATATTTCTCATAAATCCGCACACTGCCTGATGGCGTAAGTGAGTTCGATTTATGGGTCCCTTCTCTCCTTGAGCACCATGTGCAATACATACAAATAACGGCAACTAGTTAAGACAAAACGTAATTAACTCTACTGTAGATTATAATTGTAAGTAACACTATGTTCCCACACAAACATACATGAGACTAAATTACCAACCTTCAGTTTATGACAGATTTGTACTTTTATCTCAATAAACATGTCTTATCTTATCAACGTATCATTCTCTGTTTATTATCAGTGACGTCAAATCTGTTTGTCAAAAATGTTGTGAGACGATTTTGCTTCTTAATAGACGTTACTTCAGACACACTATTTTATATCAGTGTGATTCTTCTTATCATAAAACCATATGATACTTACATCTTCTAGGAACATAAGTTCATGAACAAAATTGAGGAACATAAATTGAGGAACATAAATCTTATTCAGTAACATAAATTTAGGAACAGTATGATACTTACCTCTTCTAGGAACATAAATTCAGAAAACGTATTATACTCTCACATTGGTCACATTACAGAGTATGTTTTTGTTTGATTCCTTGTTAATATTGTCAACTGAGATAGATGGTGATACGGCTAAAATGGTCGCTCTAAGTGAAGTTCAGCAACAATGGGCGCAGCCCGTTGGAATCGGGTGATCCACTCCATTACTATGAAATGAATTAAAACATTCATTCACCTAGCAGTACCTGTGGGTACAACCTGCAGGTTGGGCTGAGTGTTTGAGCACTGTTATGCTAGATCAAAATAATACCGCAAACGCTTGGTGAATCCTGAAGTTTACAACAGATGTGCTGTAGAACTGTGTGAGTTAATCACGTTTTTAGACTATTCTGACACTCAATACAGGGGAGTTGTTTTTGGGCGTTGCTTTTGCTGAAAGCTAATTACCCTTTTAAGCGTTTTATTTATTATTATATAGTTTTTATCCTTATATTATATGCTAAGTTATTCTATTACTGAATATTCTAGATGAATAATCACCAATGATAAACCTAAGCGAGCGCAGTCAATCCATAAAAACTATTGACATGACTGAAACAAAATAAATCTGTTTGCTTACAATACAAATATTATGAATATAGATTTGATATATTTGTTAACAGGGTGATATTTTAATGAAACATTAATCGAATTCCTGACTAAACTTTCACAATTTTCAAGAATAGCTTCGAGCCTGGTATGATTAAATCATGTCTTACTACATCGCATCATCCCTTCGTCTGGAAGGATCACCTTGGGTAGTGATGTTTAATTGATAATGAAGTTCCTGATTTCTAAATTTAACTACGGATTTCTCGGTACTGCTTGGAGTGCCTTCATTATGGTTCTGGTGTGGATAGTGTGCTATATATACAACCTCGTTCATCATTCTACAGTTTATGAAAATGTGTCTGATTTCCTGCATCTGTGTGTTCATGTCTTGACGCTAGTTATACATAATACTCTCATGAGTCTGATAAGAATTGTATTCTATGTAGCTGTACTGATTTACGTCCTCTTAATCTGTCATGATTGATGAATTACAGGATACAATTTAGTACTCTGTTCAAGATTTACAAAACCAGCTCGGTGATAGTCATACCAGGTCATAGGACAGCTGGACTTACATTGTGAAATCTCAACTTGCAATCACAACAGTTCTGAGTGTATACGAGCAGAATTCTTACAGGAGTTTAAGAAGAAAAACATGCTTAGTACACTTCTGAGTCTAGTGGGTAATTTAATTGTTTCATAAGAAACACAACGTTTAACACACGAGAACACAAGCAGGCCTATACCATACAGCTCGGTGAATGATTCAAATCCACATGCAATATGTAACAGAGACCATATTGACTTATTTTAGGTAATTGAAGTCACTAGAGCTCCTGACATTACTGTTCAATCCGTCACGTCTGTGAGATTTCCTGAGAACTCCCTGCCCGCCCTGCATCACGTGACTTCTCTGAGAGTAAACCCTTTATACAATATCCTGTATATACAGCAATACTCTCCCTCGGATAACTCGGATCTGTTGCCTCGCTTCCACTATTGCGAGTTATATTCTAATAACCTGAGTGCTTCCAGCTCATCTGTCATGTAAAACCACTTTTTGTAATTGATTCGAACTCATCTAAGAGAAGGGCGTATGGTGTATGATTGTAAATGGATCGATTACATGTTATCGCCTCTATGTAAAATTAATAACTATCAGTGTCATTCATCGCAACCATCTGTTATAACAGATCGGAATTACATTTGTATGTTGTTTCACGGTGGTCTGTGACATGTAAATGATAGTGCAGTATGCAATAATCTTTTTTCAAACACTGTTTACAACGCTGTTTCGCTAAGGGTTAGATCCCCGGTGCATGTAAATAATGAAAGGAAGTTAGTAGTAATACATTTTGGATAAGCTCATTGAACGCATTAATTCTAATAAATATAATGCACCATTGTGTTTCCCTGAGTTTGTTCCCTATCAGTTCGAGTTAATGGGCTGATTGAAAAGGCCATGGCTTTCAAGAGAACAGTTTAGTTTCTTTATCTATAGCAATAGCCGTGACTCCACGTTGACATATTCCTCTCTTGGACCTTATCTGTGTAAGTAATAGTCACTACCATAGTTTATTAAATTTCCGGAAATACCAGGACAGTTTGTCCGAGAGGCCGTGTCCGAGGCCTTGGCTCGGAGACAAAGTGTCCTGGTATTTCAGAACCTAGTTGTTCGTTCAATTCTTTCAAGCAGAATATCTGCCAAATTCAATACGTTGATTAGAATAATTTGTTTGTTTCGATATTGTTAGTAAATACATCATTAAAATTCGTGTTCTTGCAACATGATCTTATTCAATGAAAAATTCAGCTCATTGTTGGTGTCTTTGTCATTGAATTTTTTTAATTTAACCTTGTTAAAAATAGTTTTCAAAAAATGTGTGTGTGTATCAGATATTAGGACTCTTTCACCTAAAATAGTCCTGGTATTGATACTTAAGAGGACACTTTTATGAATGGTTGCCACGGACAACGAGTTCTAAGTAGGATGTAACACTAGATACAGAGATAACATGATGTTGTTATTACATTTCATATTAAAAAGTGATGGAAGGTAATGATCGTTAATGTCTGTAAGCATGCCTTAATCAATGTTATATGTCTCAATGAAATAAATCGCAGTGATACACACTACCGGGCAAAATGAATGTCTGCTCATTTTCAACATACTAAGAGCTCAAAAACTTTGGCGGACTCAATTTCAGTCATCAACCTAAAACCTAAATGAACCTAAAATTGATAAAATATAAAACAATAGGCTAATGTAAGATGTATTTGACACAGTGTACCTTCTTGAGCTTTATAAACATTGTTAACGTATCTTTGTTGTACGCCGTTTAAGTATAAGGGTGTCGATGCTGTATCAGCTGTTCAGTATTTGAGGTGTTGCCAACAGCTTGGTGAGTCAGAGGCTCTCCATAATCACCAACCTATGTCACCAAGGACACACATGATGTATTCACTTTATTCATTCGGTGTAATGACTTTATCCTTAATGCAGCTTGACATTTTAAGATGATGGTTAAATACTGAATAAATACCAATAAATAGATGCTGTTTATTTGTTGACAGTTTCAAACTTCGGCTTGTTGTCTCCATTTACTTTACTTTACATATTTGTTTTCCTTCATGGTTGGGATTAAAATCAGACTATATATCGTACAATTAAAATATCCGTGTATCATAATTCATTGTGTACTGAAAAATATTTTGGTTTGTATGTTCGTTGTTAATAAACAGAGACCTTGTTAATACCCTAATACTTCTGACGGTATATTTTGAGTTTATTTAAGAACTCCATTCCATCTTTCTTCTGTGTTTAACTGCACCATACTGAAGGCTACAACGGAACAGGTATCAAGGTCGCCGGAAATCATCCATACAGGAAGATCGATCACAGGAAGTTCTCAGCTGATTCAATACCAGCACAGCTTCTTCCTTCCACTTTCCTTCTTGAAACTTCTCTGAAAAACAGTCCTCTAAACGATGATAAATTGATGAGTCAGCATCCAATCTGGTAGGGCAAATAAACACATAATTAAGAAATCAATATATTTTTTACTTGAACTTCTTGTAAAGTTATCAGTTAGTTTATAGAGAATCTCACCCAAGTGTCTTCTGATATCAAATATATCGACACAAGTTGATAAAAGTAACAAATATCCGAGGCTTGCGGAGAATATTTTTACTTTTATCAACGAGTGTTAACATATTTGATATCAGAAAACATGAGGGTGAGATTCTATTTATCATCCAAATCAATTTTATTACGACTCAAGGAAAATCTCTGAACACAGCTCTGCCATTTGACTTCCAATGCGGTTATGTCATATCATTGTGACGTCATCATGTTTATGACATCATATCAGTTTGATATAATTACTGGATGATGTAAAAGCATTGTGATACCATCTAGTTGACATTTACAGGGGATTGTGCAAAATCTACTGCCAAAACAAAACAATACTTCACACATCGAACACAGTGGTTTTTTTTATGATAAATGGATATACATGTATTCATATTGACAATAACATTGGTTTTTATGACGATCAACATATACACCATATCTACCACAATCAGCTGCAGCTGGAACAGCAACGTAATTATCTGCACTGATAACATATTTACAAAACTTTAAATTGAAACGCTGGATACATTTAAATGTTGAGTGAATACACGCTTCACAGAAATATACAACACAATACTGGATTTGCCTGCGCATCAAATACCTTGCTTGAGGCTAAGATATTCTTAAACTTAATAGAAATAATCAAATATAAATTTAAACTTTGGATGCTTTTTTTAACAAGATCGTCAATAACCTTTGACAACACAACCGAAGATAATAATGATTCCACTAGCATACGTTTCAGAAGACACTAGCTTACCATCATTTCTAAAAGCTAAAATTTAAGTCCTATCTAAAATGGTCTAGACCCCAGTCGATACTAAACTGCTCTAATAGTTCTTCCTCTTCTAAACCAATTACAGTATCATCAAACAAACACAAATCATCAGCATAAAAACATTCGATTCAACTCAACAACAAAACGAGACAAAAGCAGAGTTCTTCAAGTACATCCGTACTTTCATACAAGGTAAATTAATTCCTGAATCTGAAAATCATATCTACCATGCTCCACCAACTTCATTTATAATCACATGGAGCTGATTCTCCCTGCAAGAAAACACTAACATATACTGAATACAATATTCCTACCTGCTAACATTCTCACAGCTGTAGAATAGTTCTACATTATGTAAGTGAAGGTCTCTCAACACGTGACAATTTGTCTTTCCTTTACAAATCATGTTATATTATATAACTCGTCCTTTCGCAATTGACACCATTGAAAGAACTATACTGATTTCAATCGAACCTGTTCTGAGGAATACATACTGCAGAATATTGAAATCAATAGTTCGTACCCATTAGTTGCAATGTTTTGCAGCATTTATTCCTGGCAACAATTGATCAGACTAATACCCTTCTATTTTATATGCAGAATGTGTTGACTCTATTATCATCTAAATGTATCAAGTTGCTTCTGTGATTTATCTTTGTAAATTCCTCTTATGTATCAATTATATATATCAGGAGTTCCTTTCACAAAGCTACCTTTACTAAGGTTAACCTTAACTCCCATTCTTTAACATTGCACTAAGGTTACCTTAGTGACTTACGATCACCTTAGTGCTTTGTGAAAGGGACCCCTGGAACATATATATCCTAGTGCTTTAACAATCAGTGGATCAATGTCATTAGGTGTAACATTTAAAACATAAAACCTGAATGAGGAATGATTTACAGCTCTGTATGTCACAATACAGTAGTGAATGTTAATGTTGTTAATGACAATAAGTACATGGTTACATTATGTCTGCAGACGCCAAGTAAACCAAATTTAAACATTTTATTTTATTTTATTATCTAACATCGTCGTTTTGGACTGTCCTCAACCGAAATATTTTCAGGCCTGTAATGACCAAATATGCTTCAACGAATAACAATCAGTGGATCATCAGGTGTAACATTTGAAACAGAAAACCTGAATGAGGAATGATTTACAGCTCTGCATTTCACAATACAGTAGTGAATGTTAATGTTGTTAATGACAATAAATACATGGTTACATTATGTCTGCATACGCCAGGTAAACTTCATTTTAAAAGTTTTGTTTGAATATTTTAAAAAAATAATTATATGATCAAACATCGTCGTTTTCTTGCATGTTTTATGCCCAAATATGCTTTTTAAACAGTCCTTCCAGCACCGCATTTGTGTTTCAACAGACATGATACCATATAAAACCATGATGAATCAAATTCTGTATACTTCTATATAGCACATATGCTTATCAAATACATTTAAAATTTTTATTCTGCAGCAGTAACTTGTGGTATCATTTATTTTGTTTAATAAACCCACTGGCAAAAGAAACGTAACACTTTTAAAATAAGATTTTGCGATTTAAAGAGACTGCTATCAATTTTCAAATATGAAGAAAACATTCACCAAAACGCATTCTGTGCGTTTGTAACATTATGCCATGCATTTCGGTAAATTTCCTGGAATCATTTAAAGGCGAAAAACAGAATATTTGCGATTTCTACACGTGGGACATGTTTGCATAAATACTGACGCCTATTAGAACAACGAACACAAAAGAAATTCCGAAACTCCGAGACCGCGACAGAGCCATTTGGCAGAAATGGGGGGTCACACAACGTCACATTGCAAGAACCGTCAACTGCAGCCAAGTATTTATCAGCAAGTTGGTGTCAACAGGCAGGCCAGACACATGACCCGTCCAGGATCGGGTTGGCAAAGGGCTACGTTACCTGCTGAGGACCGATAGAGCAGCTTGAACTTGGATTTATGGCGAATAATTATGTTTACAGAGATCGGGATTCATCAAAACTGTGTGCATTAGTATACCCTCTCCGTTGTCCTGGGTGCTTTCCTTCTGTACAGGGATCCGGGCACGTTGAGTATCAGGCAGTTATCAACTCTGTTGAAATATTGATCAGTGGAAATCTCGAATCAAGAAAAGTCAGTGTACTTTGTTATAAGGTCAGTGGAGTAAAAACAGTTAATCGTTTTCAATTTGTCAAAAACATGAGCTATGTCTGTTGTGGAGTAAGAGATGAAGCTTGATTTACTTACAAAATATACTTTACCAAATATTATCAGTGCCATTCGGAAATATTGAGAATGAGAAGAAATGAAATGAAAATATCTTCTTGTTGGTATACATTTACTGATGCTTATAAATGAATACATTGCTTGTGCAGTATTTGATAACTAAAATCATAGAATTACAACACTATGAATTATATGTAACATCAGGTCTATCTAATGCAGATACATGCAAATAACACATTGACAGACAATTTTTGAAAGGCAGTTAGAAAAACGTAGGATTGATAGAAAGGCGTGAATAAGATGGTAATACGTGAGTATGGGTGATAATTTGAAAGACATGAGTACGAGTGTTAGTTAGAAAAACATGAATATGAGTTGCAATTCGAACAATATGAAAAATTACTGACAACCTGGCAGGATTTGAACCAAAGCGTCCAAACAGAGAATCTCACCAGACACAATACGTACAACCAGCTGGAGGCGTGCTTCATGATGTTCAGTACGTACAACCAGTTGGAGGCGTGCTTCATGATGTTCAGTACGTACAACCAGTTGGAGGCGTGCTTCATGATGTTCAGTACGTACAACCAGTTGGAGGCGTGCTTCATGATGTTCAGTACGTACAACCAGTTGGAGGCGTGCTTCATGATGTTCAGTACGTACAACCAGTTGGAGGCGTGCTTCATGATGTTCAGTAAGTATCTTAATCTAAGAACTGGCCAGTCAGATGATTTGTTCTTTTCTGTTATAGTGACGTCAGTCTGATTAAAATCGAACCAGTTCCGAGGAATACAATTTGCAAAATAGTCCATCTACTTGGATCTGAATGAGGACATGATGCTGTCACTCTTCACATAACATCAGCGCTCATCCTCTTGTCTTCTGACACCAAATCGATCAACACTCATTGATAACAGTAAAATATTGCCAACGACAACCCTTGGAACCCAACTTTTATCAACTCGTGTTGAACTATTTGATATCAGAGGACACTTAAATGAGAGTTTACATAGGATCTCAATTCACTTTCTAAATGAAAATGAGTTTCAAAGGCACAACATACTGTTTATATGATTAAAAAGATGTACATAAACAGTGTTAACAGTTCATATCTTTACAAACCACAATGGTTAACTAAAGTACCTGATGCAGGGCCATTTAGGTCGTACGAATTCAGACTAGGAGGACGATTGTTTCAGGTTATATTATTGCAATAGTTTTGAAACCATGGCGAGAGAAATCAGCTAATCATTTGTTTGTTACACATATCGCTGCATATCCTGGTTACCATGATCAAATAATTTATAGCTTGTAATTCCTATCGGGCATGTTATTTTCAGTTCCTGCAATTAAGATATTTAATGTCATCAATAAAATATTTCACTAAATTTTAAACGAAATATAACCTTATTTGATGGTTGGAAAGTATCAAGCTTCATAACAGATGTACCCTAGCTTGCAGCCAGTTGATATAAATGGTATTACCTGACCCTAGCTTGCAGCCAGTTGATATAAATGGTATTACCTGACCCTAGCTTGCAGCCAGTTGATATGAATGGTATTACCTGACCCTAGCTTGCAGCCAGTTGATATGAATGGTATTACCTGACCCTAGCTTGCAGCCAGTTGATATGAATGGTATTACCTGACCCTAGCTTGCAGCCAGTTGATATGAATGGTATTACCTGACACTAGCTTGCAGCCAGTTGATATGAATGGTATTACCTGACCCTAGCTTGCAGCCAGTTGATATAAATGGTATTACCTGACCCTAGCTTGCAGCCAGTTGATATGAATGGTATTACCTGACACTAGCTTGCAGCCAGTTGATATGAATGGTATTACCTGACCCTAGCTTGCAGCCAGTTGATATGAATGGTATTACCTGACACTAGCTTGCAGCCAGTTGATATGAATGGTATTACCTGACCCTAGCTTGCAGCCAGTTGATATGAATGGTATTACCTGACACTAGCTTGCAGCCAGTTGATATGAATGGTATTACCTGACCCTAGCTTGCAGCCAGTTGATATGAATGGTATTACCTGACCCTAGCTTGCAGCCAGTTGATATGAATGGTATTACCTGACACTAGCTTGCAGCCAGTTGATATGAATGGTATTACCTGACCCTAGCTTGCAGCCAGTTGATATAAATGGTATTACCTGACCCTAGCTTGCAGCCAGTTGATATTAATGGTATTACCTGACACTAGCTTGCAGCCAGTTGATATGAATGGTATTACCTGACCCTAGCTTGCAGCCAGTTGATATGAATGGTATTACCTGACACTAGCTTGCAGCCAGTTGATATGAATGGTATTACCTGACCCTAGCTTGCAGCCAGTTGATATGAATGGTATTACCTGACACTAGCTTGCAGCCAGTTGATATAAATGGTATTACCTGACCCTAGCTTGCAGCCAGTTGATATGAATGGTATTACCTGACCCTAGCTTGCAGCCAGTTGATATAACTGGTATTACCTGACCCTAGCTTGCAGCCAGTTGATATAAATGGTATTACCTGACCCTAGCTTGCAGCCAGTTGATATGAATGGTATTACCTGACCCTAGCTTGTAGCCAGTTGATATGAATGGTATTACCTGACACTAGCTTGCAGCCAGTTGATATGAATGGTATTACCTGACCCTAGCTTGCAGCCAGTTGATATGAATGGTATTACCTGACCCTAGCTTGCAGCCAGTTGATATAACTGGTATTACCTGACCCTAGCTTGCAGCCAGTTGATATAAATGGTATTACCTGACCCTAGCTTGCAGCCAGTTGATATGAATGGTATTACCTGACCCTAGCTTGCAGCCAGTTGATATAAATGGTATTACCTGACCCTAGCTTGCAGCCAGTTGATATGAATGGTATTACCTGACCCTAGCTTGCAGCCAGTTGATATAAATGGTATTACCTGACCCTAGATTGCAGCCAGTTGATATAAATGGTATTACCTGACACTAGCTTGCAGCCAGTTGATATTAATGGTATTACCTGACACTAACTTGCAGCCAGTTGATATAAATGTTATAACATGACCCTGTCTGCTCCTCCGCCGTGCAGTAGAGTAATCAGTCATTAAAGATAGGATAATCAATACATGTGTATCTATCAACAAATATGGTATAACTCTTTATTGTATTTGCCAGTGTGTATTCTTGCCCATATAAAAACTTTATCATGCACCCGTTAGCATCATTCAAGTTCTCAACCAAGACATAAGAGTCATCAGTTCAAATTAACAGCTTTCCTATGTGGCTATCAGCATCGAAATTAGTTGACAACAATCATTTACTTCTCTTCAAAATTAGAAGAATATATGTAGTCTGCGTTTACCTGGTAGATACATTTCCAAATGTTGAGTTTGTTTAAGTTTGTTTTACAAAATTATGCAATGATCTTTTTTACAAACCTTCAGTAACAACGTAGGCTTTGAGAAAAGACTAATAAGAAATAAGTAACGATCTAATGCAAGACAATTCAAAACATAAATATCAATTCTCTTTCGCTTGTCACAATTGAATTCCTTACCAGTAACTTTTCAGAATAAACAACACACAGTATTTGTATAACGTAAACAAACTTTGGATAAAGGTGGAAAACTTAACAAAATATTTGATTTCTGATGAAACTTCAAAAGGAATGATATAGCTTTATGTAACATTCAAGTGTGCAGTGTTTGATATGAGATCCCCCCCTAAAGCCACACATTCCCCGATAGATTTGTTGTTAATATTTCTCATAAATCCGCACATTGCCTGATAGAAGTTTGTTGTTAATATTTCTCATAAATCCACACATGGCCTAAGAGAAGTTTGTTGTTTGACATGTGAGATCGATACGAAGAGTAAAGCGTTCAAACACTCACCTCGATCTGCCAATACATAACCAGTCTCTCAACTCTGAGTTATTGCACTGTCCACATCATTATCAGTTTATGTCTGCTCGTGTATTCTCATAACACAATATCATGTCCTTGACATGTGCAGTAATTGTCATCTTTGTATAATGATCAAATGAAATTCATTAGATCATCAACTACATTGTCAATGATGATTTCACAATCATAGATCATATAAGCTATATACAACATTAAAAACGTTGTCGTTGATGACCACCAACAAAGATCCTATAAGCTATATATAACATAAACATATCTTCAGCATGGATAGTTACCTTGCGTATTGATCTCTAATAAAAACTGATTGGTCATAAAATATGTTTTCGCTGATGATTGGACACATATTAAGTGATGATATATAGTTATCACTGTTTCCTTTATTTACACAACTAATCGTATATCAACCAATAACCTGTTACTAAAAAACTAATTGTTTTACTTAAATGAGGAGTTTTCATTCACATTATCTGGAAACAGTTCCATCTACGCAGAGAGCCCTGAAACCTTTCAGCGCCATGGCCAATTTTGACGAAAGAATTCGATAACACCAGGTACTTCTCGCCCACATCACAATGGAAACTCTTTAGCCAATTTGTTAAAATAACCTCATCATGTTAAATTGATAATTTTACCTAATTTTGAGACATGGCCACTGTGTACCTTGGTAAAATTAGAAATTGGTACATTGTCCATGTATACTATTATGCCCATCCATGTGTCATAAAATTTTCAACTCTTATGAGCAGTAAAAATTAAAACACTGTTACAAAATCTTGCCATGTTCATCCATCATGCAATGCTGTATAGAAATCATGTATTATCTCTGTAATATGTATTTATGTTTACATTCATGTAAAAACTATAGTTTAGTTGTGTACTATAGGCCTGTGGCCTTTTCAGTATGAATAAAAAAAATTAAAAAAAAGATTGAAAAAAGATTGATTGAACACACCAAAGAATATGTTTTAGATTTTCCTGAATGTTTTAGTTTCATTCCCTCATTCCTCAGATACATGGTGATACGGCTACCATGGCCGATGAAGTTCACCAGCAATGGTTGGATTAGGGCGATCCCTTAGTAGTATAGACGTTAAGATACCAGAAAAATGACGTCATCATTTCCTGTGTATCCGCCATTTTTATACCCCCGCTACGAAGTAGTCGGGGGTATATAGCGCTCAGCGCGTCCGTCCGTCCGTCCGTCCGTCCGGAACACTTTTGGTTCCGCTCATAGCTCAAATACTACTTGTTCAATTTTTATGAAACTTTATACATGTACACTTTATGGTCCCTAGATGTGCCTTTTCTATGTTTCCCTCAGATTCCATGATTATTTTTTTCAGATTTTCCACTTTTAAGCGTCTTTGTGTGCGCGTCTATGGTCACACTTTTGGTTCCGCTCATAACTCAAATACTACTTGTTCAAATGTTATGAAACTTTATACATGTACACTTTATGGTCCCTAGATGTGCCTTTTCTATGTTTCACTCAGATTCCATGATTATTTTTTCAGATTTTCCACTTTTAAGGGTCTTTGTGTGCGCGTCTATGCTTACACTTTTGGTTCCGCTCATAACTCAAATACTACTTGATCAATTGTTATGAAACTTTATGTATGTACACTTTATGGTCCCCACATGTGCCTTTTGTATGTTTCGTACTCTAATTTGCATAATTTATGCAAATTTTCTCCGTTTTTCGACTTTGCCATTCAGTTTTTGTTCCACTCATAACTCAACTACTAATTGTTCAAATGTCTTGTAACTTGATACATATAATCATCACGATGTGTACATCTGCCTTTTGTATGTTTCATACCCTCATTTGCATAATTTATGCAAATATTCTCCATTTTCGACTTAACCATTCACACTTTTTGTTCCACTCATAACTCTGAAAGCAGTTGTCCAAATGTTAAGAAACTTGATATGTACAATCACCATGATGTGTACATCTGCCTTTTGTATGTTTCATACCCTCATTTGCATAATTTATGCAAATTTTCTCCGTTTTTAATCCTCGCTATTCACACTTTTGGTTCCGCTCATAACTCAAATACTACTTGTTCAAATGTTATGAAACTTTATACATGTACACTTTATGGTCCCTAGATGTGCCTTTTCTATGTTTCACTCAGATTCCATGATTATTTTTTCAGATTTTCCACTTTTAAGGGTCTTTGTGTGCGCGTCTATGCTTACACTTTTGGTTCCGCTCATAACTCAAATACTACTTGTTCAATTGTTATGAAACTTTATGTATGTACACTTTATGGTCCCCACATGTGCCTTTTGTATGTTTCGTACTCTAATTTGCATAATTTATGCAAATTTTCTCCGTTTTTCGACTTTGCCATTCAGTTTTTGTTCCACTCATAACTCAAATACTAATTGTTCAAATGTCTTGTAACTTGATACATATAATCATCACGATGTGTACATCTGCCTTTTGTATGTTTCATACCCTCATTTGCATAATTTATGCAAATATTCTCCATTTTCGACTTAACCATTCACACTTTTTGTTCCACTCATAACTCTGAAAGCAGTTGTCCAAATGTTAAGAAACTTGATATGTACAATCACCATGATGTGTACATCTGCCTTTTGTATGTTTCATACCCTCATTTGCATAATTTATGCAAATTTTCTCCGTTTTTAATCCTCGCTATTCACACTTTTTGTTCCACTCATAACTCAGACACTAATTGTTCAAATGTTACGAAACCACTGATGTGTACATCTGTCATTTTTATATTTCATACCCTCATTTGCATATTTGTATGTTTCATACCCTCATTTGCATATTTAATGACATTTTTCAAAATTTTCGACTTTTACTTCTAAAACATGCTTACAAGTGTAATACTTACTCTGCTTTAATAATACTTATATATAATGGTCTGTTCATACAAAAGTTTAAACATTGATGCCCTTTTGCTATTTTCAAACATTTCTTTTTTACCAATGTTAAAAGCGGGGGTATCATGAGTGAGCTGTGCTCACTAATTCTCTTGTTTTTTTTAGAATGACGTCAGGGGGCACAGGTGACCTATAGGCGACCTTGGAATGTATGGTCATGGGATCTATCATAAACAAATTTTAATTCCTGTGTTTCCGTCATTTGAATGACGTCAATGGGGGCTCAGGTGACCTTTAGGCCACCTTTGAATGTGTGGTCATGGGATCTAAAGAATAGCGTTGCGCCTTCATGATTAAATCATGTCGTACCAAGTTGCAACCATTACTTCGTTTGGAAGGATCATCTTAACCTTGGATAGTGATGTTTAACTGATGATTGAACTTTCTGATGTCTGAATGTAAATAAGGGAATAATACTGCTTGGAGCTTTTGAATTATCATTCCGTTGTAGATGTGACGTGAGCTATTCATATTTCTACATTTTATGAAAATGTGTCAGAAACTCCTGCACTTTTCATGGTGATTTCAAATTCATGTAGGAGTTAATGCTTAGAAATCAACATTATATAAGAATGAAATGTGAATGTGATTGATACTAATATGAAGATACGACCCCGTGTCATTGTTATCAGATGAGTTCATGATGTGATACTAGTTATACATTTTCTATCATGAGTTTGATAAGAACTGTATTACTCAAATTTTGTTAAAGCTAACTGTAACTATGTCATCATTTAAGGACCGTTTTACAGCTAGTTTTAACTAGATTTTGTTATTTTACAGAAGTTAATTTAGTATTCTATTCAATCCTTACAAAGCGAAATTGGTGACAGTCAAGCCAAGTCAAATACCATTTGGACTTTCAATCAGAACGCACAACTCACAACAGTAATGAGTGAATATGAGCAGCAGTTTTATTGACAATGTAGATATACTTATTACACTTCTGAGTCTAGGTAATTGTTACTGTTTCATACAGAAAACACAATACCATACAGCTCGGTGAATGATTCAAATCCACATGCAAAATGAAACAGAGACCATATTGACTTATTTTAGGTAATTGAAGTCAGTAGAGCTCCTGACATTACTGTTCAATCCGTCACGTCTGTGAGATTTCCTGAGAACTCCCTGCCCGCCCTGCATCACGTGACTTCTCTGAGAGCAAAGCCTTTGTACAATATCCTGTATATACAGCAGAACTCCCTCTGATTACTGGATACAGTTCTTCAATACTCAGGTCAGAGATGAGACAAGCAGGCTGAGCCAGGATTAATCAAAAAACGTTTATTAAGCTGTTGCCTCGCTTCCACTGACTTGGATAAGCAAAGCTAATTATATTTTAAAAACCTGGGTGCTTCCAGCTCATCTGTCATGTGGAACCACTTTTTGTAATTGATTTGAACTCAATGCTACAGGGCAGTATGGTATGTGTCTATAAAGGAATCAATCGTCATTCATCGCAAGCATGTGTTATAACAGTTCAGGATTATAGTATGTCCCGATGGTCTGTGTTATAACAGTTCAGGATTATAGTATGTCCCGATGGTCTGTGTTATAACAGTTCAGGATTCTAGTATGTCCCGATGGTCTGTGTTATAACAGTTCAGGATTATAGTATGTCCCGATGGTCTGTGTTATAACAGTTCAGGATTATAGTATGTCCCGATGGTCTGTGTAATAACAGTTCAGGATTATAGTATGTCCCGATGGTCTGTGTTATAACAGTTCAGGATTCTAGTATGTCCCGATGGTCTGTGCTATAACAGTTCAGGATTATAGTATGTCCCGATGGTCTGTGTTATAACAGTTCAGGATTATAGTATGTCCCGATGGTCTGTGTTATAACAGTTCAGGATTATAGTATGTCCCGATGGTCTGTGTTATAACAGTTCAGGATTATAGTATGTCCCGATGGTCTGTGTTATAACAGTTCAGGATTATAGTATGTCCCGATGGTCTGTGTTATAACAGTTCAGGATTATAGTATGTCCCGATGGTCTGTGTTATAACAGTTCAGGATTCTAGTATGTCCCGATGGTCTGTGTTATAACAGTTCAGGATTATAGTATGTCCCGATGGTCTGTGTTATAACAGTTCAGGATTATAGTATGTCCCGATGGTCTGTGTTATAACAGTTCAGGATTATAGTATGTCCCGATAGTCTGTGTTATAACAGTTCAGGATTATAGTATGTCCCGATGGTCTGTGTTATAACAGTTCAGGATTATAGTATGTCCCGATGGTCTGTGTTATAACAGTTCAGGATTATAGTATGTCCCGATGGTCTGTGTTATAACAGTTCAGGATTATAGTATGTCCCGATGGTCTGTGTTATAACAGTTCAGGATTATAGTATGTCCCGATGGTCTGTGTTATAACAGTTCAGGATTATAGTATGTCCCGATGGTCTGTGTTATAACAGTTCAGGATTATAGTATGTCCCGATGGTCTGTGTTATAACAGTTCAGGATTATAGTATGTCCCGATGGTCTGTGTTATAACAGTTCAGGATTATAGTATGTCCCGATGGTCTGTGTTATAACAGTTCAGGATTATAGTATGTCCCGATGGTCTGTGTTATAACAGTTCAGGATTATAGTATGTCCCGATGGTCTGTGTTATAACAGTTCAGATTATAGTATGTCCCGATGGTCTGTGTTATAACAGTTCAAGATTAAAGTATGTCCCGATGGTCTGTGTTATAACAGTTCAGGATTATAGTATGTCCCGATGGTCTGTGTTATAACAGTTCAAGATTATAGTATGTCCCGATGGTCTGTGTTATAACAGTTCAGGATTATAGTATGTCCCGATGGTCTGTGTTATAACAGTTCAGGATTATAGTATGTCCCGATGGTCTGTGTTATAACAGTTCAGGATTATAGTATGTCCCGATAGTCTGTGTTATAACAGTTCAGGATTATAGTATGTCCCGATGGTCTGTGTTATAACAGTTCAAGATTATAGTATGTCCCGATGGTCTGTGTTATAACAGTTCAGGATTATAGTATGTCCCGATGGTCTGTGTTATAACAGTTCAGGATTATAGTATGTCCCGATAGTCTGTGTTATAACAGTTCAGGATTATAGTATGTCCCGATGGTCTGTGTTATAACAGTTCAAGATTATAGTATGTCCCGATGGTCTGTGTTATAACAGTTCAGGATTATAGTATGTCCCGATGGTCTGTGTTATAACAGTTCAGGATTATAGTATGTCCCGATGGTCTGTGTTATAACAGTTCAGGATTATAGTATGTCCCGATGGTCTGTGTTATAACAGTTCAGGATTATAGTATGTCCCGATGGTCTGTGTTATAACAGTTCAGGATTATAGTTGGTCCCGATGGTCTGTGTTATAACAGTTCAGGATTATAGTATGTCCCGATGGTCTGTGTTATAACAGTTCAGGATTAAAGTATGTCCCGATGGTCTGTGTTATAACAGTTCAGGATTATAGTATGTCCCGATGGTCTGTGTTATAACAGTTCAGGATTATAGTATGTCCCGATGGTCTGTGTTATAACAGTTCAGGATTATAGTATGTCCCGATGGTCTGTGTTATAACAGTTCAGGATTATAGTATGTCCCGATGGTCTGTGTTATAACAGTTCAAGATTAAAGTATGTCCCGATGGTCTGTGTTATAACAGTTCAGGATTATAGTATGTCCCGATGGTCTGTGTTATAACAGTTCAGGATTAAAGTATGTCCCGATGGTCTGTGTTATAACAGTTCAGGATTATAGTATGTCCCGATGGTCTGTGTTATAACAGTTCAGGATTATAGTATGTCCCGATGGTCTGTGCTATAACAGTTCAGGATTATAGTATGTCCCGATGGTCTGTGTTATAACAGTTCAGGATTATAGTATGTCCCGATGGTCTGTGTTATAACAGTTCAGGATTATAGTATGTCCCGATGGTCTGTGTTATAACAGTTCAGGATTATAGTTTGTCCCGATGGTCTGTGTTATAACAGTTCAGGATTATAGTATGTCCCGATGGTCTGTGTTATAACAGTTCAGGATTATAGTATGTCCCGATGGTCTGTGTTATAACAGTTCAGGATTATAGTATGTCCCGATGGTCTGTGTTATAACAGTTCAGATTATAGTATGTCCCGATGGTCTGTGTTATAACAGTTCAAGATTAAAGTATGTCCCGATGGTCTGTGTTATAACAGTTCAGGATTATAGTATGTCCCGATGGTCTGTGTTATAACAGTTCAGGATTATAGTATGTCCCGATAGTCTGTGTTATAACAGTTCAGGATTATAGTATGTCCCGATGGTCTGTGTTATAACAGTTCAAGATTATAGTATGTCCCGATGGTCTGTGTTATAACAGTTCAGGATTATAGTATGTCCCGATGGTCTGTGTTATAACAGTTCAGGATTATAGTATGTCCCGAGGGTCTGTGTTATAACAGTTCAGGATTATAGTATGTCCCGATGGTCTGTGTTATAACAGTTCAGGATTATAGTATGTCCCGATGGTCTGTGTTATAACAGTTCAGGATTATAGTATGTCCCGATGGTCTGTGTTATAACAGTTCAGGATTATAGTATGTCCCGATGGTCTGTGTTATAACAGTTCAGATTATAGTATGTCCCGATGGTCTGTGTTATAACAGTTCAGGATTATAGTATGTCCCGATGGTCTGTGTTATAACAGTTCAAGATTATAGTATGTCCCGATGGTCTGTGTTATAACAGTTCAGGATTATAGTATGTCCCGATGGTCTGTGTTATAACAGTTCAGGATTATAGTATGTCCCGATGGTCTGTGTTATAACAGTTCAGGATTATAGTATGTCCCGATGGTCTGTGTTATAACAGTTCAAGATTATAGTATGTCCCGATGGTCTGTGTTATAACAGTTCAGGATTATAGTATGTCCCGATGGTCTGTGTTATAACAGTTCAGGATTATAGTATGTCCCGATGGTCTGTGTTATAACAGTTCAGGATTATAGTATGTCCCGATGGTCTGTGTTATAACAGTTCAGGATTATAGTATGTCCCGATGGTCTGTGTTATAACAGTTCAGGATTATAGTATGTCCCGATGGTCTGTGTTATAACAGTTCAGGATTATAGTATGTCCCGATAGTCTGTGTTATAACAGTTCAGGATTATAGTATGTCCCGATGGTCTGTGTTATAACAGTTCAGGATTATAGTATGTCCCGATGGTCTGTGTTATAACAGTTCAGGATTATAGTATGTCCCGATGGTCTGTGTTATAACAGTTCAGGATTATAGTATGTCCCGATGGTCTGTGTTATAACAGTTCAGGATTATAGTATGTCCCGATGGTCTGTGTTATAACAGTTCAGGATTATAGTATGTCCCGATGGTCTGTGTTATAACAGTTCAGGATTATAGTATGTCCCGATGGTCTGTGTTATAACAGTTCAGGATTATAGTATGTCCCGATGGTCTGTGTTATAACAGTTCAGGATTATAGTATGTCCCGATAGTCTGTGTTATAACAGTTCAGGATTATAGTTGGTCCCGATGGTCTGTGTCAGGGCCTGAAGCATGGAATCAAGTCACGAGCACATACGTTACACTGACGGGAACCGTTTGAAGCAGTAGGGAACAATATATGGATGTCATTACAGTAGGGAACAATATATGGATTTCTAAATTTGACAAACTTCATCCCCCTTAATATTAGGATGGTATATAAATGCCTAATGGAAACCTGATGCTTGTAGTGAAGGGTTTCTACAACTCAAAGATGAATACATGGCCCAACTAGTGTCCAGGATGTCCAGTGGAAATACGTCAGTTTCATAGAGACTATTTCATTGTTTTTGCCAAATATCATTTCTATCTCATCGAGTGAAGTGAGAAAGTGATATTTTCACGAGTGGCGCAGATAGTCTATTTATTATATAACTTAAATCTGCATAAAACAACGTAAAACGTGACATTGAACGCTGAGAGCGGTCTTGATTGTCATAATCCTAACAACTCCCCGTTAAACGTTCACGATAAATGCAGAGAGAAAATAATTCGACTGAAATAAGTCGATATTTAAAACAGACACTGTTTTACAAAATAAATCTGATGTGAATGTTTATTTACGGTACCATCTAGTCAAGTGAAGATGCCTAAGACATTGAAAAAAGCAAGTTGTGTCGTTATTTCAAACGCGAAGTGATACATCATACAGCGAGTGACGTTCGTTATTGTCTGTCACATACCTCTCGCCTCACCAAGATTTTCACGAGTAAAGAACTACTATGCAACATATCAACAATAAATGAAGTTCAGAGTGTTAAGGAATATTGAATAAGATATTAACACCACAAAAGGTCAACAGTCATTGACTGAAACATCACAACATTGGCGTTCACCGTAAGATGTGGAAAGCAAGGGAGGTAATCACTTTACAAAGGGAGATAATTTCATTTCAAAGGGAAACAATCATCAAAAGTAAATCCGGCCACACGTTAGTCACAGCAGTGAAAAAATGACTTATATTTTCACTGTAGTGAAAATATGACTTTCTACTGCTTATGTGCAGATATGGATTACATTTTCATCGTATAATCACATATTTCATTGCTAGTTATATATTAAAAGTATTTATGAAACCAGTGCAACAGTAAATACGATCAGCTGCATCTCATCATGGAGTGGGGAATGATAATATTTAATGTTCATCGATCCTGTAAAAGAGCAACGATATGTAAATGCTGCTAAATAATGGCTGCGTACTATTATCATAATGATATAAATGTCATAATTATATGGTTAAACAGGTTCTTCAAATATTCTCTTAGGTCTCTGATGTATGTAAATAATGAATGGAAGTTAGTAGGAATACATTTTGGGGAAGCTCATGATACATTATGTTTCCCTCAGTGTTTTCACTAGCAATTTGTAGTAAGGGGTTGATTGAAAAGGCACATGGCTTTCAAAAGAAAAATTCGGTTTCTTAATCTAAAAAATCTCCATGAATGTACATGTATGTTGGCCTATTCATCTCATGGGCTTTCTGTGTGTAACGATAGGTAGAGAGAACTTGATGATGTTATTACTTTTAATATTGAAATTGATTGAAGGTTATGATTATGTATGTCATTCAGCAACTAACTGCAGTTATATACACTTCCAGGCAAAAGAAATGCCTTCTCCTCTTCAAAAAAGTAAAAGCTCAAAATAATGTTGGCAGATAAAGTAACGTTATAATGTATGTTAGTTAGCAATTGTCTTGTGAATAAGTGTACTCAATTTCATTCATCAGGGCGTGAATGTTAAACTCGCATTATCAACACTGTTTTTGGTCAGTAAATGTAACCTAAACATTGATAAAATATAAAAAAAAAATCAGCTGATGTAAAATGTATTTAACATAATCTTTTATTTTGGAGGTAGGCATTTATTGTGCCCGAAAGTGTCGGTGCTGTATCAGCTGTTCAGTATTTGAGGTATTGTGAACAGCTTAGTGATTAAAAGCCTCCAAACCATCCACTTTTATCTTCAAGAACATTAATGAAGTATTCATTTGTGAAAGAAGTTCACATTATCCGCGAGAATAATACATTCAGTGTAGTCACTTTATCCTTATTTCAGCTTGACATCCTAAGCTGATATTGGATAAATACCAAGATATAGATGTTGTTTTCTTTGTTGACAAGAACACTGCAGTTTGTTGTCGCCTTCCCAAACTTTACATATTTGTTTTTCGCCATCGTTCAGGTTAAAATCAGACTATATGACGTATAATTACAGTATCCATGTATTATATTGAACTGTGTAATAACAACTATTTTGGTGCTGATAGACATTAGGATTGCTAATACCCTACTAGTTCTAACGGTACAAGTGTAGTTTATTTAAGAATTCCATTCCGTTTTTCTTATGTGTCCAACTGCACCATTCTGAAGGTCACAACGGAACAGGTCTCAAGGTTGCCGGACATTATCCATCCAGGACGATCGATCACAGGAAGTTCCTCGCGGAATCAATACGAGCGCAGCTTCCTCCTTCCACTTCCTTCTTGAAGCTTCTCTGAAAAACAGTCCTCTAAACGATGATAAACTGATGAGTCCGCATCCCCATGTGGTACAGGAAAGAAACTATTATTTCATAGCTAGAAGATCAATATGTTTTTACTTGAACTTCGTGTAAAGTTGTCAGTTAGTTCATGGAAATATTTATATTGACAATAAGACAACATATTGGTTATTTTGTAAAAAATAAAGTAAACAGTGAAAAATACTTCCAAAAAGGTCAATGAAAAAACCAAGATATATGGATAGTCAACTTCTTTATAGCAATGAATGGGACGTTTTGTGTACATACTAACACCGTTATCAAGCAAGTGCACTTGCTTGATAACGGTGTTAGTATCTACGCCGAAACGTCGCATTCATTGCAATAAAAAAAAGTTGACTATACATATATCTTGGTTTTCTTCATCTCTACAACTTCTAAAATGCCTCTCAAAGAAAATAGGTCAATGTTTAGCATTTCAAGAACGTTGATAGTATAGTTTGAAGCACATGAAACGCACCAACTTTCACCTCAAGTTCTCTGACTAACACCGGTATTGTGATATGCCTTTCAAACACATCTTTACCGTAGCACTTTTTTTCACAAACGTTGCTAAGTTTATTGGAATATCTATTTCATGACAACTTTATAGTAATTTGTAAATAGAATAAAATTATTAAAATGGAACTTTACACAATTTAACACACACTCTGGGTGTTTTTTAACAGATCGTCAATACCCTTTGACAAACACACCCCATGATACTTATACTAGGTTAACGTCTTAATAATGTCACTGCCAAACATACACTTTTCAAAAGACCTCAGCTTAACCCATGACTAAACACTAAAATGTAATTCTCCCCTAAAGTAACATCTGATACTTTATCGCTGTAATACATTTGCCTTCCTGTTTTAGACAATTGCAGAATCATCAAACAAACACAAATCATCAGCATAAAATACAAAAATATCACGAAACACTTCATCAGCAAATTTACCTCAAATATTCGATTCAACTCAACAACACAAAGAGAAAACAGCAGAGTACTCAAAGTACATTCCTGTTTTGATATAAGGTGAATCGATTTCTGTATCTGATATATATCAAATATAATCATATCGAGCTCAGTGTCCCTACCACAGAACACTAACACACCATGACAATATTCCTACCTGTTGACATGCGAGCTGACGACTGTGGAGTAGTTCTACATTATGTTAGTCACGGTGCCAAGCATGTGACAACGTATCTTTCCAAATCATATTTTATTGTATAAATCGTCCTGCTTGAATTGACACAGTAAAACGTCCAAGAATGAATAAAACCGATTCTGTTCCTGATGAATAAAAGTGGCAAAATATTACATCTACTGTGATAAATAGTTCGCACTCATTAGCTGCAATGTCTTGCAACATTTAATCCTCGCAACATGATCTATATTGATCAGACTGAATGGACACGTTTATGGATATGATATGCAGAACGTGTGTTCTATATTTGTTGACTCGTTATTTTCTAAATATATCAAGTTGCTGTGTGATTTATATTTTTCAACTTCTCTTACGTATCATCTGTATGTACCTAGAACATGTATATTCTAGTGATATAACAATCAGTGGATCATTGTCATCAGGTGTAACATTTGAAACAAAACCCGAATGAGGAATGATTTACGGCTCTGCATTTCACAATACCTTATTGAATGTAGCAGTTGTTATACTTACAAACAACAAGGCAACCGTAAACATGCCAACAAAGATACTCAAAAAGTGACAATAACTACATGGTTACATCATGTCTGCAGACGCCAAGTAAACTACATTTTAAAAGTTTTATTTGAACATTTTTTTAAACATTTTTTCTCAAACATCCTCGTTATGGACTCTCCACAACGGTAACATTTTCTGCCATGTTTTATGACCAAATATGCTTCCACGAATTTACGTCGACGAAGGTATTCCATAGACAATTTCGTTTCACTAAGACGTTAAGCGTTCTGTCCAAAAGTCATTTTGAACAATACTTTCAGCACCCTATTTGTGTTCAAACAGACATAAAAATAAATACCATGATGGGTGAAAGTGTGTATACTTCTATATAACACATCTGCTTATCAAAGACATTTAAAATGTTTAACCTGCAGCAGTAACTCGTTGTTCACCCTGTGTCGTTTATTTTCCTATTAGTTTATAAGGAAAATCCAACAGTTCTCTATCCATTGAAACGGTTTACGAATTTGTCGATGCTGTGATAATAACGTGTTCATTCATAAAGTCATTTGATCGGTATATTACCAACTTCAAGAAAACCAATTGAACAGCTTAGTGCGTGATGAAATCTGAACACACCAGGTCATGATACGTGAGATCCACAGAGCACGGGGATTCCAACAGTCTAACTACACATCTCGTCTGTACACAGATCAGTGCCGAGACTTAGAGAAGGAAGATGAGACACGTGGTCTCAGTGCTGTATTCTCAGTCAGCACCCTGATTAATGGAAGGATCTGATGTTTACAGAGATCGGGATTCATCACAACTGTGTGCATTAGTATACCCTCAACGTTGTCCTGGGCGCTTTCCTTCTGTACAGGGATCAGGGCGATGAACTATTAACTATTGATCAGTGTATAGATGCAGGGGTCACCGAAATATTGAGTTTACAAACAAAAACTTGGATATGTTCTAAAGTTAGTGGAGTGAGATCAATTAAACGTGTACGATTTGCTAGAATCATGTGTTCGCTGTGCAGTAAGAAAGATGTGAGTACGAGTGAGAAATATGTTACTTGGGAGGGGTGGAAGGGGTAACTAATAATGTCGAGGAAACATAAAATGCATCTTAGTTAGTAAATCCACTCATACAATTTACATTTCAAGATAAAATTGACGAAAATGTTTGAAATTAAACTCTATTTTGGTAAATGCACAAAAATCATCTTTGTTGATGAGTGGCATTGTTTATTACGCAGCCGACTAAGAAACAATATTCTGCATTTATCAATTTAATCTACTATTGGTTTGAAATTGAAACACTTTTGAGAACAAAACACAACGACTGATAAAAAGTTTATACTAATCAATAATATATGTATAAAGTAAATGCCCCGTAATTGCTTTTTGGCATTGGTTTCCTTAAATGGGAAAGGATAAACTTCTTTGGGTGGCCAAATACTTCCAACTAAACAATGTTGCTGCATTAAATACAGATGCTTCTAGATGACAATGGTTAATTCACCTTGTACTCAGCTCAGTCACATAGGCGATAACTCTGAATAGCAGTTCATCTTGAGCAAGTCGAGCAGCAGGTTGGCTATCTGAATGATGAAATATTTCCATACTGGGAGAGATGTGTGTTCTACTGATATCGTTATCCTATATGTAGGACATATACCCAATTATCCATCTATTACTTCAGTAAAAAGGTTACATTATAAACTCCAATTGGTCACACAATCAAGACAAACATTCATCAGTGATTCAAGGTTGAAATTCGCCATATACGAGTTACCAAAATGTACTGCTGGGTGGACAGAGGTACACTTCGAACTAAGTCACTTATCAAGGGTGACCTTTCAAATTCTTACTCACCAATCCACATGGCGACCCGCGTCTATTGTTGCTGAACTTCACTGTCGACTGAGCTATATACAACACCACTTGTTAGCATATAATGATGATCTGTATATGTCGTCATCGGCAGTTAGCGCATACTTGTCAACATTATTGTTAATTATCACACACGTTCCGTCAACAGATGTCTAGCACCTACTTATAGTCAGGATCTTTGACGTAATAACCACAGAGTTAGGAGTCTCCTTGCCTTGTCATAGTCAGATGGTAAAAAATGCGTGTTTCGGTTATTTGGTATATTTTGTCTGAACCAACACAAACCAATAACGGGAAAACAATTGACAAGGAAGAAATCATTATCTATAAAAGAACTCACAAAATAATTGTTAAATATTCATTTGGCGAAGATGCTTTCAGATTCCAATTGGTATTTGGTTTCACCTTGAAGCAAGAAACGATTGGCGTCGAAAAGAAAACATTGACATGTATGTGTTACATTCAATATTAACGATGTACTCAGCCAAACCCACTAAGTTTATACATGTATGTGTTACATTCAATATTAACGATGTACTTAGCCAAACACACTAAGTTTATACATGTATGTGTTACATTCAACATTAACGATGTACTCAACCAAACACAGTAAGTGTATACATGTACGTAAGTTATCAGGATGTTTAACGCAATCATTAAGAAATATGATCGCGGCACAAGATAATGGTAACTTAATATCACCAGTCCTTTAAACCCAATACGCTGAAAACACCCCTCCTGCCTGAAGGTTCAACAATAGCTTCTCCCACGGGGGCCCATCTCTTGCTGAGAAATCTAATTCCATTGAACAGGTCGCCTTAAAACACAATTAAGCTTCTCGTGAGTTTTTCACCCAGCAGGAACACTGACACGATCAATATATAGAAGGTTGGCTGTCTAGATGACGTATAGGTCTCAAGTCTTTATAAGCGTATGGTTTGGGGTAATTAATCTGCTTGATAACATTCACTGTTGAAAAAATATAACAAGCAGCATTGTCAATACCTATTCAGTGGATGGATTGATACACTAAACAGTAAAATATGTCTATGTTAGTAGTTTGGTCACATGGTTTAAAGTAGATCTACAATTGCAATTATGAATACATTGAGATTATTAACATACGCTCTGTTTAATGATGTAATGATACTTAAATCAATGTTGTTGTAATCTGTATCAAATAGGACTTTGTAATGATGTTTACTAAATTAATTAAAAACTAAGGATACAAGATGAAACCGAATGACTTCTGAAAGTCAGTTCAGTGCAACACGAACACTCTTTGTTCTCATCTCATGTTTCCTGTTTGTCAGACTGGTTAGGAAATCTGTATTCATTTAGTTCAGATTGATACATCTACATCTTCCACCGAGTTACTTTACAGACAGCAATGAATCACCTCTGGACCATGTTGACATTATCTATACATCAGATATATTTAATAAGACTAGAGGGGTATTTTCTTTGTATTGCAATTGTTTAATAGAAATTAAAACTGTGGATAGGTTTTAACAAGAACGCCGATATCGGTACCCTTTTAACCACATAACCAAATATAATTATAATAGGTTAATTACTAAATTGTTTTATTGCCAAATATACACAACCTACCACAATTCCTGAAGACTAAAATATCATTCTCATCTTAATGTTTATCTTTATCCTATTGATTACTAAACTGCACTTGAAAATATCTATCTTCCTCAACGAAGCAATGGATCCTCTCGATATCAGCTCTCATGGAATGTGTGGAGAATATCTTTGTACATACTCAACATTAAAGTCTAGAAAATTGAACAATAACTTATTAAAGAAAAATAATGTAAGGATGAACAACTGTTTTTTATTTGGAAAGATGAAGTTCATACTTTACAATGTTACGGAATCTGTAGCGAAACGCCCTGCTCTCGGGTAACTTTAATGTTGTTGTTTATACATATAAGATTGTTATTATTTGACTTCCAACTTTTAGAAAAACACTCAAAGAATTTATATTATTTCCTCAAAGGTGTCTCTAACGTGAAATATCCTGACTGTATCTCTGTTTGAAAGCGGCTCCGCTGTAAATCTTCAGACAGTGGATAACATGGGACATGGTAACGGATGACAATAACATGTTATCAGACAGACAATGGGGAAATGGTAACTGGTGACAATAACATGTTATCAGAAAGACAATGGGGAAATGGTAACGGGTGACAATAACATGTTATCAGAAAGACAATGGGGAAATGGTAACTGGTGACAATAACATGTTATCAGACAGACAATGGGGAAATGGTAACGGGTGACAATAACATGTTATCAGAAAGATAATGGGGGAAATGGTAACTGGTGACAATAACATGTTATCAGAAAGACAATGGGGGAAATGGTAACTGGTGACAATAAAATGTTATCAGAAAGACAATGGGGGAAATGGTAAAGGGTGACAATAACATGTTATCAGAAAGACAATGGGGGAAATGGTGACGGATGACAATAACATGTTATCAGAAAGACAATTGGGAAATTGTAACTGGTGACAATAACATGTTATCAGAAAGACAATGGGGGAAATGATAACTGGTGACAATAACATGTTATCAGAAAGACAATTGGGAAATTGTAACTGGTGACAATAACATGTTATCAGAAAGACAATTGGGGAAATGGTAACTGGTGACAATAACATGTTATCAGAAAGACAATGGGGGAAATGGTAACTGGTGACAATAACTTGTTATCAGAAAGACAATGGGGGAAATGGTAAAGGGTGACAATAACATGTTATCAGAAAGACAATGGGGGAAATGGTAAAGGGTGACAATAACATGTTATCGGAAAGATAATGGAGGAAATGGTGACGGATGACAATAACATGTTAGCAGAAAGACAATTGGGAAACTGTAACTGGTGACAATAACATGTTATCAGAAAGACAATGGGGGAAATGGTAACTGGTGACAATAACATGTTATCAAAATCAGAAAGACAATGGGGGAAATGGTTACTGGTGACAATAACATGTTATCAGAAAGACAATGGGGGAAATGGTAACTGGTGACAATAACATGTTATCAGAAAGACAATGGGGGAAATGGTAACGGTTATCAATAATCGTGGCTGGCAATCATCACGCCGTCACAAAAATGCTCTGACATATGTGATGTAATTAAATTAAAAAAATTAAGGTTACAAAATTTTTCTTTTGGCAGATTGAAAGCCAGAATAATGCCACAAACTATCTTTGTCACTGTAAAGAGTTTGCAGACTCAATCTTACTCTAGCTACTTCACATCATACCAACTAATGTCTCACTTCACATCATACCAACTAATGTCTAACTTCACATCATACCAACTAATGTCTAACTTCACATCATACCAACTAATGTCTAACTTCACTTCATACCAACTTATGTCTAACTTCACTTCATACCAACTAATGTCTAACTTCACATCATACCAACTAATGTCTAACTTCACATCATACCAACTAATGTCTAACTTCACATCATACCAACTAATGTCTAACTTCACTTCATACCAACTAATGTCTAACTTCACATCATACCAACTAATGTCTAACTTCACATCATACCAACTAATGTCTAACTTCACTTCATACCAACTAATGTCTAACTTCACATCATACCAACTAATGTCTAACTTCACATCATACCAACTAATGTCTAACTTCACATCATACCAACTAATGTCTAACTTCACATCATACCAACTAATGTCTAACTTCACATCATACCAACTAATGTCTAACTTCACATCATACCAACTAATGTCTAACTTCACATCATACCAACTAATGTCTAACTTCACATCATACCAACTAATGTCTAACTTCACTTCATACCAACTAATGTCTAACTTCACTTCATACCAACTAATGTCTAACTTCACTTCATACCAACTAATGTCTAACTTCACATCATACCAACTAATGTCTAACTTCACATCATACCAACTAATGTCTAACTTCACATCATACCAACTTATGTCTAACTTCCAGAAAGAAGATAACGAAAAACGATACTAATGCTACCTTATAATGTTACATTTTATAAGTCGTTTTGCTAAAACGAAACGACATTGTAATAAGTAACAACAAAAGATTATGGCAATTTCACTACCAGATTCCATGTTTCAAGTAATCCAAGTATAAAGAAAATCATGCCAGAGACAGGTTGTGAGTCTTTGTTAAGCAATACTGTTGAAAGATTATGAAATATTACTCTGTGTGCTTTCATTTTATAGCCGATATTTCAAAACGGCTTTGATATGAGCCTAATTTGCACTACACATGGTCATCAGGAATCGTTTATCTTGGAGTATATCACACTACAAAGATTGAATTAAGTACAGGTTATTCCGGTCATAGACCACGAAAGAGAAGAAATAACGGAGTGAGGAGGAGTGTTGGAAGCCAGATATTGGATAATAACAAGTGAAATATGTCCTTAGTTTATACTTTTAAGGCTCGCTTTCTCGTCAATTAACTAAAAGAAAAAAGATGGGAACTCATTTATTTATCTCTTTTGGTTATATTCTAAAATCTCAGATTTCAAAACGTTTTAATTCTCCATAATGAAACACTTTCTGTAGACTTGATTTGAAAAACAAATGTATGTTTTCAAAATGATAAATTTGCTTTCTATTATTCAAATCAACACCAACTAGTTACATAAGATTTTATGAAAATAAAATGTAGGTCAATAAAATAAAACATTTCAACACATTGCACGATGTTTAGATAAATTATCAACGACAAGCCACAACAACATACTATTGTAATTACAAAGCATAATTACGAAACATCCGAAAGAAGCCTGAAGGTTCAACAATCTCTTGCTGAGAAATCTAATTCCATTGAACAGGTCGCCTTACAAAACAATTAAGCTTCCCAGGAACAAACAAACAGTGGAGAGCTCAATAGAAGGGGATCTGGGTGATGTTTACACTATATTTCCACAAATATCAGAATTAACACAAGTCTAAAAATGGATTATAAGCTGATTAGTAATTAAACCAAAAGGTTCACAAATCATTGACAATTCTTCATATTTCTAACATAATATGTCTCTACAAGATGTGTGTGTCTTAGTTGTGTGTACTCCGAAATAATCTGAGTTGTATGCTGCAAGAAGATGTGTCTATTTTGTTCGTTAAACCGAGAGAGTAATGCAAGAAACCAAGAAGTCGTATTTGAATGTTAAAAGGTTCAACATACGTCTCATTCAGAGTAATGCAAGAAACAAAGAAAGTCGTATTTGAATGTTAAAAGGTTCAACATACGTCTCATTCAGAGTAATGCAAGAAACAAAGAAAGTAGTATTTGAATGTTAAAGGTTCAACATACGTCTCATTCAGAGTAACGCAAGAAACAAGAAGTCGTATTTGAATGTTAAAAGGTTCAACATACGTCACATTCAGAGTAACGCAAGAAACAAAGAAACTCGTATTTGAATGTTAAAAGGTTCAACATAAATCTCATTCAGAGTAATGCAAGAAACAAAGAAGTCGTATTTGAATGTTAAAAGGTTCAACATACGTCACATTCAGAGTAATGCAAGAAACAAAGAAAGTCGTATTTGAATGTTAAAGGTTCAACATACGTCTCATTCAGAGTAATGCAAGAAACAAAGAAGTCGTATTTGAATGTTAAAAGGTTCAACATACGTCTCATTCAGAGTAATGCAAGAAACAAAGAAAGTCGTATTTGAATGTTAAAGGTTCAACATACGTCTCATTCAGAGTAATGCAAGAAACAAAGAAGTCGTATTTGAATGTTAAAAGGTTCAACATAAGTCTCATTCAGAGTAATGCAAGAAACAAAGAAGTCGTATTTGAATGTTAAAAGGTTCAACATACGTCTCATTCAGAGTAATGCAAGAAACAAAGAAAGTCGTATTTGAATGTTAAAGGCTCAACATACGTCTCATTCAGAGTAATGCAAGAAACAAAGAAGTCGTATTTGAATGTTAAAAGGTTCAACATAAGTCTCATTCAGAGTAATGCAAGAAACAAAGAAGTCGTATTTGAATGTTAAAAGGTTCAACATACGTCTCATTCAGAGTAATGCAAGAAACAAAGAAGTCGTATTTGAATGTTAAAAGGTTCAACATAAGTCTCATTCAGAGTAATGCAAGAAACAAAGAAGTCGTATTTGAATGTTAAAAGGTTCAACATACGTCTCATTCAGAGTAATGCAAGAAACAAAGAAAGTCATATTTGAATGTTAAAAGGTTCAACATACGTCTCATTCAGAGTAATGCAAGAAACGAAGAAGTCGTATTTGAATGTTAAAAGGTTCAACATAAGTCTCATTCAGAGTAATGCAAGAAACAAAGAAAGTCGTATTTGAATGTTAAAGGTTCAACATACGTCTCATTCAGAGTAATGCAAGAAACAAAGAAGTCGTATTTGAATGTTAAAAGGTTCAACATACGTCTCATTCAGAGTAATGCAAGAAACAAAGAAAGTCGTATTTGAATGTTAAAGGTTCAACATACGTCTCATTCAGAGTAATGCAAGAAACAAAGAAGTCGTATTTGAATGTTAACAGGTTCAACATAAGTCTCATTCAGAGTAATGCAAGAAACAAAGAAGTCGTATTTGAATGTTAAAAGGTTCAACATACGTCTCATTCAGAGTAATGCAAGAAACAAAGAAAGTCGTATTTGAATGTTAAAGGTTCAACATACGTCTCATTCAGAGTAATGCAAGAAACAAAGAAGTCGTATTTGAATGTTAAAAGGTTCAACATAAGTCTCATTCAGAGTAATGCAAGAAACAAAGAAGTCGTATTTGAATGTTAAAAGGTTCAACATACGTCTCATTCAGAGTAATGCAAGAAACAAAGAAAGTCGTATTTGAATGTTAAAGGTTCAACATACGTCTCATTCAGAGTAATGCAAGAAACAAAGAAGTCGTATTTGAATGTTAAAAGGTTCAACATAAGTCTCATTCAGAGTAATGCAAGAAACAAAGAAGTCGTATTTGAATGTTAAAAGGTTCAACATACGTCTCATTCAGAGTAATGCAAGAAACAAAGAAAGTCGTATTTGAATGTTAAAAGGTTCAACATACGTCTCATTCAGAGTAATGCAAGAAACGAAGAAGTCGTATTTGAATGTTAAAAGGTTCAACATACGTCTCATTCAGAGTAATGCAAGAAACCAAGAAGTCGTATTTGAATGTTAAAAGGTTCAACATACGTCCCATTCAAACTTGCCTGTATAACGAGGGGCAAAATAACGATACCAGGTGAATCACAAACTATTTCTGCAGGACGAGGTTACATTCTGAATGTCTATGAGGATATATCTCGTTAAATGAAAATTTCATTCATGAGCTTAAGATACTTACAATTTTATATCTGTTCAAACACACAAGGGTTCGGAAATTGCTATTTCCAAGGGACTTTTTTGATATAATGTGTGATTAAGGCATCATGTTATGAAGCATAGAAATCAAGTTAGTACAAGATGTGGTTGGCATAATGTACCTTCTTGGGCTTCAGTTTGTTGACGCATAACTGTACAACGTCATAAAACATGCCAAAATGCAGTTTCGATAACAATCTATTTATTGTAGTATATCTAGCATGATTGTATCGCTGATCTATTTATTGTAGTATATCTAGCATGATTGTATCGCTGATCTATTTATTGTAGTATATCTAGCATGATTGTATCGCTGATCTATTCATTGTAGTATATCTAGCATGATTGTATCGCTGATCTATTCATTGTAGTATATCTAGCATGATTGTATCGCTGATCTATTTATTGTAGTATATCTAGCACTGACCGAGCGATTCATAGACATGGCATATTATTTTGAAATACATTTATATAGTGGGTAAAGCAATTAACTGCTGTGTGCTTTGTTCATCATAACCAGTGTGTCGTGTCATTGATGGCACATCTCCAACTACAGTATATACAGCACTGACAGATGGAATACAAGACTTTCAAGACCTTGTCTTTTGAACATCGTTTGTATACGGTAGTTAATAAAACAATTCACTCCTTTGATTGTCCTGCTTAATATCTCTTAGTCTCATGTCTCTGTGGTGAAGACTCCTTACCACACGTCTCCAACCCTTACGGGTACGGATTGGATAGATGTGAGAGAGGCATGAATTCCCAGCCTTCTTCTTGTGAAATATGTAAATAAATACCTGTACAAGGGGGCTTAAATGTCATAATCTAGACAATCTTAACTTGTGATGTCGAAAAATAGTACTATGTAGTTCATAGATTAGCAAGTAAAAGATAGATGTACAAAGAAAAGTAACTACACACAGGTGACAATCAATGTGGCACCACCATGTCCCTGGAAATATTAAGTTTGATAAAATATAATAACACAGCAGAGTCAGGTGAAGTATGAAATTATTGAAATCAAAGATTACGAAACGTATGTTTGTATTTCGAATTTCAAGTTTGAACATCAGGCTGGTTTCTGTTCATACATCATAACATCTGAAGTGTGAAAGGGTTTGACGCTTAACAGTTCAAGTCTTTCGTTAGTTTCGACACAAGAACAATCATATTTTGGGAAAATTAACAGTACCGCCATTGAGTCGTAACCTCTTTAAAGTTTCACATTGAAGTTTTTATTTAAAAGTTAGTCATTATACAAACTATGTTCACGGCAGGAAAGACTCGTGAAGTCACTTGTTCAAAAATATTTTAGTCTGAAAGAAGACTGCTGTTCATGGCAGGAATGACTCGTGAAGTCACTTGTCGAACCACATTTTAGTCTGAAAGAAGACTGCTGTTCATGGCAGGAATGACTCGTGAAGTCACTTGTCCAACTACATGTTAGTTTGAAAGAAGACTGTTGTTCATGGCAGGAATGACTCGTGAAGTCACTTGTCCAACCATATTTTAGTCTGAAAGAAGACTGCTGTTCATGGCAGGAATGACTCATGAAGTCACTTGTCCAACCACATTTTAGTTTGAAAGAAGACTGCTGTTCATGGCAGGAAAGACTCATGAAGTCACTTGTCCAACCACATGTTAGTTTGAAAGAAGACTGCTGTTCATGGCAGGAATGACTCGTGAAGTCACTTGACCAACCACGTTTTAGTTTGAAAGAAGACTGCTGTTCATGGCAGGAATGACTCGTGAAGTCACTTGTTCAACCACATGTTAGTCTGAAAGAAGACTGTTGTTCATGGCAGGAATGACTCGTGAAGTCACTTGTTCAACCATATTTTAGTTTGAAAGAAGACTGCTGTTCATGGCAGGAATGACTCGTGAAGTCACTTGTCCAACCACATTTTAGTTTGAAAGAAGACTGCTGTTCATGGCAGGAATGACTCGTGAAGTCACTTGTTCAACCACATGTTAGTCTGAAAGAAGACTGTTGTTCATGGCAGGAATGACTCGTGAAGTCACTTGTTCAACCATATTTTAGTTTGAAAGAAGACTGCTGTTCATGGCAGGAATGACTCGTGAAGTCACTTGTCCAACCACATTTTAGTTTGAAAGAAGACTGCTGTTCATGGCAGGAATGACTCGTGAAGTCACTTGTCCAACCACATTTTAGTTTGAAAGAAGACTGCTGTTCATGGCAGGAATGACTCGTGAAGTCACTTGTCCAACCACATTTTAGTTTGAAAGAAGACTGCTGTTCATGGCAGGAATGACTCGTGAAGTCACTTGTCCAACCACCTTTTAGTTTGAAAGAAGACTGTTGTTCATGGCAGGAATGACTCGTGAAGTTACTTGTCCAACCACATTTTAGTTTGAAAGAAGACTGTTGTTCATGGCAGGAATGACTCGTGAAGTTACTTGTCCAACCACCTTTTAGTTTGAAAGAAGACTGCTGTTCATGGCAGGAATGACTCGTGAAGTTACTTGTCCAACCACATTTTAGTTTGAAAGAAGACTGTTGTTCATGGCAGGAATGACTCGTGAAGTCACTTGTCCAACCACCTTTTAGTTTGAAAGAAGACTGTTGTTCATGGCAGGAATGACTCGTGAAGTTACTTGTCCAACCACATTTTAGTTTGAAAGAAGACTGCTGTTCATGGCAGGAATGACTCGTGAAGTTACTTGTCCAACCACATTTTAGTTTGAAAGAAGACTGCTGTTCATGGCAGGAATGACTCGTGAAGTCACTTGTCCAACCACATGTTAGTTTGAAAGAAGACTGCTGTTCATAGCAGGAATGACTCGTGAAGTCACTTGTCCAACCACATTTTAGTTTGAAAGAAGACTGCTGTTCATGGCAGGAATGACTCGTGAAGTCACTTGTCCAACCACATTTTAGTTTGAAAGAAGACTGCTGTTCATGGCAGGAATGACTCGTGAAGTCACTTGTCCAACCACCTTTTAGTCTGAAAGAAGACTGTTGTTCATGGCAGGAATGACTCGTGAAGTTACTTGTCCAACCACATTTTAGTTTGAAAGAAGACTGCTGTTCATGGCAGGAATGACTCGTGAAGTTACTTGTCCAACCACATTTTAGTTTGAAAGAAGACTGTTGTTCATGGCAGGAATGACTCGTGAAGTCACTTGTCCAACCACATTTTAGTTTGAAAGAAGACTGCTGTTCATGGCAGGAATGACTCGTGAAGTCACTTGTCCAACCACATTTTAGTTTGAAAGAAGACTGCTGTTCATGGCAGGAATGACTCGTGAAGTCACTTGTCCAACCACATTTTAGTCTGAAAGAAGACTGTTGTTCATGGCAGGAATGACTCGTGAAGTCACTTGTCCAACCACATTTTAGTTTGAAAGAAGACTGCTGTTCATGGCAGGAATGACTCGTGAAGTCACTTGTCCAACCACATTTTAGTTTGAAAGAAGACTGCTGTTCATGGCAGGAATGACTCGTGAAGTCACTTGTCCAACCACATTTTAGTCTGAAAGAAGACTGTTGTTCATGGCAGGAATGACTCGTGAAGTCACTTGTCCAACCACATTTTAGTTTGAAAGAAGACTGCTGTTCATGGCAGGAATGACTCGTGAAGTCACTTGTCCAAACATATTTTAGTTTGAAAGAAGACTGCTGTTCATGGCAGGAATGACTCGTGAAGTCACTTGACCAACCACGTTTTAGTTTGAAAGAAGACTGCTGCAACATTTGTATTTAACTTTATAGATGTGAATGGAGATGGACGGTGTTTACATCTCTTTGATGATTATATAAACTCTCTCCTTCCTCTGCTTACTCATTCGCCCAGCCATCACCAAGATGGAGTTATCGGTACATCGGTATATGATCATAGAGCTATACTTGATGAGAACTATAGAAGCAGGTTCCACAGATGTGCCATGCACACAATAGTGATGGATAAATGGTACATGTGTTTTGTTACCAGATAAAAGATTGCACTAGACGAAGTAAAATAATGATACGTTAATAGATACTTGGACGGGGCTATTAATCTCTGAAAAGAGGTCACTGTTGTCAGACCCACAAGTAGAACCTTATGAGCTTCCATTTCGTCCATGGATCTTCTTGAAGTTGATCTTTGATGTGAGGATAATGACCCACTAAATATGCGTCCATTCTTAAATTGGTCGAAATCTGCCTCTGATGTGACACTTGTTACCAATAAACGTTTCCATCTGGTACAGTTTATCTCCCTGCTTTCTTTAGAGGGAAACATGTAGATGACAGTCATGGTGAATAGCCTTGTGTTTAGCGGTATATTGAACTACATAGTTTAAAAAGTGCACGGTGTTAGAGTCACATAGATAAAATCTCATTGCAAAGGCTATCAACAATATTAGATCTGTGGTAATTATCGTCTTATTAATGTAGAACAGAATGGTATTGTCGTTACAACACAACCTTTTTATGAGAACTCACATAACCATAAACCATAATTTCAATGAAACATACAGAGTGTCATACAATTTGACAAGAAACAGCTAAACAGTGCTTTTATATAGTTTGATGATAAGTTTGGGGACGATTAGCTAAATATTACAAGAGTATTATTCGCTTATAAATGTAAAATGACAGATTGAAAAACAAGAATACACTGAGGTACAAAAGAAACGTTACACCTCAGTTGGTTTTATCACGTTTGATTTTCAATTACAAATATCTTATGTTTCCGAAGTCGTACTCTAAAACTGAAAAGTGCAGGCGTTTAGTCATCAGCCAAGGAATACTTATATGTGGTTTTAATTTTTTGTGGAAAATGAAATATTAATTTCATAAATTCTTCTGTTCATCGACATATAAGACATCTGCGAATTGAAAATCAATAAATGCGCCTCATTCTGCACACATTTACAACATTATAAACATGGTAGGGGTCATGTTGGTGTAAAACTGATTTTATACTCCTTGGTCCTTTCAGTGACTCTAACTCTGCATGTTGAAAAAAAAACGAGTATGATTGTTTGGCGAATCAGTCAACATTGAACATTAAATAATATCCCGGTTCTATCATATCAATTTGTTTTGTTATTTTTGCTGTATAAGTGAAACAATAGGATGTCAAATTTCTTTTGTTTTGTTCTTCAATTTATTTCTTGTGATGTCCTTCTCCTTGTTCGTGAACTATTTGATATGTAGTAAAATACCACGGACTGCTAGTAGAGCCCTGTGTGCTTCGCCGCGATCTCCCGATGTATATCACTGGAAATACAATTTGGACAGGAGGATATAATGTGATACTTATATTTAGAAAATCCAAGTCAATATTAACCCAATCCTATAAAAGTGAACGACAAAAAGAAATAAATATTGGTGAAGAAAAGGAAACATACTGTTGAAAGCCTATCACATCCGACTACCTCCCCATGTAGCACTAGTATAGTTGTATACGACTACCTCCCAATGTAGCACTAGTATAGTTGTATACAACTACCTCCCAATGTAGCACTAGTATAGTTGTATACAACTACCTCCCCATGTGGCACTAGTATAGTTGTATACGACTACCTCCCCATGTAGCACTAGTATAGTTGTATACGACTACCTCCCCATGTAGCACTAGTATAGTTGTATACGACTACCTCCCCATGTAGCACTAGTATAGTTGTATACGACTACCTCCCCATGTGGCACTAGTATAGTTGTATACAACTACCTCCCCATGTAGCACTAGTATAGTTGTATACGACTACCTCCCCATGTAGCACTAGTATAGTTGTATACGACTACCTCCCCATGTAGCACTAGTATAGTTGTATACGACTACCTCCCCATGTAGCACTAGTATAGTTGTATACAACTACCTCCCCATGTAGCACTAGTATAGTTGTATACGACTACCTCCCCATGTAGCACTAGTATAGTTGTATACAACTACCTCCCCATGTAGCACTAGTATAGTTGTATACAACTACCTCCCCATGTAGCACTAGTATAGTTGTATACAACTACCTCCCCGTGTAGCACTAGTATAGTTGTATACAACTACCTCCCCATGTAGCACTAGTATAGTTGTATACGACTACCTCCCCATGTAGCACTAGTTTAGTTGTATACGACTACCTCCCCATGTAGCACTAGTATAGTTGTATACGACTACCTCCCCATGTAGCACTAGTATAGTTGTATACAACTACCTCCCCATGTAGCACTAGTATAGTTGTATACGACTACCTCCCCATGTAGCACTAGTATAGTTGTATACGACTACCTCCCCATGTAGCACTAGTATAGTTGTATACGACTACCTCCCCATGTAGCACTAGTATAGTTGTATACAACTACCTCCCCATGTAGCACTAGTATAGTTGTATACGACTACCTCCCCATGTAGCACTAGTATAGTTGTATACGACTACCTCCCCATGTAGCACTAGTATAGTTGTATACAACTACCTCCCCATGTAGCACTAGTATAGTTGTATACGACTACCTCCCCCTGTAGCACTATTATAGTTGTATACAACTACCTCCCCATGTAGCACTAGTATAGTTGTATACGACTACCTCCCCATGTAGCACTAGTATAGTTGTATACAACTCACATCAACAGCTGTGAAGAAATAATATCTTATATATTAGACACTAACTTGCAAGTTCAACAATTCGCAGCAAAATGTTTATACAAAGAGAAACTAGATAATCGATATTTGAATGGCATTTGGCAGCCAACTCGGCAACAACGAGGGGCCATTAAATATTATTAGTAACGGTCATTGCTCTTTAACTGACTATGAACAAAATAAAATAGGATAAATCTATTTCGATGGTCACGTAATTCTGAAACACATTTGCTATATTTGAAATGAATTCGTCCAGAATGGTTCCGATGATTCGCGTGTAATGGAATGTTCCTTAACGGCCTCGACCTGTCATCTTGCCGCAATGCGCAATGAGCAATGCGACACGAGGTCTGTGTTGTAGGTAGGTACCAGGCCAGTGTGCTGGCGATGAGTCAGTATCGTGTGAATGGATCGGATTGTCCTTGACCTATCAACTTGTCGCAATGCGCATTGAGCAATGCGACACTAGCTAGATCCTGATCATTGATTGACTGCACTGTACATATCAGGAGTGAAGCAGTCATGCAATATCCAGACATTGCCGGAGAGACACTCGGAGAGGATTCATCAAGCAGTGGAATGTCTTCGAGTTGACCTTCACCAATGAGGCATTAGAATCCCGAGCTTTAACTATACACTGGTGTCCAAAGGACATCAGAATGTTACTTAAAACGCTTCAGTTTTGAATCGGAAATTTCAGTTGCATTAGTGAATCTTATATTGTGTGATCGATAGTGTAACAAATCACATTTATCAAATATGACAATAATGATGTTTTTACATAAAAAGACGGGGTCCAAGACTATTTTTTGCTTGTTTGGATTTTTGACGACTTTGGCTAGATTATATGATCGATATTTAGAGAGTAAATGTTATAAGAATGATAATAACATTTGTACCCATCACGTGTCTCTATATTAGCATTACGAAATCAACATCATACGTCCAAAGACATTAAAAAGGATGATTTTAATCCTCTTCTTAAATCACATTTTCCTTTTATATGTGAATACAAAATCCTTGTGATAACCTCGGTATCGCCTGGTCACGTCATTATGAAATGTAAATGTTCGTCAGTAGCTAGTCGATTTCATGCTGCTGATTCTGTATTCCTGTCGGACCAAGGAACCAGAGAACCGTCTACTTGTATCTGCTACTGTCAGACTGACGACACATGAAGGGTAAGATGAATTGAAGTAAGCACCATTAGTTCTTGTTTTAAAATAATCTGTGTGACCCTACAGAAATTATTGCTTGAACACTGACGAATATGACCATTATTCGGTCAACTGTGGCCCCTCCCCTGACTAGTTTAGAGTCACGTGGCTTCAGAGTGATATAAATCAAGTTTTCATGCTTTTTCTAACAGACAAACTACAATGACATTTAGACACTGATTGTGTCAACTTCAAAGACGATATCAACTTCAAGCAGTTGCAATAGAGGTGCCACATAATTTTAAGATAACTAAGCGTTTTTTTGTCAAGGTCTATTCCTGGAAACGATTCAGTTAATAGTAAAAACGGTTTGTTACTATTACTCATTGAAAAAACATATCTCCATTACAAAAACTCGTTTCTGCATTTTGTCAAGAATCAATCTTTGGTAAGATGTTTTTTAAATTTACTGTTTTTAAAATCCAACCGAATTTCTGAAAAAAGCTTTAATAGAAAAGAGCTTTGATAGAAAAATATTCGTATGAAAGAATTGTTTTGGTGTCGGAGGATCTTGGGAGTGTTCTCCCAGGCAACAGTAACCAGTAACCAGTAACCAGTAACCATAGAAAAGTACAATAATTTGTTCTATTGAAGGTAGTGTCAATAGGCGTACAGGAATCTTCGTTAATAATGCATGAAGAGAATAAAGCTAATGCTATGTGCTGTTGGTGTTCCACATACTGTATTTAATGTACGTTTATGTTATCTTAACATTTACTGTTATCATGCTCAACATCACAGTGTTATCTTTATAAACTGACTCTTATATCTTCCATTTGGGTATTGGGAACATTCCAAAACATGTACACTGAGTAACAACGTTTAGTACTTATTCATAAAATATTACTTCATTTGTGGATTGGTGTCTAAAATCGATTTTACAAATGTCGAGTTCAATCAAGTTCACTACTCAGAAACAAAACCATGATTTCAAGTTGAACAGCTAGACTGAAGATAACACGATACCATCGAACTCATTCACGCACTCACATAACATATATAGTTTAGTTGTGTTCAACAATTCTAACACGTTGCTGGTCATCGTAGTTCGTGACCGACAACTGAGACACAAACGTTATATTCATTCAGATCCACGTTTTCATCTGAAATGTTTACAGTAGATTTAAATTCATTTCAATTAGTACACATTAGTAGTTGATAAGGTCGTGTAGTCGATCATGCCTGGTTGTGATGCATATGAATATAATCTGATGATGAAACATGTTCTCCACAATAAAGAAGTTTAAATATAATTTAGAAATATGTGTTTTTTGCTGTAATAGGATTACTTGAAATGAATTGAATCTTCAAAGGTCTAATCAATTAGAGTTGCAGGGGAAACTGAAAGACCAAACATAACAATCAATAACACGAACTTAAACGAGCTGAAATAAGCAAATCAAAATTGCTTGTCAATGTTTATATTATACAAAATATTTCCCGTTCATTTACAAAGGTTTTGACATATTTTTGTTTACAATGAAGAATTTGAAATTCTTATAGTTCTGTTATTGAGTTGCATACAATCCTACATGGAGAATGATCTTAGTCCAGAAGCCCCGAAGTTATCAAAGACGCTGTAATTATTAGCGACTGTCGACTGCAAGTTGAATGGATTCTCATCTTAGAGTAACTCAGTGTGGCCATCAGTACTCACAACTATGAACTGTTATTATAGATAACTGCGACCAATGGCAATTGGTACTTATATGCACATGGTGATGAAAATGATGTAATTATCTCTTTACAGACACACAATTCATCAATCGGTGGTTGGAGACGTTATCTAGTCCTTACACTCAGACTATGAAAAAAGTATTTATTCTGAAAATATCACCATTTTATTAAATATTGAAAAGGAGACTGTAAGAAATGGAATGTATATATAAAGGCTCCTCTTCACTTTTTTACAGTCTAAGTGTTAGACTAGACGTTTTCCTACAGCTAAAGTGCAAAGTGAATATGAATATCTACATTGCTGGATCTGGCTTCGTTATTCATCGGTCATGTATCAAGGGAAATATCTAATTTTAAGTAAATTCTGCCCGAATAATTAAGCTATATAACTATGTATGATGTTCAATGGTGAAACGTCGTAATTCCATCAATACATACCAATGATTCAATGTTATATACTAAAAGGTTCTGCACTGACGGACAACTAGATCTAGAGATGATACTGTTTCTTGTGTCATGATCTCGGTCGCAGATCTATTCACTAATCAGGTTATGTCCGAGTCTGTATAACATGCTCCTCCTGGTCTTCCTGTCTCATCCCTCGACTATGTATGTATGTATGTATAGGAGAGCTGTATTGTAGCAATCAGTGTGGTGCTTTACAAGGCTTAGCTGAGCTCGGGGTAGAGTCACGTACTGCGGGTCAAACAGAGTGTTCCAGAACATCTCACAGACGCGATGGGATGGATGTCGAGATCTATGCTGACTTTAATTATCGTGAATAAAGTCAATTTGTGGTTTGCTATTTTCTTCATATATTTGCCAGACATTTTGTGTTTTTTATTTTACTTTGAAATAATTAAAATAGTTTATTCTTAGAAAATAGTCTCCATCACAAAGTCGACATTAACATTTAAAGAGAGAAAAAATCACAGGCGGTTAGGTGATTTGTGGGTTAACGCCGCTTTCAAGAGTATTTCCCTGATATCACGGCTGTTAGTATTATTGCAGTGTCAAAACCCACATCACCACAGTGGCTATACAATGCGATGAAACCTGCGAGCGTTAGCTGGAACTAGCGAATCATTGTTGGTACTGCACTGAAATTCAGTGTAGCATTGTACTCAAACCTTACTGCATCTAGAACAGTTTTCTACAGCGGAACAAGTAGTTATCACTCGTGGTTCGCTAGTCCCAGCGTATGCATGCTCACAGGTTTCACCGCAGTGTATATAGCCACAATGGCCATAAGAGCTTTCTACCAGCAATAATACTAGCAGTAGTAATATAAGTGAAATACTCTTGAAAGCGGCGTTTAACCCAATTCACCTCACCTCACCTAAAATGTAAAGAAGCATCAGTTTATAGAGGCAAATTAAAAGGGTTTAGTCGCGAAATAAAACAATCCAAGGTGATTAACCGTTATAATGGATATTGCACAAGCATAATTATTTACACCTGTCTTCAATAATCCACTCATATAGTGCTGGACTCCGGTACATATCATTGTCATATATATGCAGTAGGTTCCTGATGCTGCATAGTAAGTATCACTTACAATATTTCTAGTCTCGTCTAATGTCAAGTATCCCTTGAAGGAAATATTCATTTACATGAAAGTTATATATGTAATAGTTAGACCATGAGGGCCGGTTGTCTAATCGTTGAAATGGTTAGTTAGACCACGAGCGCGATTAGACAACAAGGCCTGTATGGTCTAACTTACTTAGACCATTGCCAAATAATAATACGTTTGTAAAGATTTATCTAATCAACTAATTTAATATTTTTTCTCGCGAACTATACTGTTTTGGACAAAGAACATATATGAAGCCCATGCCACACACGAAATTGACATCAAAACAATACCTAAGAGCTCGTGAATATCCATCCTCGGTTACCCATGGTTTTATATATGCTCCGTTACTCTCCACTATATCAACCATGGGAAACCTTATCAGGAGAATCTGTACTCAAATTACCCGCCCTTGGCCGGTGTGATGAAGTCAGTAACCAAAGAAAATGCTCAATGGGATAAGACGGAAATTGTCAAGGGAGTTAACCGGTATGGCTAACACAATGACCTCGCTTGCTTTGAAACGAAGTGATATGAATTTTCATTGGATCGCAGGTCCAAGCTGCGTAGCAGTTTGATTGGCTCACGCCGGCCAAGGGCGGGTAATTTGAGGACAGATTATCCTGATAAGGTTTCCCATGGGTGATATAGTGGAGAGTAACGGAGCATATATAAAACCATGGGTAACCGAGGATGGTGAAAATCGCATTCTCACAATTTGCACGTGCAAGTGAACCTCTGACTTGTGCACGTGGCGCTCCAGTCATTTGAAAACAGGCATTTGAAATGTTCAGACGTTGATATTTGCAGCTCAATTCGACGTACGTGGAAGGATTGAAACGTTGTTCTGCTTGTTTGTGAGGTAAGAATTAGTATGATTATAACGAACAACAACTACTACGTAAGTAACTTTTCATTAAACTTAAACAAAAAAAATGATTTTCTTCATCTATCTCACACTTAGATAGTTCAGCGGGAATGTGGACACGTGTATCTCAGTTTCTCCCTTCACTTGCAAATTGATCATTGGCATTGCTTAAAAAGTAATATTAACTGAGTATTTAAAAGATATCACTGTGTAAATATTTTAAACACTTCGATTGAAATAGTGTAATACTAATAGGTTACTGAACATACAATGACTTGCATGCTACAGACACTATATCAATATATCAATATAACTTTCACAAGACTTTTTAAATATATATATATATATATATATTCAAAAGTAAAAAAACATAGAGACAACTGTCATTCTCCCTAATGATACCAATGAAACATGTTGGAGAAAAAAATGGCTCTGTGTTTTTGACTTTTGAATATTTGTAACTGTATACTTGTCAAACTTTTTAAAATGCTGTCTATATATATCAATTCACGAACCCGAAGACCTGTACATTCATCCACCTACTCTTTCTGTTAAACAACGTTACAACATTATTCTTGTAGGTGTTTGTATTTTTCTCCAGACCCATCAGTGAGTGCTTATGTAAATATTTTCTCACGTGTACGAACACGTTGGTCTACTTCTACAGTTATATAATTTAGCAACTAACTCGAACATCTGGGCAATATCCCATTCAATGTTTTAACTATTGTGTTGATACATATGGTTCTTTTTTAACTGTTTGTATAAGCTTATGTAACACAATGTTGTGTTGATATGTAATAAGAACTGTGACTCTTTTAGTAATAAATGACATTTAGATAGTAAAACTGTACCAATGCTATATTTGGGATCACCTTATTTGCAATAGTTAGGCTTATCCATTCGAAGCCACACCCCCCGAGTCAGCCACCAATAACCAACACTGACACGTCTAACACCTAACGAATCCAGCCAGCAAGGTATGACTGTTATTCAACGGTCATTCAACGTTGGGTCGAGTTGTGTCGAGGTCTAGGTGGCTGGGTGAGTTGAGATAATGAAAGTGTATTGGCGGATGGGGTGAAGTGTCTGAACACCATGATGTTACACAACTCTTTCCACCAATACAGACAACACTGTTCTATCAGGGATTAACAACGGCCTCTTATCAAACATTGCCGAGTCGGAAGTCAATAAATCGAGGTTAATCTCTTTGAACAAACCAGAATATTTTGTTATAATTGACGTATTTGCAAACTGCAATGGTTTCAATATTTGTAACAAACACGACTTCAAGCTGGGATAGAGCATACAGTATACATGCCTATGGCAATGAAGTGGTAGTAACCAATCTCAAATACTGTGTACGCTACATGTTGATTCATATGATACGAAAAACGTTCAAGAGTTTCAGTTCCATATATTTAAAAATATATCTAGGCGACACTTACTCTCCAGAAAATAGGAACTCGCAATTTTGACAATCTGACCCCTTCTTTCAACTTGCACCACTGACTTCACGATCAGATGATCTCTTTGAGAAGGTATAATATACACATGGGCATATGATGGTAGTGAAATGATTCAATTGATGTCCAAACGAAATTATCGGCCTTAGATGCACGCTGTCGTCACACCGCAGCTGTTTGTCGAAACTGGCATGTTGTAATGAAAGAATCTGGTGTACAGCTTAAACATCGCAGTGCTACTTTATGCAGCCAGTTACACCTCGAGGTTTCACCGACCAGGATACACAGAATCATTGCTTTCTACAAGTCATATTGTTCAGTATCAGAGAGACGACAGGGCTTAATGGACGAGAAGCTTTTTCACACTAGCAGCGTAACATTATCGATATCCTTGTGTATGGATAAGGATAGTTACTATATGAAATGATATGAAATACTGGGATTTATGAGTGAAATAAACTGTATATCAAGTTACAGTGAACATAACTTATAGTTTGATATATTTGACGTCATTAAACAATGGTCTGACTGAATGGGCTTATGAAGTCACATTGTCACTGTGGTGATGTTCCTAGCGGCTGTTCAACATGAAAACAATCCTGTTCTGGTGTAATTACAAGGATAGCATCAATAATAAATAGAATATCTGTCAATTCTTGACAAATGCCATATACCTGGGATAAACGACAAGACCATAGAGATATCCATGTACCTTTAGTTTATTGCTCACGTGGATTCATTGATGAGGGCCCCACCCAACCAAGACAAGCCTTCAATGACGGTGACCGGTGTAGATGCAGAGAAGGTCACCACGTCCCCTCTCTTGAGGAGTACAGCATTCAACCCCGAAATGGCTCCCGTCCTCGTCCGGGACCACAACGATCCATACACCATCCCGAAGTATGCTCCATTTCTCTTCATCTGGATGAGAACGCTGGTGTGGTTGGTGAAGGCGATGTTGATCCAGAACAGGTAGGTGCCTGACACGGGGGCAGTGAAACTCCCCTTTGCCTTGTCATAACCACCACCCTCGTTAGACAGAGGCTGGGAGAATACAATGGTTTCGTCCGTACCGTAGTCCTTCCTTCCCGCTAGACTTACAGACGTGGATGTTTCGAAAGACACGTTTGTAGAATTCTTGTCTTGTGTAGAAGGAAAAGAAATAAATGATCAAACATAACACATTTCACATTATTAAGTAACATTATATTGAGCGCTAACAAGCGCACTTTCTTAACTTGTATTATATTCTTCAAATATCAATCATTAACGGTTTCATAACCACTCCTAAAAATAATCAATCAAACAATAATTGGACTTGTACAACCAAAACTAGGCTAAATTCAATTGTCATTTGTTGTGACCAATGAAAGTCGCGAATTGGTAACTTCGAAGTTCTATTTATATCGAATGGATGAATCGCCACTAATATTGAAAACTAAATACGTACCTTTGAATGCAGTATTTGCTGCTTTCTGAAGTGTCGATATTTCCGTCTTTAATGTATATAATGATGACGTCACATTTGATTCCAATGCATTGATCACTCCTTCAAGTTCGAATATTGATGAATTCAACCTGGAGTTTAATAACATTTCATTTTTCAAAATTGATAATTCTCTTTCTAAAACTTCAAAATCAGTTGTAAGATTAGACAGATCATGCTCCAGTAGTGTTCCATGTTGCAAAACTAGACCAACTTCACTCTCAATGAATGAACAGTTACTACTCAACCCATCAAGTTCTGCTGTCAGTAACGAATATTTGTTATTCAAAGTGCTGACTCGGCTGTCAGTATCGTTCAGTTGCACCCGGATCTGTGCGTAGAGCTGTTCCTGTTCCTGTAGATGAACTTCACACGAACTGTTCATGGTGTCCAGGATAACCTCCAGTGATGACACTTTGGCTTGTAGGTCTACCAGAGTATTGTTCACAGCAAGCTGAGTGCTCGTCAATATACCATCTTGATTCTGTTCATGCACTGACTGTGCTTGCTGATAAGATTGTAGATTCATAACAGCTGGTGTTAACACATCAATTTGCTTGCTCATATATGTTAGGTTACCTTTTAACGCGAATAATTCGGCTTCCTGTGCCGTTTCCTTTATTTTGTAGGTCTGTTTAACTGCTTCAAGTTCAGTTTCGAGTGCCGTGTTATTGGCTGTGACTTCTTTAAGCCGACTTGTAGTTGTTGCTAGTTGAGATAACACATCCGCCAATACCCTTGCATTAGCTTGTTCCTGTAGTTGAATCTGTTTCTGCAGGTTGTCCACGGTCTTCTCGAGCGCCTGGACTTGATTGAGCGACGCGTAGGAGGTAGCTCCGTAAATGACATCCGTAGTTAGGAAGATAGAAAGTATATACTGCAATTTGTAAGATGACATTTTACTTGAGAAGTGAAAACTCGGTAAGTGTAGAATACGACAGGTGGCTGAAACGTTTCACAGATAAGAATAACGTCATGTGACCTGTCTAGTTTCTGTTTAGCTTCCTACACTGTGTGGAGCATGCTAGAGGGTGCACATACCATCATATTACCATCTTATACAGCGATAAGGCGAGATTTATTCATATCAACTTCTTTACTGTGGAGTACATGATTTCCTCCATCAACTTCTTCATCAAGTGGATCATTTGAATCATCTCCCCTGATGAAGTCAACAATATCTAATAATACAATCGTGCTAATCATTGTTCACTGGCTACACAAACCTTGCAAACAATTTAAAAAAATCATTTCGTACCATACTTTATAAGGATAGTAGCAATTCAGTAGATACACCATTGCTTCTAGTAATATCTACATCAATGATTTAGACTTCGTTACTTGGAAGCAGTTGGTAGCACGACCCAAGCCATGTCACAACACACCAGTGCCTAACACGTGTACATTATTCACACGACCCAAGCCATGGCATAACACACCAGTGCCAAACACATGTACATTATTCACACGACCCAAGCCATGGCATAACACACCAGTGCCAAACACGTGTACATTATTCACACGACCCAAGCCATAGCATAACACACCAGTGCCAAACACGTGTACATTATTCACACGACCCAAGCCATGGCATAACACACCAGTGCCAAACACATGTACATTATTCACACGACCCAAGCCATAGCATAACACACCAGTGCCAAACACGTGTACATTATTCACACGACCCAAGCCATGGCATAACACACCAGTGCCAAACACATGTACATTATTCACGCGAACCAAGCCATGGCATAACACACCAGTGCCAAACACGTGTACATTATTCACGTGAACCAAGCCATGGCATAACACACCAGTGCCAAACACGTGTACATTATTCACGCGAACCAAGCCATGGCATAACACACCAGTGCCTAACACGTGTACATTATTCACACGACCCAAGCCATGGCATAACACACCAGTGCCAAACACGTGTACATTATTCACGCGAACCAAGCCATGGCATAACACACCAGTGCCAAACACGTGTACATTATTCACGTGAACCAAGCCATGGCATAACACACCAGTGCCAAACACGTGTACATTATTCACGCGAACCTAGCCATGTCATAACACACCAGTGCCTAACACGTGTACATTATTCACGCGAACCAAGCCATGTCATAACACACCAGTGCCAAACACGTGTACATTATTCACGCGAACCAAGCCATGGCATAACACACCAGTGCCAAACACGTGTACATTATTCACGCGAACCAAGCCATGTCAGTACACACCAGTGCCTAACACGTGTACATTATTCACGCGAACCAAGCCATGTCATAACACACCAGTGCCTAACACGTGTACATTATTCACGCGAACCAAGCCATGACATAACACACCAGTGCCAAACACGTGTACATTATTCACGCGAACCTAGCCACGACATAACACACCAGTGCCAAACACGTGTACATTATTCACGCGAACCAAGCCATGGCATAACACACCAGTGCCAAACACGTGTACATTATTTACGCGAACCTAGCCATGACATAACACACCAGTGCCAAACACGTGTACATTATTCACGCGAACCAAGCCATGACATAACACACCAGTGCCAAACACGTGTACATTATTCACACGAACCAAGCCATGACATAACACACCAGTGCCTAACACGTGTACATTATTCACGCGAACCAAGCCATGGCATAACACACCAGTGCCAAACACGTGTACATTATTCACGTGAACCAAGCCATGGCATAACACACCAGTGCCAAACACGTGTACATTATTCACGCGAACCAAGCCATGGCATAACACACCAGTGCCTAACACGTGTACATTATTCACACGACCCAAGCCATGGCATAACACACCAGTGCCAAACACGTGTACATTATTCACGCGAACCAAGCCATGGCATAACACACCAGTGCCAAACACGTGTACATTATTCACGTGAACCAAGCCATGGCATAACACACCAGTGCCAAACACGTGTACATTATTCACGCGAACCTAGCCATGTCATAACACACCAGTGCCTAACACGTGTACATTATTCACGCGAACCAAGCCATGTCATAACACACCAGTGCCAAACACGTGTACATTATTCACGCGAACCAAGCCATGGCATAACACACCAGTGCCAAACACGTGTACATTATTCACGCGAACCAAGCCATGTCAGTACACACCAGTGCCTAACACGTGTACATTATTCACGCGAACCAAGCCATGTCATAACACACCAGTGCCTAACACGTGTACATTATTCACGCGAACCAAGCCATGACATAACACACCAGTGCCAAACACGTGTACATTATTCACGCGAACCTAGCCACGACATAACACACCAGTGCCAAACACGTGTACATTATTCACGCGAACCAAGCCATGGCATAACACACCAGTGCCAAACACGTGTACATTATTTACGCGAACCTAGCCATGACATAACACACCAGTGCCAAACACGTGTACATTATTCACGCGAACCAAGCCATGACATAACACACCAGTGCCAAACACGTGTACATTATTCACACGAACCAAGCCATGACATAACACACCAGTGCCTAACACGTGTACATTATTCACGCGAACCAAGCCATGGCATAACACACCAGTGCCTAACACGTGCACATTATTCAGAGTATCCGTCGTCGCTGCTAGGTCTATTGGGGTCATGCAAAATAAAAAAGAATTAAAAGTTACATATGGGGCAGTAGTCGCATTTCTATAAATGATACTAACTACTGATACATTCTAGATTTGAAACATAATAAACTTAAGTCCAAAAGAAACGTCACCCCTTAGTTGTTTTTATCATATGTATAATTTTCAATGTCAACTTTCTCGAGTTTTGGACGTCGTATTCAAAAATTAAAAACTGAATAGTTTGGTAAATTAGTCCAGAATATTAAATCAGTCAAAGAATTCTACGTGTTTATAAACAAAATTAATTAAAAATTAAAATTTTGAAATTTAAAATTCCCATAAATTACTTTTGATAAAACACAAGTGTTTATTGACATATAACACATACCCTGTAACATAACATTTTAAACATGGTAGGGGTCATGTTGGTGTACATTTCATTTCTTATCCCTGTCTAGTTTAGAAAATGATATTGTAATAACAAAAAAAATAAAAACAGTCACCAATTAAGTCATAGAAACTACTGCTGAAAGGTGTTATTGCATCGTGCCATAATCAAAAGCATCCCATTTCTTTAAAAAGTTGAATTAATCGAAACCAACTGAGGTGTGACGTTTCTTTTGGACTTTAGTTTATATACAGATACAGATAAGATAGAAAAGTCACTGTGATGTCATCATGTTTATGATAATGTCAAGGCACTGTGTGTCATTTCTTGATAGGGTATTGCGCAAACACTTTGCTGACAATTAATTGATCATGGCAAGTTACGCAGTATATCTATATAGAATCATCATGGCAAGTTACGCAGTATATCTATATAGAATCATCATGGCAAGTTACGCAGTATATCTATATAGAATCATGACATAGCCTCTATACGCCAATGACGTTTCGGGCATCTTGAAGCAAGATAAGATAGCAAGCCTAATTGTAATGGAATTCAAAGTGAATAAAATACAAAGCATGTTGATGGGCCTCGCGGCATCGATCAGAACGATCGCCCTGATCGCCCTGATCGCCCTGATTGATCGCCCTGATCGCCCTGATAGCAAGATGGAACTTCTTCTCCTCGTCCCAGGAGACTCGTTACATCAGCAGACTCTCTCTCACGTCTCATTCAAGGTTTTTTTCCATCAAACTTTCATCTCATTTCACTCATTTGCCGCCATATTGTCTATCAAGATGAAAATGAAGACACGTGAACGCCATTCCGACACAGCTGACACGGTGACTTGCTACGTGTCCTGAACACAGCCCTCCTCACAACTAACTGTTTCGTTATCAGGTAGCTCGGCGCTATACCATTGGTGCACATCATGTCAATACCTGTAGATTGTGATTCATTTACATCTTTTCTTCGCAGCTCTTCAAAGTATCATCTAAAGCCACCAACATTTAGCCAGTGATTCAAGTACTACATGATGTTAACGCCTGCAGGCTAATTTCTAAGATAGATGGTATTGATGCTGACGTGTTTAACTGCGGAGTATCAACACTGTATCTATTCATCTGCGTTTATGAGACACCTGTCATAGCCAAAATAAGACAAAGAGGGGACTTCCTAAGCCTAAAATTAAACAACAAGTCTAGATTGGCCAATTACTGGAAATTAAGGAGTTTCTCAATACGGTACGCCTTTTAATTTAATTAAAGTATACAATGTATATTAAAACTTGAATATCGAAAGTTCTACATAAATTTTGTATTGGATTCTTTGTTATCCGAGCCAAAATCTGTTATATAGAGAAGGGAAAGTTTTCATCCTAAAGGTCTATTCTACCAATGCTGACTTCAAGATGTCTTGCATGTAGGTAGCACCTGTAACTGCTCTGCATATCTGTCGCTATATAGTGTAGGTTCTCCCACACTGACAATAATGAGAGGGATTCCTTCCCTACCTATCAGTGGGGTGAGTTAGCTGTAGCTGTACAGACTGGGCCATCCCACCCTCTGTTCAAACAGTCTACAGACACTGCCAGAATCTGGTACACTTCAGGCTTGACCAACATTCCACTCCACTCCAACTAGAGCCAACTGACATCAGTTGAAACAACTTCAACAATATAGGTAAACGTGCTTAACTATAACTTGAGTATTTGGTTTTCGTAAACCTTTTTATATTTTGTATAATTATTATGGAAAATGCCATCTTTTCTTGGCGGCTGTTTTTTAAAAATGTAATGTGATTTATAACACTGCCAATATTTTACTAACAGAGAGGCACAAAGAATTGACTTAACACGCTTGAATCAACACGGTTACACGATAGTAACTCCAACTGGAGGTCAAAGGGGTGTAACTCTTGTGGAATATAGTAGAATAATGACTTATAACATATTTGGAGAGAGCAACTTTCCAATAATGCTGAAGTTTTATGGTGTGAATCGACTTGCACATGTGTGAACCATGGTAAACGATACACTCACAGACGAACTATTCAGCAATGTGTACCCAATTGGTTCCACATGATGAATATATACAAACATATACAATTTGGAAATATGTCTTTAAATATTAATGAATAAAGGTTGGAAGGATAAATCTATTTCTTTAATCTTAATTATAAATTAGTTTCCAGTGTTAATACGATCTTACTTAATTTCCTGATAAAATACATCCTGGTAAATTCCCAAGAACGGAAAGAAGGTGATCTTGACCTGGATATTAAGCACCAAATCCTCCCCGTATCTTCACCTGAACGCTCAGGTAGGGAGAGTGCACCCCCTCACACACGCCAGGTAATCAACAGCGGCTTTTGCTTACTCGCTACTGCGTACAATAACAACAGCGAACCCCTCTGCGATACATTTGTATACAACATGGAACACGTCGCCGGCTGCACGAGCTGTCAAGAGTTCTTCTCTCTCACGTTATCGCCGTTAGGTAAACAGTGCACCGTTATGTTGCACACAGCGGTTATTGTAACTCCTGACACGGTTGTAGGATGGTGTTGATACTGTGTGGAAAGGTTAAAGGTCACCATTGTTATCTTAAAATGGGGTTTACTCAATTTACGTTTTGTGATTATTTGTCCTATTATTAGCAATTGGGGCGGCCTTGTTTAAAACAGAGACACCTCTGTGCAAGTACAAGTACGTCTACACGTGTTACACAACCTCCACCACACGTGTATCTATAATACATTTGAAACGTTATTGTACGAGATTTTAATGCATAGCGCTGACAATTGGCTTTTCCGTTCGTTCTTAGAAGTGACATCTTGGACAAGTTGTTAACACGTATATTCTTATTTGACTTATTAGGTACGTACAGGAAGGGTGGTTTGGAGTTATCTGCCGTTTGTAATACTTTACTAACATTTATTGTAAGTAACATCAAACAGATGATAACACTATGTCTCTAGGTCCAATTTCCATCCGTAATCATCATTTAACGAATTTTAAAATAAATACTTATATTCCAAGAAATAATGTTTTTCATAATTAGATAATCGATGTTAATCTACAGACACGCACACGAATACGCATAATCAGTTAGCACACACGTACAGATAAACTTGGATTCATAAAGCAACGATCGAAGAACCATTGATTAAAACAAAGGTAAACTTGACGGTAATATGCTAAATGTTGGAGGAACGCCATGCAGTACAGTAAACCGCTTCGCCCAACAGAGTCGTTTGTATCAGGTTCAATTCATGTGTACCAAATGTGTTTTGCAAATTAACGCAAGATACCCCAGCAGGTAGTGTTTATATCCTTGTTTTGCCAACAGAGCTAGGTGCGTTACGGGTAATCACGACAAGGAACGCGTGTGTGCCTATATATCATTTTATTACCTGTCCTACCTACCTATCCTATCACAAACTGAGATACTGGCAGTTTTCATATCCGTGAAACCGGAGGTTCTCCCCCAATTCACATTAAAAACACCCAACAATATACAACAACAAACAACAGAAGGTTACACACTCTTACTTTGATTAATTGATACACACATAAAATATCTCAGTACATCGATCATCACCTTCCACCTACAGTCTGAACTAAGTTTCAGCTCTGTCTCAGCATCTCCCGACGTCGACGGGTGTATATGTTATTGGCTAGATGACTGTTGGTTACCGGGTCTATCTGCTCAAGGATCTTTATTTAGTCTAACACTCAGACTCGTTTATTATAGACTTAGTTATTCGTAAAGTATCACGATGTTATCAAATGTTGAAAAGGAGAATATGAGAAATGGAATTTCAATATCTATAAGATGATGATATTTTCAGGAAAAAAATATTCTTTGTCAGGGTATTATATTTAGTGTTTGTTTGTCTCTTCTGAAAGTAGAGATGGAGATATCCCGTGTAAGCATAGTCTTATACTCAGACTCTGAAAAAAAGTATCTATATTCTGAAAATATCATCATGAATTAAAACAATAGCCAGGAGTTCTGCCATCTCCGAGAGGAAGGTTATAACGAAATGCTACTTTATGTGACGTCGTCAATAATTCAGAACACAAGGCGGTATTTCAGTGATTATAATCCTATTTAAACTCACGGCTTGAAGGCGAATTGTTCTTCTTCACACTTGCAAATCTGTTGAGAGGCTTTCGAATTGACGTAGTTTTCGTACTTCTTTCATTACAGGATCAAACGTGGAGTTAGGCGACAGCTCTGAAGGCAGAGTTCTGTATCAACATTAATCGGATTGGCTTATGTATAAAATTATTAGTTTGATTTATCTACTGCGTTTGTTTTGTATATTTTTATTAAGATATTTATTGTAATGCCTTCGATTGATGACATATAAAGATATCTGAATTACAATAAAATCAGGGTTTCATAAATAATAATGATAAAATAAAGATTTCTGAAGAATAACGACGTTTCGAAGGTTATGTTTACTTCTTCATTATGTGGGTATAGTACGTAGGAGGCACATACTCTGAGAAGTCGAGTTCTATCATAATGAGAATAGTTATTCGAATACGCATAATTTCCTATACATATTCCACTTTTAAATGCCCTTCAAAGACCTAACCTTAAATACGGCTCACTATAGGCGACATAACCGTCAGTGATAACACATCAGCTTATAGATTTCTATATTTCTTACAATATCTGTGCTGTCATATTGTAGTTATTGAAAAAAGATATGAATTGTTACCAAAACATACACATGTTTACCAGTATCGTACATGCCACAGGACATATACTTCTTCTAAGTTGTATATTATAATGTTCCCATTAACACCAAGGCAATGGTATATTACCAAGGTCTACCACTTTCTAAGGTAACTATATGCATGCTTGTAAAGGACATCACATTGACATAGAAGATATGCGCTTCTCTGTTGATTACATGTATAGTAAACTGTCAGTATGACACACAGATATACCCTTTACCTTACACGCTGTTTGAACGTCTCTTATTTTAAAGGATGAAACACATATATATAGGATCAAAATGAACTGCGCCCCGTTCAATAGCAGCGAGCGCTTAAATTGCTCAATGTAGCGCTCAATGTAGCGCTCAATGAGCGCTTCTTCTCTCTTGAACGACACAGTGCAAATTCCTCAAAGTTTGCTCGCCTTGCTACGTAGCGCTACATTGAGCAATCGCGTTCAAGATAGGTTTCAAAGTAATCGCTCTTTGAGCGATTACTTTGAAACCTATCTTGAACACGGCACTGGTGTACGCGACCTCCAAACTAAAGGTGGACATAAGGTTGCTGCACACCTAGTCACTTAAAGACGGCGTAATAGTTACACTGGTAGCACATGCGTAACGGATTTAGATTATCTCTGCAGCTATGCAGCTATGCAATAAGCTGCTGTATGTATGCATTAATATATGAAATGGTTAATTGTGATTTCAAAACATCGATTACATTGGAATTATTGCTTTGAAAAATAGCGATGTGATTACAACGTTTATACAATGAAACCATGAGAATATGATGGTATAATTTAGATTTGTTGCGTCACAGTGAAAGCCTGTTTTACGCTTAGTCAAAACTGGAGCTTATGATTACGTCGTTAAGAAGTCGCCATGTTGTTGCCATGGACGTCAGCTTAGCTCTTGTCCGACTGATTGCTGTGGGATTTATCCATTGGAAACGGAAACAGCACCTTTATATACCGGGTGGCCAGAAGTATCGTCACATCAATCTCATTCGCCTTCTTGTTCACACAGTGACTTACAACCTGTTCACAACTTGGCACACTTCATTAGGTCAGGATGGTTTACAACTACACCAAACCTCGAGGACCCATCGCGGCCATGTACACCAGCCCCGGCCCCTGCTACAGTCTCCCGGCACTGACAGGCATCAAGGCTCACGATCCCCGCAGCTCCCACTCCAAGAACCCCTCCTACTCGTTCGGGGTCCGTCACGGCAAGTTCAGGGATGACTGCAGCCCCGGCCCAAAATACTACCTCGACCCAAGCGTGAACCGCGAGGGAAAGGACGGAACCCCCCACTACTCGCTGTACGCACGCCAAAAGGATGCCACCTCATTCAAGACCCCCGGCCCAGGCGCCTACTGCCCGGAACACACTGGTGAGTCCGGCAAGTTCCGTCATCCTTCCTACAGCTTCGGCACCAGAAACCGATACAGGGGCCAGGATAACAACCCAGCTGCCAACAGCTACACCCTCCCCGGCATGGTCGGCAAGACGATCCAGAGCGGCAAGCCACAAGCTCCGTGCCACACCCTTGCAGGCAGACAAACCACTGGAGGATTCGGTGAGGATTTGTCCGGAGCCCCAGGGCCCGGAACCTACAACACGACTGATCCAAGCACCTTCAAGAACAAAGCTCCCTTCTACAGCATGACCAGCCGGAACGTGATGCCCGGCGACACCACCAAGAAGCCGGGGCCTGGGGCTCACTCGCCGGAGAAGGTCGTCATGCACAAGAAGAAGAACCCAGAGCCATCCTTTGGAATCCGCCACAGTCAGTATCTCTGTCCTCTCGTTGTTGATGTCCAGGAATAGACCCAGGACAGGTCGCACACGCGCTTATTGCTTACAGACAACGCACTCGATCGCGAGAATGGACAGTCATCAGTGAGGAACAATGTACATACAATGTATCATACAGTTATTTATGATTTGCCAGTAGTGAGTGACCTAGCCATATACTATTAATCTTATCCTTTTCGGGTACAGGTTTTGTGCCATGTTTCGAGAGATTAGTGATAAGATAACGTCACCAATGTACACTCACTTCTTGTGTAAGGTCACTTTGTTGCCTTATTTGTGACATATTTAATAAACCATTGTACATACATATAATGATGTATATAAATAAAGTTGAAACAAAGATTACATTTCTGGTTGATATTTTGTTCACTGGAAGCCATGGCGGTGTATGCTCACCTGAAGACCAATCAGGATAAGCTCCTAATCACCTCTAGCTTAAGATACTAATCTCCCATGAACACCAGGTCACAGAGTAGCCTATTACAGTCATACCTTGGTCTGAGGTTAAATACTTAATCACATCAATGTTATTGTAAATCAGCCACGGAAAACGCGTTTATAAACAAATGAAAATACACATACAGTATTATTCGTTTGATAAATCCAATAAGCACACGTTTACAACTGACACTGCAGACTTATAAATTAATACGATGCAGCTGAGTCTCAAACCTGATAGTATTTACCAGCTATGGCCATCATGGTATTGTTCTTGTAGATATGGATTGTAGTTGACAATGGCTTGAATTCTTCAATGGAGATTGGGGTACTTGAATTAGTTACTTTTAATGTTGGTGGTAGACCACCTCAAGGATACCAATCTGAAAGTAAGTAAATAATAAAACAGTGCACATGTTGGTAAAGTTGTCCCATAAATCATTCTTATATATCTATCAGCCAGTTCAAGAATCTTGATTTTCTTCAGAGATGATGACCAACATCCGCCTTCAATTGGACAGGGACGGGGGCATGTGGGGAATTTCAACAACACTTGTTCACACCGACACACACCCAGCGCCTTACACTTCTGTAACCCTAACATGTAGCAGAGTAAACTAATGCGGACATCAGGGCCGTGTTCAAGAGAGGTTTCAAAGTAATCGCTCAATGAGCGATTACTTTTAAACCTTTCTTGAACGCGATTGCTCAATCTAGAGCAAACTTCGAGGAATTTACACTGTGTCGTTCAAGAGAGAATTAGCGCTACATTGAGCGATCAATGAGCAACTTAAGCGCTCGCTGTTACTGAACGGGGCCCAGGTCTTCCATATTCTCTTTGTATTCAATTTAAATTCTCAAGAGAGTTAAATATATGACATATTCATAATTTTTTTTATGCGTAATCAACCCTTCGATATAAAAACTCTGAAGTATTTGCCATGTACTTCGGTGTTCATGGAAAGGACAAATAACTCAGTTATTCATTAGAATGCGATGTAAATAGTAGAAACATATAGGAACAGCACTGAAATTCTCTCCACCAATGCATTATTGTTTATATCACATGTACACTTCATGAGAACGACAGTCATGCAGGTCTGTGATAAAATCGCCGCAAATGGCAGCGATACTGCCGAAGCGGCGTTAAACAATAACTCACTCACTCTGATAAAAGGGTCTCAGAAACGCGATATTGCGCTGAGATGAACATTTACTTGTTGACAATAATGTTGACAGTCCAAGACTGATTGTGTCATGTTGACATGCGTCGTTTGCTAAATTTACAATATTGAAGAAACAATTATTGATTTTGAAACATACCATTATAACTTTACGTTTTGTTTGTGTAAGTTTGTCACCGTAATATGAATATTATCAAATTCCAATGCTATTGTCTCAGATTTGATCTTATCTTATATTCACCGTGTTTTTTGTTCATAAATTAAATGTAAACATGTTTTGCAAAGGAAAAAGGGGAAATATATAATACATATTATATTGTGGCGTAGAAAAGCTTTACGAACAAATACAACTCTATTTGTTTCACTTGGAACCTGCTTGACCAACATAAGTAACATGTGTCGACTTAATGCAACACAGAAGTAATTAATGTGAACGTTTTCATTTGATTCTGTAATCGTATTACCTGATAATGTTAAATAACTAGTTTATGGCAGTTTCCCTTACAATAGGTTTTAGTGTTTTTGGCAGAAAGGCGATATTAAAATGCTATTCAGCTTGCAAATGTCCAACGGCAACAGTTCAGTAGGTATAACGCTGAGGTGTTCCACTTTTAACCGAGGTTAACGTCGATGGAAACAAAATCTGCCTTTTCATATCCATAGGTTTTGCTTTCACGTGGTTGGCCATGTTTCATCGTGACAATCAGGATAGCGAAATGAATTCAAAATCGTTGATAGTTCCGTATGATCACACAATTCATTTTCAAACACACGCACGTATCAACAATAATACTCAACCCTGGGACGTTATCTAACATGTGTATTATTTCATGATATCTATCAATAATTTTCATATTGCTTAAAACAATTGCCATTCGCTTAATGCACGAATATAAACTACTATATTGGAGATCACACTAACCGCAATTGTAGGCCTACACATTGTTAAACTTTCTTCGGGAATATACGAATCAAATCCACATTCTCGAGTGGGGAACCTAGCTATCGCTCGACATCTTGGTGTAAATCAACTAAACCCGGTCTGTTTGAGAGATTTTACGTAAGCTTCATATTCTCAAACCCTGCACTTCGTGCACATTGTTATTTAGATCTTCATACTTAGAATGTTAATGCTTAATTTTGGTCAACCCAAGACACATCCCTCTCTGCAACGGAGTCATGATCACTCATGGTCACACCGAGAGGGTGATGTGGTGTGGTGTGGTGTGGTGTGGTGTGGTGTCAGTGGTCAGCTCCAAACCTAAATTAGGTCAAACTCGTCAAATATCGTCCAGGTGAGCCCATATGTGTTGACCCGTTGACCTCGCACTGCGCGTATGTATTTGCGATAGCAACATCCAATTTGAGATTTGGACCAGTTCAATCCACTTGCACAACCTTGCATATCGTGAACACTGGGTAAGTCAAGTTGATAACACTTTTTTTTCTTATTTATGACACTATCATTAACTAACTCTAAATTATTCAAATAGACATTTGCAAACAAACGAGCCACATAGTTAAAAAAAATGATTCACCACAGACTATGTGGCGTGTTTGGAGTTATTTGTATATTTGGAAGTAGTGTAAAATATCAATGCCGTGTGTATGGGCGCCGCCATCTTTAGCTCATTATTCTCTTGACCTACATACGATAGACATTTACACATGTTGGGAGATCCGAGCCTATTTCTCACATAGTCTTACATGAATTTTGCCCTCCAGAAGAGGTCGATGACGCGTTCAAAACTATGGATATTATGGTTATGTTGTGGGCAAATCATTATGTTCATGTTGAGTGACCTTTGTGATCGATTAAAGGGAGGTAATCGGTAACACTTTTGTCAGGACGCTCGATTGCATGGGTCATAGGTGAAGTTTAGCGCAAATATGTTGCGCAACAGAGATGAAAGACCAGTTTACCATATGTTCACTTCATTCGCGCATAGGGAAAACTGGTCGTTCATCTCTGTTGCGCAACATATTTGGCAAAAGTGTTACCGATTACGTCCCGAGTTTTACCCGATGTGTGATATTTGAATTTGTGAAAACAATATTCGAACATAAACATGCTGATGAATAAGACCAAATCAGAGATAAAAACTAAACATATTTTATTTGTAGTTTTTTCATCAGACATAATTATTCAAAGGACATATGCCAATTAGACAAACCCTTCAATAGTCAAAGCTACGACCTTTGAATTATCTCGGTTCATGTAGTCTATGAAAGAAGAGATTTCATTGGATAAAAAGCAGGGAGATGATTTGTGGTACCCTTTCTCGCCGCTATAAACGTGAATATTGCCCTAATTGAACAGTGGTTACCATCGAAAATATGAAAGGAGTGAACTCTGTAGAAATAGAATGATTAGATTCTGTCGTCGTCACAAAATGAAAGGTGAATTCTTTTTCAGAAGGGATCCTCCTTACATTCAATGGAAACAAACTCTGCCGAGACAATATAAGAAAAGGTTACCACTCCTACAGTATTGAGGTCTTTATCCATTTCTTAGAAAATCTGCGACAATTGACTAGAAAAATTGCAACACGTCTTGTCTTCTCAATGATAGATTTATAAGTGGTGAGATGAGAGTTACCTGCCCTTGGCGTGGTTATCAACCGCCAGGGTTGGGGCCCACTTAGGGTGGTCCAAATTGTTTATTTTTTAGTAATTTATTATTTTTACGGTTATTTTATTAAAAATATTAAATTTCAACTGTCATATCTAAAATAATTACCCCAAGGTAGATCCTCTTCAAAGAATCTGCAACCTCTGCAGGTCGGTTCGAATTTTATTAATTTTCCAATATCTTACTACGAAATTGTGACAGTTCACTCTTTACCTTTACTTTAGGTTTATTTTGTATTTGTTAACATTTATGTTACTTTTTCTAGGCAATGGAATGAATCAACTAATCAGTTTACACAGAGCATTTACACCGACTATGACATCATGCTGTGGTCTGAGACGTCTAAAGGTCATCTGCCGGACACTGACCAAAACGTCGTCATCAACAACAATCCGTGTCGAACCCTGTGATGCTCTCGTGGACGTGCCCGTGTCCATACAGGTGTCCGGCCTAGTGCCACGTCAGGATGTGACGCTGTCCGCCATATTGAAAGATGGAGGCAAGGAGATGCTGTCATGCGCACACTACACGGCAGATGAACGAGGTCAGGTAAACTGCAGTGAACAGCCCAGTGTTGGAGGCACGTATGACGGTACGTATCTGGAGTTTCTTGACACTGATATTAATAACAATAATTGGCTAATATATATAATTCACTTAAATTATAATCAGAACTTTTCTCCGAGTTGTGAATGTAAAGTTGGCCAGAATTGGAAAATATACCATTTCCTCTGTTCCTGCTGATAGAAAAAAACACGTAGAGTAGCACGTTCCTTCACCTGACTAATAGAGCTGTTGAAGGAATCCTGCCTGGGAGCAGCTTCAGGTCCTGTGTTTCTTCTCCCCCAGGTGTGGAGCCGATGGGCCTCTTCTGGTCCATGGTGCAAGCTGATAAACACGACCGACTAATTCGTCTACTGAAGAAAGACGTCACAACTTCATACCACGTGTCTATATCGGTATTACCAGACCATAAAGACCTTTCTTCCATCCAATCGGATGGCGCCACGTCAGATATTCTAGCATCAGCAAGTTTGGAGCGCAGGTACCTGGATAAAGAAGTACAGAGACTTCCGGTCAAAGACGGTCGACTTCGTGGGGCTCTCTTCGTCCCGCCGGGTGAGTGACATATTTTTTTGAGATAAATTATTTTACATACAAATCGTCCAGAAAATGTTTGCTTTCCATGTAGCTCTATTAGTTTGCTACATTCATTGTTGGATCTAAGAAACTTTCTCTCTTACCTGTGCCCTGCATTAATACATATTGCAAGGATCGAAGCCGCGATACGCATTCGTTGAGGCATTGCCTTTCACACTTACATTTAGCTAGCGAATATTGATATGAATGTCAGGTCCTGTCTAAAATCAAAGCCCCTGTGTTCCTTGCAGGGGAGGGTCCTTTCCCAACCGTGCTGGATCTATTCGGAGGTTCGGGGGGTCTCTTCGACTTCCGCGCGGCTCTTCTTGCATCAAGGGGGTTCCTCACCTTGTCACTCGCCTATCTCTTCTATCATGGACTTCCTTCGAAATATGATGATGTAGATTTTGACTACTTTTTGGTAAGTTAAGAAGGATCAATGTTTTCCCGCTATAAACATTTCACCTTCTGAAATAAACCAACAATTTGTCAAATTGCAGCTGCAGTGTTCGTGTCCATGCACATATCCAACACATTCTATTTCAGGAAGCAACTGACTGGCTGAGTACACATTCATTGGCATCACAGAAGGGTATCGGCGTTGTTGGTACATCGTTCGGGGGAGCAATGGCCTACCTTCTCTCGGTCTACTGTCCCAAGGTAATGACAACATTATATTTAGCTCTAAGTTCCTTTCGGAAAGCACAATTTACGTAAAGCAGAGGTCTACTCGAAGTATCAAGTAGAATTAACCTTCGTAAAACGCTATTTTGTAAAAAGAGACACCCTCACATCAAAGTTTACAATGGTAGTTGTGATTGTGATATTGTGAAGTAATGAAAATTAACAAAAAAACATAACTGATAATGAAATGCCAAATGAATAATCCTGACCTCTTCCCTACCACATGCCTTTTAGGGAAGCAAGGTTGTGACTTTCTTTAAGTTGATTATAGTGCATCTAAAGGTGGCTTTTATGTTCTAATAATAGGTCAAAACAATTGTGGCCGTGAACGGAGTGCCCTTCTCCCCACTCCGTGACCAGTATATGGGCGGTGAGCTGGTAGAGGGTTACTCGTGAGTACTGTACATCTCGTGTTCGTTAAGGACCACCGGTGGGTGAGCTAGTAGAGGGTTACTCGTGAGTACTGTATATCTCGTGTTCGTTAAGGACCACCAGTGGGTGCAAAGGGTCGACCTCTCATGTCCCGTCAAACTGACATAACATTCTGCGGCTCTTTTGTTTGTTTGTAAGAGTTTGTATTCAAATACTATTTACTATCAATACTAACACACCTCAAGATTTTGATAAATATCATACATTCGATTTTTGGGGAAAAGGTGGGTTGTTTATTGTTATATCAAATAATGTGAGTTTTGAAAAGCTGGTATTCCTCATGTTTAAAACAGTGTCAATGTGTGAAAAGTGACCAGTCTGACAATCATTGTGCGACACATTCTGGATTACCAGTCGTTACGTTAACATGGCTATGTTTATGAAGTTATTGTATATAATGCTGAAAGTATGTTTGATTTCTGATTTCAGTCCATTTCTTGGAGATGTTGACAAGGACGGGTATGGAGAGAACAAGTTTGCCTTTAAAGGAGGTGACATCAAGATGATTCCGGTAAGCTTTGTCTTATAATTGTCCGCCGGCGCCGCCGCAACGCGGAATGGGGGACAGTGTATTCAGCGGCGTCCGTACGTACGTACGTCACATTTCTTGTTAAAGCGATCCAAAGTCTTCAAATTGGTGTCAGTCTATATTGGGCGATGATACAGACACCAGTCGATTTTGGTGACCTTGACCTTATTTTTTTACTATGATACACTTTGAGCACTTTTCGAACTCTTCAAAGTCTTCAAATTTGATGATCATCATGACACTTTTCACCAGTAATGCACTATATGAAGTAGCTCCTTTTGACCAAATGATGTGTCTTACTAAACTCAATGTTAGCGGCGAGGGACATTGCCATGTTAGTAGCAAACACTTTGTGTTGTCTGAATCTACTGGAATGATACATTGCTTATCTAAAGAAGCAGTGGTATGGCTCGTGTAACATTCTTCTGAAATACTATATATAGTATATTATCATTCTGCATTATGATCTTCATTCAGCCCAAGGACACATTTTATGAGGCAGTGGAGAGGAATGTATATTTCAGCTCATCAGACTTGAAATGCCCATCTTGCTTATTACATAGGATGGCGTCCGGCGTCCATATATCCGTCCGTCCGTCCATCCATCCGTAAACTCGCGTCACTTTTATCTACAGACTCTTTGGCCAATGAGGATTCTAAATTGTAGATTTGGTGATCCCAAATATAGGTCACAGGGGTCGTAACCTAAAAGCTATCTTCATCTTCTTTTCCAGTACGAAATGCTCTACAAAGCCGAAATGTTGTAAACAGACTTCTTGGTCAATTGGGATTTGAAATTATAGACTTGGAGCCCATGTGACCTACACTAGGGGAACATGAGCCTCGACCTTCAACCCTATTTAGCTCATCTCGACCTTCAACCCTATTTAGCTCATCTCGACCTTCAACCCTATTTAGCTCATCTCGACCTTTAACCCTATTTAGCTCATCTCGACCTTCAACCCTATTTAGCTCATCTCGACCTTCAACCCTATTTAGCTCATCTCGACCTTCAACCCTATTAGCCCATCTGGCCTGAAAGGCTTATTGTATGGCGTCCCGCATCCTCCCATCCGTCCGTTAACGTATCATTATTTCGACTTCTTCTCCAGAACCAGTAGCTGCAGAGGTCAAATGTCGTGTACAAGCTACTTGGCCAATGGGGATTCTATATTATAGATTTGGGTCACAGGGAGTCACGACCTAAAAACCTAATTTCATCTTCTCATGTTCAATAAGCTATAGACTGCTGAAATGTTGTCTACAGATTTATTGGCTAATTGTGATTCTTAATTGTAGATTTGATGACCCTTAACCTCAAATATGGGTGACAGGATTGACGACTTTATGGCCATATTTAACCCGCTTTTCCATTACGGAAAGAAGTTTGTTATACCTTTCACAAATACTTCTGGAAACTTCTTTAGTTTATTTTTAAAGCCAGATCCAATAGCTCTTCTGTTTTGTCTTCTTCTTCAGAACATCAAGTCATAGAAAGCTGAAATCTGAAATATGGGTCGCGCTCTAAAATCCTGAACAAAAGTCTGAAAGCTTTTAGCGAATAAGGATTATAGATTTAACGTTTGGTAACTCTGTCTTATTATCTCAGGGCCACAGTTGTCATCAAATAGGTCTTCTCTAAAGCCATACACCCTACACACCCACTACAGACTACACCTTTGATATCTGGTTTTTTTCTCTGATATCTTTTTAAAAAATAATACTAAAGATATCAGATATTTTGACAATGTACATGGGTTTCCAGATTTCTTAGGCCTCTGACAATTAAAGTCTGATGAGCAACCGAGCTTATGGCTCTATGTCTAATCAATTTGAACACTAAGTCTTGATAATTTCTTTAATCTTTTCAGATATGGAGAAGTGATGCACACATCCTGAGTTTGGTATCAGATGACGACGCCAGTGTAGACCCAGAATACCACAGAACGTTGCTGAGGAGTATTCCAGAGGAAAAGAGGGAGACAATCCAGAGCGTATTCTACCCAGGAGCTGGTCACCTGCTGGAGCCCCCCTACACTCCGCTGTGTACGGCGTCTTATTTGGGGGACCAGTGGGGTAGGCCGTCTTTCATCTTGTGAGATTACTAATATCAAAATATATTCATTCTGTCTCTATTTGCTGCTCTGCGTTACCGAGTCTCCTCAAAGGACGATCCAAAACCTCTGTGCCTCAGGTTCTTGATGATGAATGGTGATAACGATGCGTCCATATATAGACGCACATGTACATGATTCACTTTGAAGGCTCCGTGGCCCTAAGTAACCTGGAAGCAGACTAACACTAACATAATTCCCTGGCTCATCTTCTTCTTGTGTCTGATGTTTGTGGATCTGAGTGTATACTCTCATCTGGTTAATATTGGATCAAGACATCAAGACAATTTCCTGAAGTGCAAACTAGTGACTTATTGAATATTGAATAAGGTCTTGATCAAGTCATGGTCAGCGACGTGACCATTTGTGATGAAATGAATTCGCATGCTAATATTTCCTCAGACATAAAAGTTAATCTCATTTATCCTAAAGAAAACCCCAATATTTTATCTGTTGTCTATACTTTGTTTAGTTTATTAACTCGACCCTCATTTATCTTTTACTGACTCTTTATTCTACTTATCGACGTATTTCAACCAATATAGTCTCGTGTTGCAGGTGTTGTGTTGAGGTGGGGAGGGGAGACCAAGTGCCACGCCCAAGCTCAGGAGGACGCCTGGAGAAGAACACTGCAGCACCTTAACACGCATCTCACGTGACGACATGTCGCCCAAGCAAGATCTAATTATTAAGATATAAGCCAGTGTGATAAGCAGACAGGCAACCGAAGAAAACGATAGTTTCTACCCCAGTGCCAATATGCACATAGTGTTTTTTCTGTTCATGTATATATTTTCCCATTCACTGTCACTGTATGTTAGTTCAGAGGCACTGAGACTTTCCTCATTTTACGAGTGCTTCAGACGTGTCACTGACAACACGCTCCTCGAAATGTAGGACTTGTCATAAGATTGAAATAGTCACTGACAGCGCACATTTGGAATCAAGTTATGTACCCTGGATGTTGTTTGGCAGGTAAACACTTTAACTCTCAGGTTGTGAGTGATAAACCTATTCATTGATGTTGAAATCATTGGTATCAATCAGCTGACATCATACACCACCACGGTTGACCACCACGGTTGACCACGGTTGACCACGGTTGACCACGGTTGACTACGGTTGACCACGGTTGACTACGGTTGACTACGGTTGACTACGGTTGACCACGGTTGACTACGGTTGACCACGGTTGACTACGGTTGACCACGGTTGACCACGGTTGACTACGGTTGACCACGGTTGACTACGGTTGACTACTGTACAAGTAACAAGCGAGGTTCTGTGTCAGTCTGATGATACACCTTCTTACCACCTAGTGTGTTTTTTTGTTTTCTTTGACTTTAATTGTTTCAAGCTTAAGAATAAAACAGTGTTTCTATTTTACTTACTATCCCGTCGTTTTCCTCTATACGTTCAGAAATTACAGGAAACAATTCTGATTATTGATATATAAACTAACCATTAATATAATTAACTATTTTAGGAATACAATTATATACTGTAACTTTCTGGTATATAACTTCAGTAAACATGAACGGAAACAGCTAAGAACGAACTGTCTTTATTCAGACTTTCTGAATGTACAATACAAGCTCGGAGATAACTAGATAACTAGATAACCGTCTATTTATATTGCGATGGATCCTTGCCCCATGCGTGCTCCAAGTGTACAGTTTTAGGTACGACAGCTGTTCATGTTGGTCTGAAGGTTGATAGAGTTTATGAGTACCACCAAATCTAGCACTTCTAGATAAATAACACAATAGAAAAGCTAAAGCTGAAATTGTATTGGAACTATTTTAACACATCTCATTTATTCTATTCTGGACGGAGAATGAGGCGGTGACGGCAAGCGAAGTATACAACAGTACCCTCCCAGCCCTGTGCACGACAAAACCCGCGCACGTCTTAGTCACTGGCTAATGTAATGCTTGTTGTTGTTTGTCACAATTCATGGCCTCATTGCAGCGATCACAACGAGGATTACAAAAAAGCTCAAGTGATCTGCCCTGTCCCAACTAATAATTTCATTCGCATAATAATCGAAATGCAGGCATTTAGGTAGTAATGTTGGTTTTATTCCCCGGAAATTGTTCTTAAAGGTAATTTCTGATTTGACTATGACGTTGCATATGCAACACGTTAAGAACTGGTACAGAATTATGGAAGGGGATTTGTGCCAGAAATGAAGACATGTTGACTTGTAACTTGTAAAGTGTAACATGTCGTTCTCAACCATACAAGTCTCGAAAAGACAAGTCCAACCATGCAAAACTAACATTTTAATCCTGTCAATCGTTACTTTCCATTCTCAACTTTACAAAGTTGAAATGTAATTCTAGAAATCGTCAAAGTCGAAAAGTCAACTTGTCATTTTAATTATTAAATCTAAATGATATACACATTTTGTAATGTTACAAGTTTCGTTTGACAAATGAAAAATGGAAAATGAAGAGTTGCAAAGTCAGCTTTGTAAAACCGACTTTTGCATTTCGAGACTGACATGACTTGTATAGTTGCGAATGCAATGTTTCAACTTACATCTCTACATGAATTCGCATTGACCATATTTGGAAGTTTCCCGAACATTGCCGATGTTTTCCGAGGACGAGAGGCATTTGCAAAAAAACCGAGACCTCCCTTGCCACTGTCCCAGATGGGGAATCCCTTAGTCTATTTTGAGCCCAACGTTGGACAAGTTAACCACGCCCCTTGAAATCAAGGGACGTAACTCTTGTTATGTCCTACAAACAAACGCACGTTGTCAGTTCACGGAGCGCTACTGTCACTTACATTCCGTGTGATAGTGTCGCTTAGTAATTAAATGCCAAACGAAAATACCAATTGAAACTTAATTCTTAGGTATTCTAATTATTATTTCAATAAATTTCAAGGACACTTGACAAACAATTATTTTTGTTGCAACGCAAAACGAATGCGGAAGTAATGTAAATGTGGGATAACACTGACAGACATACAGGATCGCATAGCTTGATTGTCATTGATGCTATGATAAATGTATCCGATCTGTTATCATAAAACTTCTTTCACTTACATATAAAACTGAAGATTTACAAACCATATATAGACATCCTACACCCGAAAATATTAATTACTTTCTGTGCGTTCATTTACACATTATCTTCTCTCAGTTAAATCATGTCAACATTCACTTTTTTATACTCCAATTTTTCGTGTATTCAATAAAGTCTTTTGCATTCAGAAATGAATATCCAAGTTTTGAAAAAGAAAATCTTGATATTGAAAGTATATAAACGTTAGTGGGGAAGGAATTGAAAGAAATACATAAGCCAGTGTTGACAACTTTATTATTAATTTTAAAATATTCTAAATGTACCACAAAGCAATGATCTAAATCAGGGAACTTCATATACTTCTTTAAAACAAATTTTAAAAATGCATTGCACTTTAATTATAACTGAAAACTGTTCTGAGCATCAATACTTCTTATTCTTACAGACAGATAATCAAGGGGAAATGTTCTATAGCTGAGTTCAATTTATCTCTTTTAATTATTTTACAAACTTTTCTCAACAAGTTTAAATTATTTATTGGTTTTGAATATGTTAATTTATCTATTTTAATTTACTTATCAAGCAACCTATATTTTTAGTATTTGAAGCAGTGAAAAGTGTATTGTTGTGGGACAGAAATATATTTGTCCATGATTAATATGTCAATTAATTCTATATAAAGAATCAATTAAATTACTGAATTCAAGTATGAAATGTAAATCATAAGCCTAGATCAGTTGTTTCACACTTTAAACAATAAACATTGAACTTCTACATGCCAAAACATGAAAATAATTATGAATAAAGAATGCAAACTTAAAATAGAATTGTTTTACTGGTAATTTCAAAAATATAATTGCACTATTGAATTTAAAAATTGAATCGACTGTAACATATACAGGATATACAAACATTTTAAAACGTACAATTTCACTAAAATTGTCATTCATGAATACATTGACATGCGTATTAAATATGTGTTTTATTAACTCATATGAAACGATGATATTTTTTATTTAGATAAAAATTCCGATAATTAATGTTTTACAACAATATGTTTCCCCATAACATACGTCTTTGCCGTGTCTATTTAACACTTTTGTTTGTTAGTCATTAATGTAACAAACTCATTGTAGTAGAAATATATATCAAATTATTTATTTAAAAGTTGAAAGAAAAGAAATGTTCATTCCATTAAGGTGTTGTAAAGGAGAAACACAACACAATCCGGCCCGAAGTATTTCAAGGATTAGTGTTTTTGAAAAGTCCAGAAACTGTACTAAGAGTGTGATCATCAGGGTAGCTTATACATTGTGTTGCTAATGATGTAGCGGCAATGTATAAGCTACCCTGATGATCACTATGTTGTGAAACCGGTTGGTAATGAACTTATATGAAGACCCATCTTCAGTTTGTCATTTTTTCAAGGATATATATATATATATATATATATAGTTACTTTATTCTGTCCATATGATCAATCTAAATATATATATTATTAGTATGCCTGATTGAAACGAGAGCAATATAAATTACGTTCCATTTCTATTTGAATAAGATATTCCTGTTTGCTTTGTTTCAAAATCAGAAAATGAATATCAGCACAGATAAGAGGTAATGATTACACAATGTGACATTAAATATGTGCCCGACCATCGGGCTGGTGTAACACAGTAAGGTGTACTTTTTGCAAGCTCGCAACAGAAATAACCGCGTCTCGGGCGTTCGGGCGGGCAGTTGTTTCCTCCACAGTAAAATGCTATGGTGTCCTAATGTTTTAGTCAATGTGCTTTTGTCAACAGTATGCTAATAATGGGAAAACTAGTATGCAACTTTCAAGTATGTGTTAGTAGTTGCTGGGAGATACTTGCCAAGGGAGAAGTCATTGTTGAATATTGTGTTTATCGGATCGGGATTATTCGTTCCTTTCCGCTAATTTCCGTAATATTCCAAATATGGTCAATGCGAAATCGTGTAGAGATGTGATTTGAAACATTGCAATCGTAACTATGCAAGTCATGTCAGTCTCGAAATGTTAACTATGCAAGTCGTGTCAGTCTCGAAATGTTAAAGTCGGTTTCACAAAGCTGACTTTGCTACTCTTCATTTTCCATTTTTCATTTGTCAAACGTAACTTGTAACATTACAAAATGTGTATATTATTTAGATTTAATAATTAAAAATGACAAGTTGACTTTTCGACTTTGACGATTTCTAGAATTACATTTCAACTTTGTAAAGTTGAGAATGGGAAGTTACGATTGACAGGATTAAAATGTTAGTTTTGCATGGTTGGACTTGTCTTTTCGAGACTTGTATGGTTGAGAACGACATGTTACACTTTACAAGTTACAAGTCAACATGTCTTCATTTCTGGCACAAATCCCCTTCCATACAGAATAGGTGACAGAAGTCAACAAGACGTAAATCAGCCAGTGACGGGTATTGGTGCGAGTTATGTGGAGAAGGGGGCCTCCTCTACTTCTTCTCTTGGGACAACATGCTGACGAATTCTGAAATGACAAGAAGGTTAACTATCACTGAATAATCAAGAGTTATGAAAGTGGTGGATCCTGAAGGGGGTTCAGGGGGTTCGATACCCCCCCCCCCCCCCCCCCCCCCCCAACCCCGACCTCCTCTCCCCCCCCCACCCCGACCTCCTCTCCCCCCCCCCCCCCCACCTCCTCTCCCTCCCCCCCCGACCTCCTCCCCCCCCGACCTCCCCCCCCCCCGTCCTCCTTCCCCCTGTCCTCTTTTCCGACCCCCTCCTCTCCGCCCCCACCTCTCCGCCCCTCCTCTCCGCCCCTCCCCCTGTCCTCCTTTCCAGCCCCCCTCCTCTCCACCCCCTTCCTCTCCGCCCCCTCCCCCTGTCCTTCTCTCCGCCCCCCTCCCCCTGTCCTCCTTCAACCCCTTCCACTCCCCCCTCCCCCCTGTCCTCCTTTTCGCCCCCACCTCTCCGCCCCACTTCCCCTTGTCCTCCTCTCCACCCCCACCTCTCCGTCCCTTTCTCTCCGCCCCCTTCCTCTCCGCCCCCTCCCCCTGTCCTCCTTTCCACCCCCCTCCTCTCCACCCCCTCCTCTCCGCCCCCTTCCTCTCCGCCCCCTCCCCCCTGTCCTCTCCGCCCCCCTCCCCCCTGTCCTCCTCTTCGCCCCCCCCCCACCTCTCCGCCCCTTTCTCTCCGCTCCCTTCCTCTCCGCCCCCTCCCCCTGTCCTCCTTTCCGCCCCCCTCCTCTCCACCCCCTTCCTCTCCGCCCCCTCCCCCCTGTCCTCCTCTCCGCCCCCTTCCCCCCCTGTCCTCCTCTCCGCCCCTTCCTCTCCGCCCCTTTAATTTCGAAAATGTTGCATGTAACGTTTATGGAGCATAAAGGTGACCATAATTATCAAAGGTGACACCCCTTATATTTAAAAGGTCACCCTACATGGAATGTACATGTCAAATTTGAAAGGTTATGACCAATTTTAACATTTCATGAAGAATGTTTACTGAGCCAAAGGTTCAGTTGATGACACGGTCAACTCGTTTAGTTGGCCACTAGTTTAGTTTTGGATAAACACATGCGATTTGTTTGAGTTCAGTATCAGTGGCAGAGGAAAGGTAGATGGCACCGGAAGTTAAGAGTGGAGCTGAATGTGGGTTCTGGGTATTTAGATACTCTGCCCAGTGTTGTTCGTTAGAATAAAAAGAGAGATATAATTGCCAAGTTTGTGAGTTTGTAGTAAATACTGGTTTGGATAGCGTGGGAACAAGTACGTCAATGAAGTGAAGTCGTGAGTTGGTTTCAGTTTCAACGGAGAATTGGATGCGGGGACGCCACTGGTTAATGGGTTTGTGGGACATTGGGACGTTAATTTGAATAACGGTTACTAAATATCTCTGAACGTACCTTGACAATGATTACGAACTGTTTATGGAGTTCTTTATTATCAATGGAGGATTCAAGGGTATTACATGTCGCCATTCCACGCACTTCTCCTGATTCAACCAACTGAGATAACCAATCTCAACCTGAATGTGTCCACCACTGATCTCTAATCCTTTACCCCTGTCTTAATGACATTTACTATTTTTGTTAATTGGTGTGTTACAGGTACTGATAGATGCATATTTTCCACTATGTGTTACCTCTGCTTTATAAGAATCGGCGTGGAAACTTCACCCATAAATAATAAAGAAGTTGCAATTCATAAAACTATTGTCTTTTTGTCATCTCTACTTCTCTGTGACCTGTCACATGTACAGAAGCTATACGTACCTTGATACTGGAGCTTGCCGTCTGCGTCCGTATCATAGCGCTTCATGATGTCATCAACCTCTTTCTGGGAGAGCTGGTTACCTAGCAACGTGGTCAGCTGCCTAAGTTCGGCCTTGTCCAAGTTGCCGTCACTGTTGGTGTCGAGGAGGCGGAACATGTGCGTCATCTCGGCGTCTGTACACGTCTTCTGGTGCATGCACAGCACGACCGAGAGGAGCTCCTCCAGCGTCACCTTCCCGTCTCCTACAACATCACTTCCGGTCACTACATATGGTGAGTGACAAGGGTCGACTTACATTGTCATTGTCAAGCGCAATAGAACAACATGGGAATCTCATAATCAATGTAAAATTAAATCAATTCTATAGTGCCATCACACTAACCGTAAGGTCTTATACCCATCACTTCACTACAAATGACTAGCAAATTATAGTCGCAGTCCTCGGAGGTAATACAGCACATTGTTACCACTCGAGATTGTTTCGGGGAGTAATAAGAGTTGTAAAGTTCATGACGAATGTCAACGCCAAACTGCAAACATTCGCTTATCATAAATGTGGACTTCCCCTGTTGAGAATAAATGTTGACTCCCACCCCCTGTAACAGTGTCTCAAAATGCGTGGAATTATATATTGATTGCAATTGATTGAGAAACAACTCATATTTATATATATATATATATATATATATATATATATATATATATATATATATATATATATATATATATATATATATATATATATATATATATAATCTTTCGTTAATGACGTGTTGTTTTGTCATTTTTGAGATAGTCATACAATGATATTGTCTGTGCAACCATTCCAACTAGCTATTGCAAAGTGTGTGAACTTGACAGTAGACACACTAATATAAATGTTCTACCTCGATACTTGTTGCACTAATTGATTTTTCAGTATTTTATCTTTCATTTGATAATATTGAATATTGTACTAACGGGTTCCAAACGTCTCTAGGATGAAATCCAATGATTCATTGACAATCTACTGCTACTACTGCTGTTCTCTAAAGTTCTATTTAGACTGGTTTATATCAAACTAGATCAAAACTATACGATCACACTTATATTGACTAATCATCCCGTCATGATGGTAAAGCAAACAGTGGTGATGCCGATAGTAAGAATCACACAGATCCCAAAGCAGAGTCGATTCAACTTATTTGCAAGTTCAATATTGTCCCTGTTAGGGAAGAGGACAGCGAGTGGTAAGCAAACATTATTAGTAGTGCTTTGAGCCAACTTCTCGCGAGCGTCTGTGCGTGTATGATAGATATTCAAGATGGCAACTGTTGCTAGGGTGGTCATGACTTTCAGGAACATCATGGTGAGAAGATAGACTCCGAATACACTCAATGGTTCGGAAACTTCCGGTAGACTTTGGCTTATCCCTGTGAGAAACACGGCGTAGGACAAGACGATAGATATACACAGGGAAATCTTCTCCCCCGACTCAGGCGGGACTAGAAACACACCGAGATTCAGGATGGACAAAAGCATGACGGGAAGGACGTTGGTGATCACATGATACATGTACTTCCGGTTGAAGTTGAAGGTGAAGATGAGCACACTCTGTACGTCAGAGCCAAGTGGGTAAGCTTTAGTTTGGAATGAATGTACGTCTACATCCCATTCATCGTTCGCTCTGAAGAGAGTCTGGTCTAGGACCAATCCCGTAGCAGAAACATTGACTTCCGCCATAACCGTTGTCCACTGAACTAGTTCCAGACTGCATGTTTGACTGTCAAACGGGAACTTGGTCATAATGAGATCACACGAAGTTATTGCCTTTGTTCCAACATACCAGTGGACCCGACCAGAATCGAACACTCGTACGAGGCCATCAAACGCGTTAAGCTGTAACATGTCCTCAACAGTGTTGAAAATGCATATGTCGGGAGTCCAAATTCTTTCTCTAGGTAAGACCACAGTTGTGATGTTGGAAAAATCTGCCGGCTTCCATGTCAACAGTTCGTCAATCCAGGTTAGATAGAAGAACCCTGATGATACCAAAGTTTGTGACTCCTCATACAATCCTTCCACTGACAACAAGCTTAAGGTCACGGCGACGTCGACATTGTTGTAAGCTTTTACGCGGGGTCGGATATACGGGTTGTAGTCCTCAAGTAACTTGCCATATAGGTCGTACAGTGCATTACCAGCAGTCAACGGGCAGGAAAGGATGAGAGTACAACACACCAGGATGAGGCGTCTTCCCTCCATGATTCCAACTGAAGATGTGACTCAGTACAGGATTGTAGGAGAACTAGCAGTGTTTGAGTCGTAACAGGTCACACGTCAATATTATTTCTGTCGATATGGATTGCTGTATTGACCATGGATTTCTTAATGTTTGGATATAATTATGAGGACAATATCAAACACTTGAAATGTAGATGCCATGTTTGTATTTTTTTCTTTTTGTACACAACTAAGTCAGTGCCAATAACGAAGGCAATTATGTGTATTTCTTAACAGATTAAACAAATAAGTTAACGATGATTCAATGACGGGTAATTGCAGTTTGAAGATCACTGACGTCATCAACATTGACCAGTGGCAATACACATGTGAATTAATATGGTATTAATTTGCCTATGAAAGACATCATTGTTATTATGTGCTCTGCAGACGCTTACGTCTGTAACATATCGTGCAGTCTGTCTCTTCTCTGACAGAGTTATCAACTAATTGTATCCCTTCCAGATTGTATGATTCTATGTGTAGCTCTCCGTGGTAAAGCATGCCAATTTATATAGTTGCGAACGTTTTGCACTGATATGTCCCTACATCTGATCAACTTCGATCGAGTTTACAATGAACAGAACAATTTGTGCTAAAATTGTCACCGATATTTTATTTTGTTCCCTCTTTCTGATGATTATTTGCACCCAGTTGTTAAGTTTCATTAAATTACCGAATATCTTTATCTACCAGACAATGTTAATGTCAGTTAACGATGCATTCGATAACGTGGCACAAGAATGATTTCAATTGGTCCTAAGTTGTTACTTACATACGTACTACGGACTCAACGATTGCTGGAGTGCCTCAAGATGACAGCAGTCAAGCTGCGAAACATCGGAAACATTACATATGGACTTACACCAATGGGACCTGTTAAAACAGCTCTGTGGATTTGCTGTCTACTATGGAAGCCGCATCGGGTATTTCAACAGTAAAACACATACTGCCTTAATGGTCGTTCGTGTTTTAGACTTTTAACATCCATAAACACAATTATTAATTGATGATGGAGATTTGTTGTATTCTAGAGAGTTATTTGAAGGTTATACACGATTACTATGTCATGTTACCAGGTAACGTCAAGTTCATAGACTATTGGGCAACACAGCCTGACATTTTCTACATAGTTGTATTGTTGACACAGATCAGAGGAGTCCGACTACTCCCCTATCCGGAAGGAACGTGTAAGAGTCAACATGACGCACTGCAGCAAGTATTTCCAGGCAACACCCTTTGTTAACCGAGTTGGTGTTAATATTTAAACATTCGTCGGTTTGGTCGTACGAGGGTTTCACAAAGTTGAACAACTTGTACCCAGTCCTTTCAATTAAATAATTATGTTTAAGTCAAATATCTTGTGCTTGTTTATAAACACGCAGCATACCTGTACTTTATGTAGTATAAACATGGGCAATATAAGACGTCATGTACGCATTACTTAAATTCACAGGCAAAGAAACGATACCAACATAAATACAAGACATTCTAATCCACGCGTGATATATAAAGCTGAAAGAAAGTTACAGCATATCTCAACAACTAAGTAAACAGATTTCAATCTTGTGAAAGATACTCTGTTTTTGTTTCAAAAATTGTTTTGGATTTTTAAATTAGGCTTTGTTTTGGCTTCTTGTTTTCCAAATCCTAAATTAACATTACAGCAAAACAAACAAGTGTAATTCCAAGAGTCATTATAACGCAAATAATAAAGAAAATGCGATTCACTCTGATTGCCAGTTCAATATTGTCTGTGAGGAAGTACTTCATGGGCAACCGTCGAAACAATGGCAGCATCAGCAGTTTTATAAGCACTGTCAGACCTTTTTAGACGGGAGTAATAGATATTCAGGATGGCAACTGTTGCTAGGGTGGTCATGACTTTCAGGAACATCATGGTGAGAAAATAGACGCCGAATACACTCAATGGTTCGGAAACTTCCGGTAGACTTTGGCTTATCCCTGTGAGAAAAACGGCGTATGACAAGACGATAGATATACACAGGGAAATCTCCACAGACTCGGGCGGGACTAGAAACACACCGAGTTTCAAGATTGACAAAAGCATGACGGGAAGGACGTTGGTCATGACGCAATTACTGTACTTCCGGTTGAAGTTGAAGGTGAAGATGAGCACATTTGGAGCTCCGAACCGAGTGGATAAGCTTTAGTTTTGAAAGATTCAACACTGACGCCCCACTCTTTATTTTTCTTGAAATATTTACTGTTTAAATCAGTTCCATGAGCAGTCACATTTATTTCAGTCACGAATGAGGACATTTGAGTCAGTTCCAGGCTACATGCCTGGCTTTCAAATTGAAACTTGCTCATGTCAAGTGAACATGTCGTTCTCTCCTTTGTTCTAACATACCAGTCGACCCGACCAGAATGGAACACTCGTACGAGACCTCCAAATGCTTTAAGCTGTAATATGTCCTCAACAGTGTATGTCGGGAGTCCAAATTCTTTCTCTATGTAAGACCACAGTTGTGATGTTGTAAAAATCAAAACAAGCGTAAGATGTCTTCTGAAGTATGGGGTCCACAAGTCAGCTCTCAACCCAATGACAAGTGCTAAGCTCATTAAACTGTGCTGTCTTCCCAAAGCACTATATGGATGCGAACTTTGGAATCCTATTCCATGTACAGAGATAAAGATGTTGGAGAGGGCACAACATCATTGCATCAAAAGCATTCAAGGACTTCCCAATAGAACACGTTCTGACATGTGCCAGAGTCTGCTAGGATGGCATCCAATCGAAGCCTACATCGACAGGAAGAAGCTTCTATTCCTGAGTCAAATTCTCCATCTTCATCCACGAGCACTACCCAAGCAGATTCTCCTCACCAGACTCATGGAATACAGGCAGCAGTGCTCTCCCAGGTACTATGGTTTTGTCCCTGACGTTGTCAGGATACTACAGAAGTACGAACTCTCCATCCACCTTGAAAAATTCCTTGACACAAATAGCTTTCCCAGCCACTCCTCGTGGAAGAAATTGACAGTAAAGACTATCCATAGAGTGCAAACGAAAATGAGGGCGGACAGGATAGCTAATGACAGCAACTTTGATTTATTCAGGCAAATCCATCCGAGAGTAGAGACACATGTTGCATGGAATCTGTGTAAGTTGTATCCAGAGATTTCAGCCAATGCCCAACTTCACGTCCTATAGCTACTGTGCACATATGCCAGAGCCTCAACATCAGATACTCTATGTCATAGGTGTGGACTGTTTTACAATAACGTTATCGTGCATGCTCTAACAATCTGCGACTACACAATGTCAATCCGGGACAATCTCTGGATAGAACTCTCCAATATTGGCAGTCTGGATTTCTGCGTCTACATGCACAACAAACCAGACAGAGACATTGCCTGCTCACTTCTAGCTGCAAGAGAATGTAGTGACTTGCTCTGTGCTTATGAGAAAGAACAATTCTCGTTGAGTGCTGTCCACTTTGTGACTGCCATGTGTCGGAAATACCTCGACATATCCGAGCGACTCTAGTCCCACAAGATGCTGACGTTCTCTCTATATTTTGGCTAATTGTCGTATATATGTACTTGTGTAAATAATGTGTTTTGCTTCAATCTTTGTTGTAAATCTTCATTACTGGAGGAAATAAAGATTAAATATACATATAGTTCCAGGCTACATACCTGGATTTCAAATGGAAACTTGCTCATGTCAAGTGAACATGTCGTTCTCTCCTTTGTTCTAACATACCAGTCGACCCGACCAGAATGGAACACTCGTACGAGACCTCCAAATGCGTTAAGCTGTAATATGTCCTCAACAGTGTTGTAAATGCATAATAATTATGTCGGGAGTCCAAATTCTTTCTCTAGGTAAGACCACAGTTGTGATGTTGGAAAAATCTGCCGGCTTCCATGTCAACAGTTCGTCAATCCAGGTTAGATAGAAGAACCCTGATGATACCAAAGTTTGTGACTCCTCATACAATCCTTCCACTGACAACAAGGTGAAGGTCACGGCGACGTCAACATTGTCGTAAGGATTGACACTTGGCCGGATATCCGGGTTGTCGTCCTCAAGTAACTTGCCATAGAGGTCGTACAGTGCAGTACCAGCAGTCAATGGGCAGGAAAGGATGAGAATACAACACACCAGGATGAGGCGTCCTCCCTCCATGATTCCAACTGGAGATGTGATTTAAACACGAGTGTTGTAGAACTAACACGGTTTGAGTCGTGAAGATCAATAACCCTCACCAGGAAATGGTGATGTAAATAACCCCAACAATTATCGGGGCATTTCTTTAATAAGCGCTGTAAGTATGGGTATCCATCATCAATAATATGCTTACTCAGTGGTCAAGATTCCAGATTCTCAAGCTGATTTTAGAAAAAAACACTCAACGTTTTACCACATTTTCACACATCATTCGGAAATTGATCGACGTTTAGCTTTTGTATACAGTCAGCTTTTTATTTACTTTAGGAAGGCTTTCGATACGATTTATACCTGTCTTACGAATAGAGGTTTAAAAGGCAAAGTGTTTAATATCATCAGATCATTGTATTAAAATGTAAATCTTGTGGTAGATAACATAAGGTTTTAGTAACAGTTACTTATTTTGATTGTCTTGCAGGTGTACGGCAAGGTTGAGTTCTCAGTCCCATACTTTTCTCATTTGCTATCAACGAATTATATGTCTATATCTGGTAAACATGGCATCCAATTGTTCACTGATGTATACGTAGTTAAACAAATTTCTTTACATTTTGTCGACGACGTAATCCTATTGCCAAACACTGTTATTGGCCTTCAGAGACAAATCAATATACGTTCATGCTACTCAGATACTTGAAAACTTGATGGTAATCTTGATAAAACAAAACCATTTGTATTTTGTGAAGGAACATCAGCTAAGGAAACGGTATTTTAAAGGTGAACGTATAGCTGTTGCAATTGAATATAAATCTATTGATATATTATTAACACACATGCACACTAAATATGAATAAATCCGTTATCAACTTTGCAAATAGAACACAAAGGGTCCTTATTCAATTGCTCCTAAATACAATTTTGTTAAGGGGCTGGCAAGTGGGCTTACAATGAATTTGATGCCATTGAAAAGGTCAAGTTACAATTGCTTGTAAAAGGTTAAGGTTTTTAAATGTCGATATGTCTACCCCGAATAATATTATGTATAGAGACATTTGTTATTGCCCCTTTTTTGGCGTAAAATAATTTTTAAAAAGTCTAAAGATCGCCTACCAGAAAAAGCCTACAATATGACCGTCCATCTTGATAATATTGGTAAAAGTACATTGGCATCCGGTATTCGTGTTGTTTACATAATTTATGGTCATGGATTTGTTTGGTTATGTCAAACTGTTGGTGACCTTACAGCATATATCAAACATTTTCGTACTCGGACTATCGATCCCATTAAACACGACTGGCACTCATCTTTACTTATGATTTACCGTATGATTTTTATCGCAATTTTATATCTGTTGCAGAATTGCAGTCGTATCTGTTTCACCTTCATCCGCTTTAGTCTTGGTTTAAACGATTTATCTACCAATTCAAGGACGATATTCATTTAAAATAAAAACCCTGAGGTGTTGTGCATGTCTATTGTGTATTTCCACAGAAAATGAATTAAACCTTTTTCTATGATTGTCCTGTATAATATTATATAGACCTAAGGCAACTGTAGTTTTACCAGTATCGTGTATTATTAATAGTATTAGAAATACATGTCATTTGGATAGCTGACAAATATAACAAGGTTACATTTGGGATAACACTACCTTTAATAGTACAAATTCTTGTACTCTCCCATGCGGGATTCGAACCCACACCCTCAGAGTATGGTATCTATCGCTAGCACTGGCCGTACCAACAGCTTAACACACGACCATTTCGTCTCGACAAAAATCGAGGTCCAACAATCAATAGTTAAGCTAATTTTACAAGTTTTTACTTTTGCTGTATCAGTCCCATAGCTGTGGAATTGGCTTCCCCAAGATTTGTCAAGAAAAGAATCAAAACACATTTTCCTTACGAACATCAAAACCTTCCTTTTTGTTAACAACTTTAGTGTATAACTCTTTCCTCTCATATCATGTCAGTTTGTTTGTAAAGCGCCTCTAAACAGTTTCCCCATGAGTGTAGGCACTAACAAACTTCACTATCATTATCATTACCATAATCTTACCGTTCACGTCGAACTGCTTACAGAGATCCGAGTTGTCTCCCTTGACAGCATCAAGTATGTCTCCAACTCGGTTGAAGTCTTCAGCCGTTAAGAAACCTTTCTTCCCTTCATCGAACACGTTGAAGATGTCTCTGTAAGCTAAAAGGGTCTTTATAAATCATCATCTTGACCACAAGGCTAATGTACTATGGTCCCTGAGTAAGCATCGTGATAGTAATGAAAGCCATATAATTGGACGAAACTTTGGAAGTTTAAACTAATAAACTTTAAATTTGTATTTTTCAGCGATGATATTTCATTCCAGTGTATGATATCTTAATGAGGTGTTTTCCTCGACACAGCCACACACATTTCGTATCTATCTCGAACAACTATTGCTAAGAACTAGACATGTTAAGTCTACTACAAATATAATGTAGAGTTGCAACATAACGTACATTAACAAACTAGATAAATACAAGCGACAGTACTGAAGAGATATACTATACATATTATTATGTCTACATGTATATGTTGCGCTAGTAATGGCACGATAGGACATGTTCAAGTACAGGGTAAACTTGCTAACTTCTTTCCTCAACTCTCCAACACGAAGACGCAGAAAACAACACAATACTAACCAACACAATACTAGTTAACACAACACTAGTCAACACAATACTAGTCAACACAACACTAGTCAACACAATACTAGTCAACACAACACTAGTCAACACAATACCAGTCAACACAAAACTAGTCAGCACAATACTAGTTGAGCTGTACCTACAATTTGGAATTATGTAAGTTGTAAATCTTGTAAGTTGTAAATCTTGTAAGTTGTAAATCTTGTAAGTTGTAAATCTTGTAAGTTGTAAATCTTGTAAGTTGTAAATCTTGTAAGTTGTAAATCTTGTAAGTTGTAAATGTACAAGAGCAGTGAGACTACAGCCTCTCTGACAGCATCTCTCACGTTACCACTTGTAAAACAATGTTGTACAATTTACTTATTATATTTCATAGATCATATCGCAATGTTTACCCGACAAACACAATGAATATATGTGACAGCGCCTTGAAGAAGATCGACATATTGTGATTAAATGTATCAGCGATACCAGTGACAAGACATATTGTGATTAAATGTATCAGCGATACCAGTGACAAGACATATTGTGATTAAATGTATCAGCGATACCAGTGACAAGACATATTGTGATTAAATGTATCAGCGATACCAGTGACAAGACATATTGTGATTAAATGTATCAGCGATACCAGTGACAAGACATATTGTGATTAAATGTATCAGCGATACCAGTGACAATTAAGTTCCTCTGACGTGACCCATATCGCTAAATCCCATTGTGAATGGAAGTTAACGTCAGGTGTCGTCATTACGTATTTTAACTGAAACATTTTTTGACAAATAGCACCACATGTTTTTCAGTAGGAAACTAAAACTTTCATAAAGCAGTGTATAATTACATCACGACGACACACACTGAGTGACCACGCCCACCTTCGATCTCCTCCGGCGCCAGAATCTGGTAGTTTGTTTTGCCATCCAGCTTGGTTTTCTGTTCAAATAAATATTGGGAAAATCATGATGAAACTGACCTTTATATAAATACCGTGGATCTCATTTTGAAAAGAATATTTGGGATCAACATTCGAACATTCGCTGTAATAAACATCGAGGAAGTAATTTTGGGAATAAAGATCTTGCAGTTGTGTACACATCTATTTAACCAAACCTTCACTGAAATAAACATATTTTACCATTAAAATGATGGAAATGCAAAGGAAAGAAAGTTATGTTAAATTACTATCGTGAAAAAAGGCAGGTTCTGCAGTTATTGCCGTGGGAATTTTTTTTAATTTAAAATTTTGGAATAAACTTTTTAGTGCACCTACTTTGAAACCAATATCTAGACGAAACTAGAAGTAGACCTAGCGTGTTTACATTTAAAATCATGGACATCATCACAGGTATCAGTTAAGATAGAACTTTTTTTAGCTGTCAATACACATGTACTGTATATGTTATATTATGGTTTCCATAGAAATCCATTAAGACGTATGAGTTTAATTACATTCGTGTTAGTCACTTCGACAAATATTACCCCGATAGATGTTTTTGTGTTCCACTAGAATTAAACTATTTTACTGTCAAGCCTTTCAACGTTTGTACTTGAGTTAGAGTTCCTGAGAACTATAGGCACGTCAAGCAGGTGACATGTTGAATCAACTAATGAAGCTTAGGCTTCCATGCGTTATGAAGACATCGGGCTGACCATTGAGACTTCAAGAAGCTCTTTTAGACATATTAATAGCAAACAACAACCTTCATGTGTAAGAACTTCAGCATCTGATATTACTGAAATAATCCAAACATGGATGAGCTACTCACCAGCACAGTAAACATGGTCCCTGGAGCCGACTGAGAGTAGAGCTCTGATTGAATTCACTCCAATCGCTTATACCATCAAATATTCACAGGTAATTACTTTTCACCTGCATATTTCAAAGGTATTCTTGCAACGGCAGCGTTATCGCAGCGATGTTTGCTAATACTCTCATTGAACATGCAGTCGACAATTAGGCGAGATTAGCTCATGTTTGCTAGTCCGGAAACAGTCCTTATTGGGAGCTATATCTGGACTGCAATACATCACCTGTGGGTGGGTTTGTGTGAAGTACATATTCAACACGCCATCTGAATGTTTCGGTAATTGATAGTGATTAAATAATGTTTTGTCTCCATCAAAGCAAGACACGTTACGTTCAAATTGCTGACATATTCACCATTGTTATTGTACCAACCAGTATCTTCTATATAACCTGTAGTTTACACATGCTTTAAAACGGCATAGGAATCTATAAATAGAATCGTTTTGTTGTCATATCTGTACTGCCAGCTTCAAAATGCTTCTCAAACTAAACAAACCAACACATATGTATTGTATGTACCTTCTGGTATCATGTCGCGTTTCGTGGTAAATGTTTAAGTATCATATCTCTTCCATAAAGAGTGATGTTAAGGAATACACTAGTTGGAAGTTGAATGCGTAGTATATCCACTACACATGAGTTGCTTCCTATACCATGTGAATATAGTTACTTGTGCTTATGACATGCATATGCTTGTTGAGATTAAATTCATGTCTAAGAAAAAGTCGCTCGTTTTTTCATAAAACTTGCAAATGTTTATTTTCATTGTACATGTAATACGAAAATGAATGTTTTAGCAGGGCAATGGTAAGCCATGTGCCGTCTGTTTCACGATTTCGAGAGTAGGTTTAGTCTGTTCTGTTAAAAAATCTCCACAAATAGTCCATAAATGGGATAGCAGTATGCGTCAAGTTCACAATCAACTCATCAGTTGGGAAATGCCTGTATGTCTAAGGTACACACTATTATATATATATATATATATATATATATATATATATATATATATATATATATATATATATATATATATATATATATATATATATATATATATATATAACTGTTGCTACACATGCTCTATTCCAATAACTGTTGGTGCAGGGCTCCTAATGTTAATCTCGTGTGACGCCCACTAGGAGAGATTGTCATAGTTTATATGAAGCTAGCTACTTATATACTCATTTGGTAAATTGGTTAATTACCACATGCTCCATCATGACAAGAATTCATGACATTTGCATAACAGGCATGTTTTACACATGTGTAATATGGCTGTTAACCACTGTTTGTGACGATATTGATTCATTCTGTATTTACCCATATGTATAGTACATTGTCGTAATGTGATATATCTCAACTGGGTTGGTAACATTTCACAGTGAACGTGGCATTGATTTGGCTGCTTTAGATCATCAAATGAACCAAAAAATAACACAGTTTTACAATTTTATTCATAATAGCATGTTAATAGAAAAACATGACATTTTAACGTCAAAGTTCTAAGATAAACATTGAAGAGGATTGATAGAGCACATACACAATATTTCAACAAACGAGATCACTATTCAGTCTAAACAGTGGCACAAGCATCCATGCCTGAGATAGTATTAAGTACCAATGTAGTTAAACTTGGCCATACTGGAATTATAATGTTAAGGTCGAGGTGACCTACCACTGACAGTCCATTGAAGGCGTCTCCTTCAGACTCATCAATCAAGAGCAACCCTTACCTTGTGTACATTGAGTACAATTATTTTATGGTCAGAACATATCGCTTATTGTGAATTGAACATTAATAAATATATTATATACGTGTATAACGCATTGCCATACATTCGTATTATAAATAGGAACAACATTTTTGGTGACATTTTGCAGCAAAACGTTTAACCATAAATACTACAACATCAGGGGGAGTTGTAATCCATCATAGCAACGTTCATATTCGGCTGAGATGTCGAAATAGTAATTCCAATTCTGTCACCCCCTTGCAAAACTTGCTTACAGCCGATTTGAAATATTTGCATTATAAGTTACATGAAATTACGGCACTAAATAAGAGAAATATTCCTAACATCAAAGTACCATCACCTCAAATTACCATGTGTATTTTGAAAGGGCGACGGCTTTTAGTTAATGATGGAATCATTTTAAATGAATCGCGTTATGACGTTCTTTGTTGTGCGTAAATGACAATGTTTAATGAACCATAACTGGAATATGTTCAGTATTGGAAATACGGACATAATGACATAAATGAGGAGAAAAAACATATCTTAAAATCTATAACAACCTTTTAACAGCAGTGAACAATACCCATATACAAAGTCTCATATTCTAAATACTTACAGATTTTAAAATGAAAGAAAATGAAATTGCATATGCAATAAATATAATAAATGACACAAATAAACATGAATCTGTGAGGCAATACAAAACAAACCCTGTATCTACGATCATTCAAATATACATGATACTGTCGATAAAACATGTGAATGAATAGGCAACGATAAGAAGAATTCGACATGTTTGCAAGATGATTTAAGTTTATAACAAGCTTAAGAAAGAAACATATAACGAGATCAAGGAATGAGAATAGTGACGTCACATCACAAGGCATGACGGAAACCGGAAATGGATGGTAGTTCTCACCGTGCGGTCATCATCTGGACAAATTCTGGAATACATGAGTGAAAGAAGCGTTAATAAAATCATTCCCTTATGCTACGCCACCACGGAACTCTGACTGAAGCAGATTCATTCAAAATTAACTCAGTATCAGAATCAGTATCACACTAATTAACAGATGTGAACTCAAATAGTCGACGCTAACAATTATATATTTATTAATTAATGTCACTTACAACAATGGATTAATAGTTAAGATGAGGCATTTGACCATACAGTAACAACATGTTCAGAGTGCTTCCAAGTAAAATATCTACAAGAAAGCACAACTTTATTTTAACATTTTATTGTGAAAATTAGGATAATATGTGTGAATTTATTATACCAATAACGTTGGTAACAGAGGAAATTCGTACTAAACAGGTCACATACCTGTAGGATTGTTCTTACTGCATGTACATGCACGTTGAATAAACTATTCGCATTTTACAAAGCATTACGTATTGACAAAAGACAGTGATAATAGCGTCGTTGGGTTTAACACCGCGTTCACGAGTGTTTCACTTTCATGACGAGGGCTTGTATTATTACAAGGAAAGTCCACACCATCCTGCGGTGATGGAACTTTGGTTGGATGCGTTCAAACAACGAGACCTTATCAACAACATTTCCCTGCAACACCATATGGGGTCGAGCATCTACAGGGATTCGAACCCCAACCTGTTGAACGACCCTACCACTGCTCTGCCCGGCGCATCAAAGTGAACTGAAGGATTGACAGCAACCATTGCTGCCTCGTTCTGGTGTAAGGGTTTTCGTCTGACGTCACTCCGTCAACAATTAGGAGTCAGCAGGTAGATATCAATCTCCAGCTTGTGAATTGTATCTTAGAATTGTCCCAACTTTCTGAAACGAGGTCTTCTGGGTCACCGAATGTTCAATTTCAAGCCCGATACTGAGATGTAGGCAAGCGATTCTCCATCTCAGCTCAGTAACTGTACGTAAAACAACTATGTCGGAGATAGAAGCGCTGAACTCTATCGTAGCTTGATTGAAGACAACCAATCATTCTTGATTGAAGACAACCAATCATTCTTGATTGAAGACAACCAATCATTCTTGATTGAAGACAACCAATCACTCTTGATTGAAGACAGCCAATCATTCTTGATTGAAGACAACCAATCAATTTGCTGCCCGGTACTTCCATCGAAGCCAGTTTATGATAACAAGCTAACACTACCTCATACCTCCTCCAAAAGATGTATGATCTTCCTATACGACCTTATGTTAATTCTAGAAGTGGGATGTATCATATAGTGCTATCAATTGACGTCCTGCATTTGAGTTGAGATGAAAAGAGTTTGGTCTGGTGTGATACTCTCTGGTAGAGAATAGAGCGGTCTAAATGTAGGCCTAGTGAATATTAGTGTCAACACGACATCTACCATCGTGAGAAGTGCGATTCTCCGAACCAAACGCCCAAACCACATGGCATCGAAATGCCATGACGTCATAAACTTGACGAACAAATTGACTCACCATCATAACTTATCTTGTCGTCGTTGTTCTTGTCGGCCTCCAGAATCATGCCCTTGATCTCATCGTCCGACAGTTTCTCCCCCAGTGTCTTCATGACTGCCTTCAGTTCATTAGCGTCGATGTAGCCGTCCCCGTCCTTATCGAAGATGTCGAAGGTCACTTTCAACTCTGGCTCCATCTGGGACTTGGCCATCACCTCCACGAACTCCTCGAACTCGATCGTACCGTTCTCTGTTTAGTATTTAAAAAAAAATTACTGACGAAAAGGTCAAATAGATTAAGCACAAGTGAAACACTTACCAGGCCTTCTAGATCTGTGTAAACAAAGGATTGTATCGTCCTGTATAACCTCTGGTTAAGTATAAGACAATATTCTACATCAGTATACATTGATACACTTAACAAATCTCAATAAATCGAATACTTTTCTCCATTTCATATAATACGCGCATATCCGATTGTTATCCCATGTTACTGACCAAATCATTCATTGTTAATTTCAATGATTATATCCATCTGCATTATCCTAAATGTTCTACTTTCATCCACTCACTGTCTATGTCCATGTTTGTGATCATATCATTGATCTCTGTCAGTGTAGGTTTCAAACCCAGGGACATCATCACGTTTCGTAGTTCTGTGGCTGTGATCTTCCCGTCGCTATCCTCATCAAACATCGAGAACGCTTCTCTGTAAGCTGAAACAAGAGTCAAACATCGAGAACGCTTCTCTGTAAGCTGAAACAAGAGTCAAACATAGAGAATATTGGGGGTTAGGGTTAGAAGCTCGTGTTTACGACTGTATCTGTGTAAAGTATATCGAGGGTTTGTGTTAAAGTTAGGGTTATGTTGTTTTTTATCGAGTACTGACTGTTGCCGTTTAATGCTTGTAGATTCAGTATAATGACGATATCAAGGTACAAGTAGTGATATATTATCGGAAACCGGACAATGCACAGACGCTTGCGCGCGTCAATTACTCAAATTCTTTGACCTTAACTATAACAAACAAAAAGACAAATTTAGGTTGGTAATGTTAATAGGTCATGTAATTACTGTACATGTAAATGGGATGTGTAGTTGCGGTTTCCGCACTTTTATACGGCCTCTTTCGAGTTTATTGGAAACATGCAAGTGTCATATATTTTGCAACCGGAGATGAATATGCAGGATGAGTGGAATTATATGAACTAAAATCGGCATATAATAATGGTATTTTGGCACATATAAGAACCAAATAAAACACTGAATGTTCTCTCAAAGACTGTTTCTTTGTAACGTTTATCGCGAGAGTTAGGGACAAAGCTAGCGTTAGAGTCAGCTTTAGGTTTAGGCTTTAGGTTTAGGGTTAGGGTTAGTGTTAGGGTTAGAGTCAGCTTTAGGGTTAGGGTTAGGGTTAGGGTTAGGGTTAGGTTAAGTGTTAGGGTTAGGGTTAGGGTTAGGGTTAGGTGATGGCTATGGTTAGGGTTAGGGTAAGGGTTAGGGTTAGGGTTAGGTTTAGGTTTAGGTGTAGGGTTAAGGGTTTCTGTTGGGGTTTTTGTTAGGGTAAGGGTAGAATGTTTAAGATTGTTTCCTTTATAGGGTTAGGTTTTAGATATCTAAAGAACTTTCGATAATACGGCAAAAATGAGTTCACATCTTATATACCTAACTTTTAAAAGTATTTCTCTTCTATTTGTGTTCTCAAATCTCTTTGCAGTAACGATGGGTAAATGTTCCCAACGTTCTCATTTTCAAGAGAATTCCATTTACTCGTGACGCGAGCTGCACGTGACAAAGTGTAATTAATGATACAAGTTTGTTGAGGATACGCTAAACACACCATGGCCGTCTCTGTTTCTAATCTAACTGAGAACCATTTCCCGTCTTGTACGAGGAGCACATATTTACCAGCTAGAAATCCTAAACAATTTATAAATGAGATGACTGACATTGGAAAGGTTTCATATAGATGGCATGGTAAATAAATTATCACTCTAAATGTGATCATTTCCTACTATCTAGCGACTTGATCATCGCATGTGGAGTGGCGATCCTACTCGGGAAAATAACACATATCTTCTGTGTGAGAGCGCAGTGGAATTAATTGAGAGTAGACAGATTGCCTCATAAAGCCCCATCCATTGTGCCTTCCCCCAGTTAAGTAATGATGAGAAGGTGTCTGCGTCAGCTGAGGGTACCGAGAAAGAGGGTGTCTGCATCAGCCGATGGTACCGAGAGAGAAGGTGTCTGCGTCAACTGAGGGTACCGGGAGAGAAGGTGTCTGCGTCAACTGAGGGTACCGAGAAATAAGGTGTCTGCATCACTTGAGGGTACCGGGAGAGAAGGTGTCTGCATCAGGATCAGCTGAGGGTGCCGGGAGAGAAGGTGTCTGCATCATCTGAGGGTACCGAGAGAGGTGTCTGCATCAGCCGAGGGTACCGAGAAAGAAGGTGTCTGCGTCAGGTGAGGGTACCGGGAGAGAAGGTGTCTGCATCAGTTGAGGGTACCGGGAAAGAAGGTGTCTGCATCAGGTGAGGGTACCGGGAGAGAAGGTGTCTGCATCAGGTGAGGGTACCGAGAAATATGGTGTCTGCATCACTTGAGGGTATCGGGAGAGAAGGTGTCTGCATCAGGATCAGCTGCGGGTGCCGGGAGAGAAGGTGTCTGCATCAGTTGAGGGTACCGGGAGAGAAGGTGTCTGCATCAGCTGAGGGTACCGGGAAAGAAGGTGTCTGCATCAGCTGAGGGTACCGAGAAATATGGTGTCTGCATCACTTGAGGGTACCGGGAGAGAAGGTGTCTGCATCAGTTGGGGGTACCGAGAGAGAAGGTGTCTGCATCAACTGAGGATACCGAGAGAAAAGGTGTCTGCATCGGTTGAGGGTACCGAGAGAGAAGGTGTCTGCATCAACTGAGGGTACCGAGAGAGAAGATGTCTGCATCAGCTAATGGTACCGGGAGAGAAGGTGTCTGCATCAGGATCAGCTAAGGGTACCGAGAAAGAAGGTGTCTGCATCAGCCGAGGGTACCAAGAGAGAAGGTGTCTACATCAACTGAGGAGACTGAGAGAGAAGGTGTCTGCTTCAGCTGAGGAGACTGAGAGAGAAGGTGTCTGCATCAGTTGAGGGTACCGAGAGAGAAGGTGTCTGCATCAACTGAGGAGACTGAGAGAGAACGTGTCTGCCTCAGCTGAGGGTACCGAGAGAGAAGGTGTCTGCATCAGGTGAGAGTACCGAGGGAGGTGTCTGCAATAACTGAGAGTACCGGGAGAGATGGTGTCTGCATCAACTGAGGGTACCGAAAGAGAAGTTGTCTGCATTAGCTGAGGGTACCGGGAGAGAAGAAGTCTGCGTCAGCTGAGGGTACCGGGAGAGAAGAAGTCTGCGTCAGCTGAGGGTACCGGGAGAGATGTCTGCATCAGTTGAGGCCTAGGGTACCGAGAGAGAAGGTGTCTGCATCACTTGAGGGTACCGAGAGAGAAGGTGTCTGCATCACTTCAGGGTACCAAGAGAGGTGTCTGCATCAACTGAGGGTACCGAGAGATAAGGTGTCTACATCAGCTGACGGTACCGGGAGAGAAATAGTCTGCGTCAGCTGAGGATACCACGAGAAAGGTGTCTGCATCAGCTGATGGTACCGAGAGAGATGGTGTCTGCATCAGCTGATGGTACCGGGAGACAAGGTGTCTGCATCAGTTGAGAGTACCGAAAAAGAAGGTGTCTGCATCAGCTGAGGATACCAGGAGAGAGGGTGTCTGCATCACTTGAGGGTACTGGGAGAGAAGGTGTCTGCCTCAGTTTGTGGTTCCGGTAGAGAAGGTCTGACAGAGGACACTGGAGGATACTGTACTTAAATGTTCAGGAATAGTTTGAACACTGACCCGAAGTCGTTACGTGCCTGGATGGTTTATCTTGTCGCACACAGGATAGATGTACTTACACACAATCATTTAGATATATCAACATCCAAATATAAGCTTGAATATACATCACAGCACAGTGGCTCTTGTGTCTTTTACTATAGTCTCAGGTTATGTAGTTACCTATAATAGTGTCTTCCGCTATTATCGCCACTAAACATCATTGACCGCGAACTATTGCAGCAGGTGCTTCTATAAGTTCACATCAAGGGTATTGTTTTGATTCTTGTTGTTAATCACTCACGGGTTTAGAATCGAACATTGCAACCACCCTAATCTTTGTCCAAAGATTTCACAGTAGTATCAGTCATGTCATATTAACCGTACGTGCACGTGTATAAAGTATAACAAGATAACTCAGAATAAAAATTGGCTCCTCGAGATATATTCAATCACTTTCTCTTCTATGCCTACACTCAATGGCAAAAAAAAACCCATCATCATACAAACAACAAGATTATTCAATCCGCGCGTAATAATGGCGACTGAAACAGAGATACATCCGGTCTCCAGAAGTCAAAACATTATCTGTTCATTTTTCTATGCAATCCACGTTTTAAAGGGGCAGTAGCACGTTTTTCGGTGAAATAAGTCGATGAAATGTAATTGAAAAATAATGTCACCAATAGTAAAACACCTTTCTCTCTTCGGAAAATCAAGTTTAAAAATGAGTGTACATGGTTCCGTAACGCTATGGGAACAGTTTTTGTCATTCAAAATAATAAAATGTGTTCACAATAAAATGGCCGCCATGCAATTTTTGCTTTACACGCAAAACCGTTATTACCACTACGGATAGTTTGTTTGTGTAATAGACTGTTTTACCCTCTAAAGTAAACATAATTGACATAAACTATCATTATAAATGGGAAAAAATAAAATTTGCAAAAAACGTACTACTGCCCCTTTAAAAAATCGTCGTTTTGAATCTCCTTAACTGGGCGAGATAAGGAGGTATAAAACGGCTTCCTTGGCTTCTTTTATGAAGTCTTACAGTAAAGACGCGTCAACAAATTTAAGTCCAAGAATGTTATTTATGTCAATAACATATATTATAAATTCAATTTCTACATGAATTTTTAAGTTAAATGACAAACATTCCGGCCAAAATAACAAGCTATTTCAACACCTCAAGTGTACTTGAATACTCATAAAAATAGAAGTGTTACACCCTGATATATGACATTCTGGGTACCTCTTTACAAATGATGTCCCGATAGAAAGCATTTAAACTCGTCTTTCTCCGACAGCAGTATTTTTCTTTTGCGGTTGAGAGTAGTCGACTGATCATGAGTGTTTTATCTAGTTGAGCAATGTATAGACTTTTCCAAATTTCCTTTGTTACGAAAAAGTGTTAAACTCATTTAGAAAGGTCGATTTAAGTCCCAAAATCACACACATTTTCTCATCACAAGACACGTTTGACGCTACTTGTGTAAGCAGTAAATGAAGTTCATTATACCAGGTATTTGGCGTCAAACCGTCCAGCTGATCAATCATCAAGCAGCTTCCATCTGCATGTGTACAGCATATCCATTTACTCAACGATTCCGATTTGAAGAGTTATATAAATTATCTCATCCCTCGGGGCTCCAATCCCATTCATTTATAGTGATAGTGTTATGAACATCAGCCCACCGGGCTATCGGAGTCGGTCGGCCCCAGTCTGAGCATGCGTCGAGAAGCTGATACCAGGAGGGAGTGTGTGCTTATCTGCACTAAATTAAATGAGATGAATTCGAAACAATTCACACTTCAGTCTCGATAGCTGGCAGTTGTCATTTCAGTTTCAGTCAATTAAATTTGCAAAGAGTAATGTGACTTAATTTAAAAGATGTGGTAGGTTTCCAGATAACATGAAGCAAATAATGACACACGACAATGCATAAGTGAAAACGCTGAAGTGTTCTTTCCGGAAAAGGGGGGTTTGTGAAACATAAGCTGAGAATTCATAACTGTTCTTATTCTTGTGATCGCACTGTTTTAAAAGGCGTTAAAACTTAATGAAAGCCATGTGTGATTCAACCAAATCAGTTTTATGCCTGACCAAGCAGAAAAAAAATTGCGACAAGAACAGCCCAATATGAAGGAGAAGCATTATTACAAGGCGGTAGTATATTAAATAATGCATAACTGCACGAAATGCATGAAAATGGTGATATTATGTAGCGGCCCCAGGGAGCCGTAATACGATTCTAAAACACAATTCAAACAATGATTGAATCCATTAACGCAATAGGAATGCTATGGACACTTACAACTGCTTAATCCATCTAATCAGCATTACAACAATTTCTAGCGGTACGCTATTGATTCTATATGAGAGTGATCTCCCTTGGGAGCTATTAACTGAATTATTCTCACTTGGGCGGTGAAGCTTTCATAGCTCTTCAAGACAATTAACATACATGACCCAAGCGAAAAAACACTGTGAGACATCCATCCTCTTGCAAACTGTTACACCGATCTGGCAAAACGAATTAATGTTAACTTTCTCACTTTCAAACTATAAGTGAAGGAATGGACAATTCAAGACTATAATACAATATTCTGGTAACATTAAACTTTAAAATATTTATACCAGGCCCGTAGCACCAATTTCGGGAGTGGGGGGCTGGAATTTGGAATTTGTAAGCTGGGGGGGGGGGGGGGGGGGGGGGGGGGGGGCATTGTATTGCCATGTCCATGTCACCTTTGGTTAATACTGAATACAGTACAGCTTCGTACCTAAAACATCATCTTGCACTATCAGAATTTTCTTCACTTCTTACATAGTATATAGAGCCAGTTGTGTTTATTGTCATTGTCAATTTAGATGCGTCAGACACGATACTTGTAACTTACACGCAAACGTTACGTACATCATCAGAATGTTCTATAAGTGAAAGTTATTTGCAATGTCTTTCAGGTTGAAAAACACTTTTGAATAGAGAGCCAAAAAAAATATTTCTCCCTAAAATTTGTGGGTGGGCTCAGCCCCCGCTAGCCCCACCTGTTGCTACGGGCCTGTATACTAAACTTCCCAAAAAATTACTTTCATTTCCAAAACCATAAGATGTAGGAATGGACAACTCAAGACTATAATACAATATTATATTAACATAAACTTTAAAATATTTGATATTAAACTTCAACAAAATATTTACCTTCGATCTGTTCATCTGTGAGTTCCTGCTGCTGCTGCTGAAAAGTAAAACAAAGAGTTAGATCGTACCATCGTCACCTTTAGGGTTCACACAATCTGCAATAGTACACATTTCTGTATATATCCCGGAAGATCCTTTGGCGAGATTCAAACTCGCATCCTCAGAGTCACTGACTGTACCAACATCTTATCAACTCGACCACCGAGACATTGTACTTGTACTGTTGGTTCAGTTAGATATGTTAAATTTGCCAAATTTAAATTCAATATTGCATTACGCTTTATCTTCTTCACATATATATTAGAGGAAATCATATCTTCTTCATATCCCCGCTCACACACCAAAAGAAAAAATGCTCACCTTTAAGTCAAAGAACGTAACCTTTAAAACTTAGATACACAGTGAATCGACCTTGTTGTGTGGGTAATGGAAATACTGAGCACTACAATGCGTAGGAAATAAAAAGGTTTAAATAGATCGCCTCTCCAACCAGAAACTTCAAAAGTGAGTTTTCACGCTTGAGACCTTCATGTGACTTATCATAATTACATTAGCTAGTCGGTAATTCCAGAGACAGCATCCCTGTACAGAGTGGACAGGTTTTTGAAGAACAATCCCCAGTTGACGGTGAGGGCCTCAGAGTGGGGGACTACTGGGTTATCTCCCTTGACATAAACTTCCTCAATTTTCTGCTAAACTTGGCAGGGGTAATCCGCTGTTCCAAATATGTTGAATGCATGTCGTCCTTTCCTGACTTTAACAATGTGTAATAGAATTAGAAATGTACAAGCAAAACATTTTCTTAGATAGCGCCCCTCAATAGAAATCGATAACAACCTTGCATTATCCTTATAATATTACATTGCAATGTTCGGCAAGAAAAGTAATCTGGGAAGTATAGCCTGATTGGTCAAGCTAGAAGCAATGTAACTTACATACGAGGGGCGTTCAATAAGTGTTGCAACTTCAATATAAAACCAACTCGCGTAGTCAATTTTTTACTTTTATTTTTCAATATAGTTACCCTTCACCTCAATACACTTATTCCATTTCTCTTTAAGACTTTTGATGCCACTTTTGTAGAAGTCTTCCGTTTGCCCCCCTAACCACGCCTCTGTGGCAGCTTTGACGTCTTCGTCATCCCGGAAGTGCCTTCCACGTAGGGCGGATTTCAGGTTTCTGAACAGGAAGTAGTCACTGGGGGCTAGGTCTGGGCTGTAGGGTGGGTGGTTAAGCTGTTCGAATCCACAATCACGTATAGCGGCCTGTGCAACTCTTGACTTGTGGACTGGAGCGTTGTCATGCAAAATCAGAACACCACGTGTCAACATTCCACGGCGTTTCTGTCGAATTGTCTTTCGCAATTCTTGCATTAGGTTGGCATAATATTGACCATTCATTGTAGTTTTGGTTGGCAAGTAATCAATTAATAATATGCCTTTTGCATCCCAAAAGATTGTCGCCATAACCTTGCCAGCTGATGGGTTGAGTGCGAAACTTCAGGGGAGGCGGTGAACTCGGGTGCTTCCATTGCTTGGATTTCAGTTTAGTTTCCGGGTCCCAGTGGTGGATCCAGGTTTCGTCACCTGTCACCAGACGAGACAAAAACCTGGCTTCATCCGCATTAAACCGATCCAGGAGCTCCATGCAACTTTCGGTTCTTTTCTGGCGATCTTGTGCTGTGAGGTTTCTGGGTACCCATCTTGCAGATACCTTGGACATACCAAGATGGTCATGAATTATTTGTTCAACACTTCCAACTGATATCTGGAATTCCAAAGACAGTTCAGAAACTTTAACACGGCGGTCAGCTAAAATTCGTCTTTCGATAGCGGCAATAACTTCCGGTCGGGTGACTTCAGATGGCCTGCCTGACCGTGGGTCATCGTCTAAGGACTCCCTGCCCCGCTTGAACTGAAGAGACCAGCGACAAACTGTTGAAAAGTTAGGAGCATCCTTACCCATCACATTACACATACGATTATGTATTTCTGTAGCTTTGCATCCCTCTTTAGTAAGGAACTTGATCACAGCGCGTTGTTCATGTTTGAGAGAATCCATGATTATGGAGACCCCTAGGTCAGCGCAGCTATTATATCTAAATAATTGTTATGTCTAGAAATTGTTTTGACATGTGTCAATGTTATGTTTTGACTATAGTAACACCTGCTATAAGCTAACACTGTTTATGTAAACGCCAATGCCCCGCTTGCAACACTTATTGAACGCCCCTCGTATATGGCTAGAACCACGCATCTTGTACATAGAGTAAATGGCAGCTACCAAATGTATAATTCAAAATGACATGTTTATGCACAAATACGATATTAGACAATATATTTTCCACTAAAACTCGTTTAAAAACCATAACAGATACATGATAGATTTGCATTGTCACCTATATACTTCACTACTATTGCAAAATAGTAGGAAGAAAGGGTTTCTCTCAAACTCGAACCACATCGTTGCAGGTCATTTAGAACTTTCAAATGAAACAAAATTGGCGTGAATTTTTCCGTTTAATAACGAACTTCTCTGATCCTACAAAGCCGCTAGAGGTGATCCTTCAAACCCGCTAGAGGAAGGTGTGTAGGCACAACTTCTCTGATCCTACAAACCCGCTAGAGGAAGGTGTGTAGGCACAACTTCTCTGATCCTTCAAACCCGCTAGAGGAAGGTGTGTAGGTACAACTTCTCTGATCCTACAAACCCGCTAGAGGAAGGTGTGTAGGTACAACTTCTCTGATCCTTCAAACCCGCTAGAGGAAGGTGTGTAGGTACAACTTCTCTCATCCTACAAACCCGCTAGAGGAAGGTGTGTAGGTACAACTTCTCTCATCCTACAAACCCGCTAGAGGAAGGTGTGTAGGTACAACTTCTCTCATCCTACAAACCCGCTAGAGGAAGGTGTGTAGGTACAACTTCTCTCATCCTACAAACCCGCTAGAGGAAGGTGTGTAGGTACTACTTCTCTGATCCTTCAAACCCGCTAGAGGAAGGTGTGTAGGTACAACTTCTCTGATCCTTCAAACCCGCTAGAGGAAGGTGTTTAGGTACAACTTCTCTCATCCTACAAACCCGCTTGAGGAAGGTGTGTAGGTACAACTTCTCTCATCCTACAAACCCGCTAGAGGAAGGTGTGTAGGTACAACTTCTCTGATCCTTCAAACCCGCTAGAGGAAGGTGTGTAGGTACAACTTCTCTGATCCTTCAAACCCGCTAGAGGAAGGTGTGCAGGTACAACTTCTCTGATCCTTCAAACCCGCTAGAGGAAGGTGTGTAGGTACAACTTCTCTGATCCTTCAAACCCGCTAGAGGAAGGTGTGTAGGTAGAGGAAGGTGTGTAGGTACAACTTCTCTGATCCTTCAAACCCGCTAGAGGAAGGTGTGCAGGTACAACTTCTCTGATCCTTCAAACCCGCTAGAGGAAGGTGTGTAGGCACAACTTCTCTGATCCTTCAAACCCGCTAGAGGAAGGTGTGTAGGTACAACTTCTCTGATCCTTCAAACCCGCTAGAGGAAGGTGTGTAGGCACAACTTCTCTGATCCTACAAACCCGCTAGAGGAAGGTGTGTAGGCACAACTTCTCTGATCCTACAAACCCGCTAGAGGAAGGTGTGTAGGCACAACTTCTCTGATCCTACAAACCCGCTAGAGGAAGGTGTGTAGGCACAACTTCTCTGATCCTTCAAACCCGCTAGAGGAAGGTGTGTAGGTACAACTTCTCTGATCCTTCCAACCCGCTAGAGGAAGGTGTGTAGGCACAACTTCTCTCATCCTTCAAACCCGCTAGAGGAAGGTGTGTAGGTAGAGGAAGGTGTGTAGCTAGAGGAAGGTGTGTAGGCACAACTTCTCTCATCCTTCAAACCCGCTAGAGGAAGGTGTGTAGGTACAACTTCTCTCATCCTTCAAACCCGCTAGAGGAAGGTGTTTAGGTACAACTTCTCTCATCCTTCAAACCCGCTAGAGGAAGGTGTGTAGGTACAACTTCTCTGATCCTTCCAACCCGCTAGAGGAAGGTGTGTAGGCACAACTTCTCTCATCCTTCAAACCCGCTAGAGGAAGGTGTGTAGGTAGAGGAAGGTGTGTAGCTAGAGGAAGGTGTGTAGGCACAACTTCTCTCATCCTTCAAACCCGCTAGAGGAAGGTGTGTAGGTACAACTTCTCTCATCCTTCAAACCCGCTAGAGGAAGGTGTTTAGGTACAACTTCTCTCATCCTTCAAACCCGCTAGAGGAAGGTGTGTAGGTACAACTTCTCTCATCCTACAAACCCGCTAGAGGAAGGTGTGTAGGTACAACTTCTCTCATCCTACAAACCCGCTAGAGGAAGGTGTGTAGGCACAACTTCTCTGATCCTACAAACCCGCTAGAGGAAGGTGTGTAGGCACAACTACTCTGATCCTTCAAACCCGCTAGAGGAAGGTGTGTAGGCACAACTTCTCTCATCCTTCCAACCCGCTAGAGGAAGGTGTGTAGGTACAACTTCTCTCATCCTACAAACCCGCTAGAGGAAAGTGTGTAGGTACAACTTCTCTCATCCTACAAACCCGCTAGAGGAAGGTGTGTAGGCACAACTTCTCTGATCCTACAAACCCGCTAGAGGAAGGTGTGTAGGTACAACTTCTCTCATCCTACAAACCCGCTAGAGGAAGGTGTGTAGGTACAACTTCTCTCATCCTACAAACCCGCTAGAGGAAGGTGTGTAGGTACAACTTCTCTCATCCTACAAACCCGCTAGAGGAAGGTGTGTAGGTACAACTTCTCTCATCCTACAAACCCGCTAGAGGAAGGTGTGTAGGTACAACTTCTCTGATCCTTCAAACCCGCTAGAGGAAGGTGTGTAGGTACAACTTCTCTGATCCTACAAACCCGCTAGAGGAAGGTGTGTAGGTACAACTTCTCTGATCCTTCAAACCCGCTAGAGGAAGGTGTGTAGGTACAACTTCTCTGATCCTTCAAACCCGCTAGAGGAAGGTGTGTAGGTACAACTTCTCTGATCCTACAAACCCGCTAGAGGAAGGTGTGTAGGTACAACTTCTCTGATCCTTCAAACCCGCTAGAGGAAGGTGTGTAGGTACAACTTCTCTCATCCTACAAACCCGCTAGAGGAAGGTGTGTAGGTACAACTTCTCTCATCCTACAAACCCGCTAGAGGAAGGTGTGTAGGTACAACTTCTCTCATCCTTCAAACCCGCTAGAGGAAGGTGTGTAGGTACAACTTCTCTCATCCTACAAACCCGCTAGAGGAAGGTGTGTAGGTACAACTTCTCTGATCCTTCAAACCCGCTAGAGGAAGGTGTGTAGGTACAACTTCTCTGATCCTTCAAACCCGCTAGAGGAAGGTGTGCAGGTACAACTTCTCTGATCCTTCAAACCCGCTAGAGGAAGGTGTGCAGGTAGAGGAAGGTGTGTAGGTACAACTTCTCTCATCCTACAAACCCGCTAGAGGAAGGTGTGTAGGTACAACTTCTCTCATCCTACAAACCCGCTAGAGGAAGGTGTGTAGGTACAACTTCTCTCATCCTTCAAACCCGCTAGAGGAAGGTGTGTAGGTAGAGGAAGGTGTGTAGGTACAACTTCTCTCATCCTACAAACCCGCTAGAGGAAGGTGTGTAGGTACAACTTCTCTCATCCTACAAACCCGCTAGAGGAAGGTGTGTAGGTACAACTTCTCTGATCCTTCAAACCCGCTAGAGGAAGGTGTGTAGGTACAACTTCTCTCATCCTACAAACCCGCTAGAGGAAGGTGTGTAGGTACAACTTCTCTCATCCTTCAAACCCGCTAGAGGAAGGTGTTTAGGTACAACTTCTCTCATCCTTCAAACCCGCTAGAGGAAGGTGTGTAGGTACAACTTCTCTCATCCTACAAACCCGCTAGAGGAAGGTGTGTAGGTACAACTTCTCTCATCCTACAAACCCGCTAGAGGAAGGTGTGTAGGCACAACTTCTCTGATCCTACAAACCCGCTAGAGGAAGGTGTGTAGGCACAACTACTCTGATCCTTCAAACCCGCTAGAGGAAGGTGTGTAGGCACAACTTCTCTCATCCTTCCAACCCGCTAGAGGAAGGTGTGTAGGTACAACTTCTCTCATCCTACAAACCCGCTAGAGGAAGGTGTGTAGGTACAACTTCTCTCATCCTACAAACCCGCTAGAGGAAGGTGTGTAGGCACAACTTCTCTGATCCTACAAACCCGCTAGAGGAAGGTGTGTAGGTACAACTTCTCTCATCCTACAAACCCGCTAGAGGAAGGTGTGTAGGTACAACTTCTCTCATCCTACAAACCCGCTAGAGGAAGGTGTGTAGGTACAACTTCTCTCATCCTACAAACCCGCTAGAGGAAGGTGTGTAGGTACAACTTCTCTCATCCTACAAACCCGCTAGAGGAAGGTGTGTAGGTACAACTTCTCTGATCCTTCAAACCCGCTAGAGGAAGGTGTGTAGGTACAACTTCTCTGATCCTACAAACCCGCTAGAGGAAGGTGTGTAGGTACAACTTCTCTGATCCTTCAAACCCGCTAGAGGAAGGTGTGTAGGTACAACTTCTCTGATCCTTCAAACCCGCTAGAGGAAGGTGTGTAGGTACAACTTCTCTGATCCTACAAACCCGCTAGAGGAAGGTGTGTAGGTACAACTTCTCTGATCCTTCAAACCCGCTAGAGGAAGGTGTGTAGGTACAACTTCTCTCATCCTACAAACCCGCTAGAGGAAGGTGTGTAGGTACAACTTCTCTCATCCTACAAACCCGCTAGAGGAAGGTGTGTAGGTACAACTTCTCTCATCCTACAAACCCGCTAGAGGAAGGTGTGTAGGTACAACTTCTCTCATCCTACAAACCCGCTAGAGGAAGGTGTGTAGGTACAACTTCTCTGATCCTTCAAACCCGCTAGAGGAAGGTGTGTAGGTACAACTTCTCTGATCCTTCAAACCCGCTAGAGGAAGGTGTTTAGGTACAACTTCTCTCATCCTACAAACCCGCTAGAGGAAGGTGTGTAGGTACAACTTCTCTCATCCTACAAACCCGCTAGAGGAAGGTGTGTAGGTACAACTTCTCTGATCCTTCAAACCCGCTAGAGGAAGGTGTGTAGGTACAACTTCTCTGATCCTTCAAACCCGCTAGAGGAAGGTGTGCAGGTACAACTTCTCTGATCCTTCAAACCCGCTAGAGGAAGGTGTGTAGGTACAACTTCTCTGATCCTTCAAACCCGCTAGAGGAAGGTGTGTAGGTAGAGGAAGGTGTGTAGGTACAACTTCTCTGATCCTTCAAACCCGCTAGAGGAAGGTGTGCAGGTACAACTTCTCTGATCCTTCAAACCCGCTAGAGGAAGGTGTGTAGGTACAACTTCTCTCATCCTACAAACCCGCTAGAGGAAGGTGTGTAGGTAGAGGAAGGTGTGCAGGTACACCTTCTCTGATCCTACAAACCCGCTAGAGGAAGGTGTGCAGGTAGAGGAAGGTGTGCAGGTACAACTTCTCTGATCCTACAAACCCGCTAGAGGAAGGTGTGTAGGTAGAGGAAGGTGTGCAGGTACAACTTCTCTGATCCTACAAACCCGCTAGAGGAAGGTGTGTAGGTAGAGGAAGGTGTGTAGGTAGAGGAAGGTGTGTAGGTACAACGAGGGTAGACATTGAACCACATACCTAGTACTCAGGTTAATTCCTCGATTAAAACACTTTTCAATAACATACTGAAATTAACACTTGAAATTCAAATTCCCATCTTCAGTCTATAAAAGGGGATTCATTTTAGCAAAGAGCTTGAAGATAAATCTTATCTCATATTATGTTTGGATCTACTACGTATACTTATATACTTCACTCCTCTGGTAAGAATAAAGCATCTGACTCATACCAGGCGTTCATGGAGGATCCGAAATTATTATTTAATAACCCAATATAAAATGTTATTGAACTTACAACTTTTAGTCATACATTATCACGAGATGTTTAAATCCAATAGCTTGCTGTTCACTGTGTATGCTATACGGAGACAGTACGGCTGTGACCCTCCATCTATAATCAACTTATCTGCGTAATCAAGTTATTTACTCTCCCCACACTTGATTGTTACAAAGGACATCAGTGGTCTTCAAAGAGTTGCAGACACAAGATGCTAAGGTAAATGGGTCAAGCAGAATATAGGCACTCATGGGATTTCCCCTAACACCTTGTTGAGAAGTCATACACTCAAATCAATCCTACGATAAATGAGAGAGGTATCATGTGTTATGTATGAAACAAACTTGACCGAATGATAGTTTGAATGTAATCTCTATATTTTCATTTCAAATGACAAACGAACATTGCATGAGAGTGACCCGTACAACGATCATCACGACACCCGGCAACATAAGATCAATGTCAATACAACATATACTCCACCAGCCAGATCAAGAGATAACCATAACGAACACACTTGATCACTCCTATACATCATGGAGAATACACAAACTCACTACAACTAATGTAGCTGTAACCATTCACTCACTACAACTAATGTAGCTGTAACCATTCAATCAAAACGTTGTGTACAAAGGGTTTGTTAATTAGTTTCAATAAATATCATTATCATTGAATAATTAAATGAGTCCTATAATAGAATATATAAGCTGCACCCCGTCAAGAGAAGAAAGATTGATGACAATTCACGACATGTCCCCATGATCATTGTTGATATGCTTTCTGGCAAATGTAATCATGAAGTGAAGATGACAGTTGGCCTTTGGGAGAACTCGATCACTAACAACAAATAATATACAGAGGCTCGAATGCACCGCTGTCAACGATATGCTACAGTTTCGCCTCGTTAAGTTTACTTTTATATATATATATATATATATATATATATATATATATATATATATATATATATATATATATATATATATATATATATTACGACTGTGTACGCTTTCTTCAGGACAGAGAGGAATACGGGCGTCAGAGTTATTGTTGCATCTGCTGCATAATGTAAGCTGTTCGCCACAAAGACATATATAACAATGGTCTGTAACCAGATTTCGAGATACATCAAGTGACAAACGTGAACCAAAGGATGGTAATAAAAGACCGACTACTTTCGGTGAAGACAGCAGGTTCCCTGTACTGCATGGGAGACTCTACCCAACCAGCAGTGATCGTAATTCAGATGTCTTCTTAAGTGGAGAAAACTCACTGTCGATGTCGTAAAAGGAGCCAGTAGGAAGAGGAAGACAAGTAAATAGCTTTAGACAAGGAATAACCTTTGTACATATATTTTCGTCTCATGGGAAAAGGACAAGATGAACTGAACTGAAGTTACAATGACATTTGGCTGTAAGTGTGCATGTTTCTGTCAGATGAGTTTCATACTTTAATGTTTATTAGAGAAACTGGAAAAAACAAGCACGTGTTTACGATATCATGTTTACGTCCACCAGTGAAGGATCACAGCTTGAGTCCTCTTGTTTTCATTGATTAACAAAAATCGAATATTTGCAACAAAATATATAAATGCGAGAAGAAGATTAATATATATCCATATTTGAATAGAAAGAGAATTAATGGTGTCTGGAAACCAGAGATCCGATATCGGTTCTGTGTGTTACATGCACGGTAGAAGCAAGGTCACCTGGAATACGAATTTTACCCTGTAGTCTAATTGAATTACTTAGAGAGAAGTTATTTCCTAAAGGAGCAATTGAGTGACAGCATCAGATATGTCGTTGTAGAATGGAAGACATTAGAAGATTCAGTGTCCAGATAGACGTGATCTAGTCCCTCACCTGTTCATCATGATACGGTAACGGAAGCGCACTCCGTCTTCTGTTCATCATGATACGGTAACGGAAGCGCACTCTGTCTTCTGTCCATCATGATACGGTAACGGAAGCGCACTCCGTCTTCTGTTCATCATGATACGGTAACGGAAGCGCACTCCGTCTTCTGTTCATCATGATACGGTAACGGAAGAGCACTCCGTCTTCTGTTCATAATGATACGGTAACGGAAGCGCACTCCGTCTTCTGTTCATCATGATACGGTAACGGAAGCGCACTCCGTCTTCTGTTCATCATGATACGGTAACGGAAGCGCACTCCGTCTTCTGTTCATCATGATACGGTAACGGGAGCGCACTCCGTCTTCTGTTCATCATGATACGGTAACGGAAGCGCACTCTGTCTTCTGTTCATCATGATACGGTAACGGAAGCGCACTCTGTCTTCTGTTCATCATGATACGGTAATGGAAGCGCACTCCGTCTTCTGTTCATCATGATACGGTAACGGAAGAGCACTCCGTCTTCTGTTCATAATGATACGGTAACGGAAGCGCACTCCGTCTTCTGTTCATCATGATACGGTAATGGAAGCGCACTCCGTCTTCTGTTCATCATGATACGGTAACGGAAGCGCACTCTGTCTTCTGTACATCATGATACGGTAACGGAAGCGCACTCCGTCTTCTGTTCATCATGATACGGTAACGGAAGCGCACTCCGTCTTCTGTTCATCATGATACGGTAACGGGAGCGCACTCCGTCTTCTGTTCATCATGATACGGTAACGGAAGCGCACTCCGTCTTCTGTTCATCATGATACGGTAACGGAAGCGCACTCCGTCTTCTGTTCATCATGATACGGTAACGGAAGAGCACTCCGTCTTCTGTTCATCATGATACGGTAACGGAAGCGCACTCCGTCTTCTGTTCATCATGATACGGTAACGGAAGCGCACTCCGTCTTCTGTTCATCATGATACGGTAACGGAAGCGCACTCCGTCTTCTGTTCATCATGATACGGTAATGGAAGCGCACTCTGTCTTCTGTTCATCATGATACGGTAACGGAAGCGCACTCTGTCTTCTGTTCATCATGATACGGTAATGGAAGCGCACTCCGTCTTCTGTTCATCATGATACGGTAACGGAAGCGCACTCTGTCTTCTGTCCATCATGATACGGTAACGGAAGCGCACTCCGTCTTCTGTTCATCATGATACGGTAACGGAAGCGCACTCCGTCTTCTGTTCATCATGATACGGTAACGGGAGCGCACTCCGTCTTCTGTTCATCATGATACGGTAACGGAAGCGCACTCCGTCTTCTGTTCATCATGATACGGTAACGGAAGCGCACTCCGTCTTCTGTTCATCATGATACGGTAACGGAAGAGCACTCCGTCTTCTGTTCATCATGATACGGTAACGGAAGCGCACTCCGTCTTCTGTTCATCATGATACGGTAACGGGAGCGCACTCCGTCTTCTGTTCATCATGATACGGTAACGGAACCGCACTCCGTCTTCTGTTCATCATGATACGGTAACGGAAGCGCACTCCGTCTTCTGTTCATCATGATACGGTAACGGAAGCGCACTCCGTCTTCTGTTCATCATGATACGGTAATGGAAGCGCACTTTGTCTTCTGTTCATCATGATACGGTAACGGAAGAGCACTCCGTCTTCTGTTCATCATGATACGGTAATGGAAGCGCACTCTGTCTTCTGTTCATCATGATACGGTAACGGGAGCGCACTCCGTCTTCTGTTCATCATGATACGGTAACGGAAGCGCACTCCGTCTTCTGTTCATCATGATACGGTAACGGGAGCGCACTCCGTCTTCTGTTCATCATGATACGGTAACGGGAGCGCACTCCGTCTTCTGTTCATCATGATACGGTAACGGGAGCGCACTCCGTCTTCTGTTCATCATGATACGGTAACGGGAGCGCACTCCGTCTTCTGTTCATCATGATACGGTAACGGGAGCGCACTCCGTCTTCTGTTCATCATGATACGGTAACGGGAGCGCACTCCGTCTTCTGTTCATCATGATACGGTAATGGAAGCGCACTCCGTCTTCTGTTCATCATGATACGGTAACGGGAGCGCACTCCGTCTTCTGTTCATCATGATACGGTAATGGAAGCGCACTCCGTCTTCTGTTCATCATGATACGGTAATGGAAGCGCACTCCGTCTTCTGTTCATCATGATACGGTAACGGGAGCGCACTCCGTCTTCTGTTCATCATGATACGGTAACAGAAGCGCACTCCGTCTTCTGTTCATCATGATACGGTAACGGAAGCGCACTCTGTCTTCTGTTCATTATGATACGGTAACGGAAGCGCACTCAGTCTTCTGTTCATCATGATACGGTAACGGAAGCGCACTCTGTCTTCTGTTCATTATGATACGGTAACGGGAGCGCACTCCGTCTTCTGTTCATCATGATACGGTAATGGAAGCGCACTCCGTCTTCTGTTCATCATGATACGGTAACGGAAGCGCACTCCGTCTTCTGTTCATCATGATACGGTAATGGAAGCGCACTCCGTCTTCTGTTCATCATGATACGGTAACGGAACCGCACTCCGTCTTCTGTTTATCATGATACGGTAACGGAACCGCACTCCGTCTTCTGTTTATCATGATACGGTAACGGAAGCGCACTCTGTCTTCTGTTGCTCATAGTATTGCTATGGTCACATCTTATTTTCAGTTTCAAAAGCAACAATCTTTCCTGCACTATTGTGCCTAATAAGAGTTTGAACAAAGGTAATACTTAAATCAAAATGCTACTTTCATGTACAGTGTCTTTTAAATTTGTTTTGAAAGCATTGAATCTTCTCCAAGGTAAACAATGCATGCATCAAAGAGATTAATCAAAGCTTTAAAGAATATTCGGTTCAGGAGGACGGAATGTATTGAAATGCAAGATGAATATTGTTTGATGAGCGCCATCATTTGCAAAGTTTAAATGTATGAGCTTTCATGGTGAAACCTCTTTGATCTTCAAAAGAAATAAAACAAACATTAAACACTGTTATAATGTTTTCAACAATAATTCGAATTCCATCCATTGAAACAGAATTGTCTCAGTCAGGGATAGTTGAAAGAGAATAAATGAATTTTGATATATTAGTCTATAAGATGAAGGTAACATCATTATTCAAACAGATTGCTGTGTTTTAGTGTTTGACAGCTCAAACAGATTGCTGTGTTTAAGTGTTTAAGTGTTTGACAGCTCAAATTCCATGAACATTCGATCCATTATGAAGGAGTTTTGCAGAATGGAGTAGACCGAGGAGACCGGGCTGTGCTGACCTCGTGACCTCTCAACTAGGCTCGTTGAGGTACAGTGCTCAAAGTCTGGCTTATGTTTTATCTAATTTAAGCAGGATAATCACCTGAGCGAAACCAACTGCATTGTAAGATTCCCGTTATCTATCCCATGGAACAATGGAACATTTCTCGTCGACGTTCTTTACACAAGAATTTCAAGTAATTCAAGTAATGCTTAATTCAAGTATTATGTTATCTGAAGTCCAACTTTTGAAATGCCACTCAATCCAGTAAATCCTCAAAAGAACTCTATTTTTCAGAATAGCAATAATGATGTATCATTTGTATACTAGTATAGGAAGGTTCCATTCTAAAGTATAAGAACAAAACGACCAAATGCCGAGCCAGAGAAAATTAATAGGAAACCCTAGCAGAATGACTACTTCACCGATGGATCATTCCGTCTCGTCAATATGGTAACCACGTTCTGTTTCACCGGTAGCGCTCGTCATGATTAAATCAATGAGAGATAAGAGATCTTAACCTACTCTACCACGATGACACGTGATGATGACATGTGATGATGACATGTGATGATGACATGTGATGATGACATGTGATGATGACGACATTTGATGATGACGTGTGATGATGACATGTGATGATGACATGTGATGATGACATGTGATGATGACATGTGATGATGACGTGTGATGATGACATGTGATGATGACATGTGATGATGACATGTGATGATGACGTGTGATGATGACATGTGATGATGACATGTGATGATGACAGCTGATGATGACGACATGTGATGATGACATGTGATGGTGACATCTGATGATGACATGTGATGATGACGTGTGATGATGACATGTGATGATGACATGTGATGATGACATGTGATGATGACATTTGATGATACATGAAGTTAACGCACAGAGTGCCATTGTTGAATGCCAGTGACATGGAAACTGATTACAAATCCATTTCTTGTTCTCTTCTCTTGACATTCAAATAAATTGTTATCTTTAATATTATCAGTTATATTAACGCTTTATTTGTAAATAAATAGGGAATATTGGACTTGACTTGAAATTGCTTGTTATGGTGTTGAACAATTTCACTGTTTTAAGCTATAAAGCCGTTGATATCAATAAGATTGTAAGCGTCAATGAAGTGCACTAAATAGTACTCCTAAACGAACAATAAAGTAGAATCCATAAATGAGTTTTCAATAACGCTTAAACAGATTTCTCTTAAGTTGCAATTTTAAGCTAATGATATTCCTTCCTCACGAACGCTTCGACCTTGGTATGGCTTCGTAGTGTTATTTTACACAACCTACTCGTTGCTTCAAACTGACGAATAATATGTGGAGAACTTTTAAAATCATCAGAAGAGCTGACTTGCACAAACTGGGTTCATTCGCAACAGTTTTACATTGTCAATGCCATTAACAAATTCCAGTATGTAACGTTAGGACAGTGACATAGAAGAAATAATTCATCCAGTTGAACTTATCAGTGTGCATTATACATAGTCAGCAAAACCTGAATTCGAAAAATATATCGTCTTGTCACAATATGATATTAAAATCTTTTTTAAGTTCTTAGATAATTACTTTGGTCAACAAATTGAATTTTCTTCTGAACGTTTACACGAGCTGTTTAATTAAGATTGATTTTCTCTCCCTCGGTATGCTTTTTGGAGACAGAATGACTTTATTAAAGGGAGATAATTGATTTATCTGAGTAACTTCATTATTAAATGGCTACGAGTTTAATTGAAACAATGAACTGTTGAGAACAAAGTTAAAGGCAAAGCAAAGTTCACTGAAGGTGACATTTAGCGTTACCAACTCAGATTGGTCTGATTTCGAGTCATATATGTTTCATGAAACCAAGTGAAATGATAAACAACCCCAACGCCTCCCACCCCAAGAAAATGAACCAGCACTTGCAATGCAAGATATTTCATGTAGACAAGTCAGTCATGAACGTGTATAAACACTCAAATGTACACCCCAAAACTATATATCAGAATGACAAATTTGCCGTGAATCAAATTAGGTTTATGATGAAATAAGGAACTACTCGTTCAAAATCCATTGCTTTATTGTGTTTGAAAACGTTTCATTTTTCATCAACTAGCAGCTCTGATTTTTATAACATGCATTTGTTTCTAGCAATTAAGCCGTTGCGCGGTCAGGAAATGGCCTCCGTTATTGCACTCGTTCACATCCATTGCTCGTTGCCATGTCTGTTCCTTGCTCTCAGAACTGAAGTTGGCAAGAATCAGAAGAATCAATTTGTTTCATTTTTGTAATCCATGAACCGCGATTTTGTTGTTCCCAAGGTAACGACTGAGACAGATGAATGGCTTCTTGTAGCCCTCTAAATGAAGCAAGTAAATGCATCTGTGGAACATATTGGCTATATTGTGTCTGGTTTTGTTATACCTAGAGTCGAAATACACAGTATGGACCGCTGTATATATGGTATTGTAGTTGTAGTTTCCTTTTTGACACTCCATCGGTGTTGGGATAAATAACAAGAATACATAGTGTCATGATTTAATCGTTCAAATAAAAATCTGCAGACCCTTTGTATTCTTCAAGATACTTAACAACCCTCTGACCGACCCGTCATCTCATTCTAGACTCTAGCCAATCTCCTGATCGACAATCTTCTTCCAGATACATGTACTAGCCAATCTCCTGATCGATAATCTTCTTCCAGATACATGTACTAGCCAATCTCCTGATCGATAATCTTCTTCCAGATACATGTACTAGCCAATCTCCTGATCCATAATCTTCTTCCAGATACATGTACTAGCCAATCTCCTGATCGATAATCTTCTTCCAGATACATGAACTAGCCAATCTCCTGATCCATAATCTTCTTCCAGATACATGTACTAGCCAATAAGGTTTCTCGAAGTATTCCCATCTGCTCCAATGTTTAAAGGTTCCATGTTCATCATGTGGTTAAACAGTTCCGTCCTCCACAAGTTAACCTGTTTCATCCGTCAATCACCATCATGTCCAATATGTTCATTGTTAATTGTCGCGAACCATGGAGGAACTTGATTGTGACATACACATCACCTTTGCCAATGTTTTAATACATAGTTTAGAAAATGAATGTTTATTCAACAGACACGTATCTGTTCTGTACTAAACCTAAATACATGTATCCAGTATTGTCAGAACAGTATACACAACTCTGAGACAGCTGCATTTTGTCACACCATGTTAAGCGAGAAGGTTTGTTAGTGAAGGTTCGCATCTACCATCATTATAACTATTTGAGAGGTTTTTGTTAGTGAAGGTTCGCATCTACCATCATTATAACTATTTGAGAGGTTTTTGTTAGTGAAGGTTCGCATCTACCATCATTATAACTATTTGAGAGGTTTTTGGTAGTGAAGGTTCGCATCTATCATCATTATAACTATTTGAGAGGTTTTTGGTAGTGAAGGTTCGCATCTATCATCATTATAACTATTTGAGAGGTTTTTGGTAGTGAAGGTTCGCATCTACCATCATTATAACTATTTGAGAGGTTTTTGGTAGTGAAGGTTCGCATCTATCATCATTATAACTATTTGAGAGGTTTTTGGTAGTGAAGGTTCGCATCTATCATCATTATAACTATTTGAGAGGTTTTTGGTAGTGAAGGTTCGCATCTATCATCATTATAACTATTTGAGAGGTTTTTGGTAGTGAAGGTTCGCATCTACCATCATTATAACTATTTGAGAGGTTTTTGGTAGTGAAGGTTCGCATCTATCATCATTATAACTATTTGAGAGGTTTTTGGTAGTGAAGTTTCGCATCTATCATCATTATAACTATTTGAGAGGTTTTTGGTAGTGAAGGTTCGCATCTATCATCATTATAACTATTTGAGAGGGTTTGGTAGTGAAGGTTCGCATCTATCATCATTAACTATTTGAGAGGTTTTTGGCAGTGAAGGTTCGCATCTATCATCATTATAACTATTTGAGAGGTTTTTGGTAGTGAAGGTTCGCATCTATCATCATTATAACTATTTGAGAGGTTTTTGGTAGTGAAGGTTCGCATCTACCATCATTATAACTATTTGAGAGGGTTTGGTAGTGAAGGTTAGCATCTATCATCATTATAACTAATTGAGAGGGTTTGGTAGTGAAGGTTCGCATCTATCATCATTATAACTATTTGAGAGGGTTTGGTAGTGAAGGTTCGCATCTACCATCATTATAACTATTTGAGAGGGTTTGGTAGTGAAGGTTCGCATCTATCATCATTATAACTATTTGAGACGGTTTGGTAGTGAAGGTTCGCATCTACCATCATTATAACTATTTGAGAGGGTTTGGTAGTGAAGGTTCGCATCTATCATCATTATAACTATTTGAGAGGGTTTGTTAGTGAAGGTTCGCATCTACCATCATTATAACTATTTGAGAGGTTTTTGTTAGTGAAGGTTCGCATCTACCATCATTATAACTATTTGAGAGGTTTTTGTTAGTGAAGGTTCGCATCTACCATCATTATAACTATTTGAGAGGGTTTGTTAGTGAAGGTTCGCATCTACCATCATTATAACTATTTGAGAGGTTTTTGTTAGTGAAGGTTCGCATCTACCATCATTATAACTATTTGAGAGGGTTTGTTAGTGAAGGTTCGCATCTACCATCATTATAACTATTTGAGAGGTTTTTGTTAGTGAAGGTTCGCATCTATCATCATTATAACTATTTGAGAGGGTTTGGTAGTGAAGGTTCGCATCTATCATCATTAACTATTTGAGAGGTTTTTGGTAGTGAAGGTTCGCATCTACCATCATTATAACTATTTGAGAGGTTTTTGTTAGTGAAGGTTCGCATCTACCATCATTATAACTATTTGAGAGGGTTTGGTAGTGAAGGTTCGCATCTACCATCATTATAACTATTTGAGAGGGTTTGGTAGTGAAGGTTCGCATCTACCATCATTATAACTAATTGAGAGGGTTTGTTAGTGAAGGTTCGCATCTACCATCATTATAACTATTTGAGAGGGTTTGTTAGTGAAGGTTCGCATCTACCATCATTATAACTATTTGAGAGGGTTTGTTAGTGAAGGTTCGCATCTACCATCATTATAACTATTTGAGAGGGTTTGGTAGTGAAGGTTCGCATCTACCATCATTATAACTATTTGAGAGGATTTTGGTAGTGAAGGTTCGCATCTATCATCATTATAACTATTTGAGACGGTTTGGTAGTGAAGTTTCGCATCTACCATCATTATAACTATTTGAGACGGTTTGGTAGTGAAGGTTCGCATCTACCATCATAATAACTATTTGAGAGGGTTTGGTAGTGAAGGTTCGCATCTACCATCATTATAACTATTTGAGAGGGTTTGGTAGTGAAGGTTCGCATCTATCATCATTATAACTATTTGAGAGGGTTTGGTAGTGAAGGTTCGCATCTATCATCATTATAACTATTTGAGAGGGTTTGGTAGTGAAGGTTCGCATCTACCATCATTATAACTATTTGAGAGGTTTTTGTTAGTGAAGGTTCGCATCTGTCATCATTATAACTATTTGAGAGGGTTTGGTAGTGAAGGTTCGCATCTATCATCATTAACTATTTGAGAGGTTTTTGGTAGTGAAGGTTCGCATCTACCATCATTATAACTATTTGAGAGGGTTTGGTAGTGAAGGTTCGCATCTACCATCATTATAACTATTTGAGAGGGTTTTGTAGTGAAGGTTCGCATCTATCATCATTAACTATTTGAGAGGTTTTTGGCAGTGAAGGTTCGCATCTACCATCATTATAACTATTTGAGAGGGTTTGGTAGTGAAGGTTCGCATCTATCATCATTAACTATTTGAGAGGTTTTTGGTAGTGAAGGTTCGCATCTACCATCATTATAACTATTTGAGAGGGTTTGGTAGTGAAGGTTCGCATCTACCATCATTATAACTATTTGAGACGGTTTGGTAGTGAAGGTTCGCATCTACCATCATTATAACTATTTGAGACGGTTTGGTAGTGAAGGTTCGCATCTACCATCATTATAACTATTTGAGACGGTTTGGTAGTGAAGGTTCGCATCTATCATCATTAACTATTTGAGAGGTTTTTGGTAGTGAAGGTTCGCATCTACCATCATTATAACTATTTGAGAGGGTTTGGTAGTGAAGGTTCGCATCTACCATCATTATAACTAATTGAGAGGGTTTGGTAGTTGTAATGATAAAGACTTGCACACAGTCTAGATGACTGTCTCCGACGCCCTAGGCCTTGCCCGGATGTACGTGCCTTGCACGTGAAGTTCATGACACTGTAATCCAGTCAGTCTTGTAATAAACCTCGTGGTGTGCACTTGTGTTGTTTGCTTCTGTGTGTCCTGTGAGTCGTCTTTGTCCAAGCTGTGGTATCGTTACATGGTGTCAGGAGTTGTTTCGTCATGGACAAACTACATCCACCCTCGCCTTTGCTATTGACTGGTAACCTTGCAGAAAACTGGCGAAAGTTCAAGCAACGGTTTCAACTTTTCATGACTGCTTCCGACAAGAACGGGAAAAATGATAAGGTAAAGTCGTCGATATTTTTGTCTGCTATTGGAGAAGATGCACTTGAGATTTATAACACATTTCACTTTGAGGATGCAACAGATGCAATGAAACTGCAGCCCATTTTAGATAAATTTGAGGCTTACTGCATTCCCAAACGTAACATTACATTTGAGAGGCACAGGTTCTTTATATATAGCCAGAGGGAAGGGGAGAATATAGACCAGTATGTCACAGAGCTAAAGAACAGAGCAAAAACGTGTGAGTTTGAGACGTTGAATGATTCTCTCATCAGAGATAGGATAGTTTGTGGCATTTCAAGTGATGCTTTAAGAGAAAGGCTCTTGCGTGAAGATGACTTGACTTTAGAAAAGACTATTACCATGTGTAGAGCTGCTGAAGCTAGTAAAGTTCAGGTTAAGGAACTCCATCCATTAGAACCCCAGTTAGTTCACGCTGTTGATAAACAACCGACGTCTAGTTACAGAAACTCTCACAGAAAGAAACCCCAGAGTTCTAGCGCCCGTTCGTCTGAGAAAGTTGACACATGTAGCTATTGTGGATATTCACATCCTCCTCGAAAATGTCCTGCGTCGGGAAAGACTTGTGATAAGTGTGGAAAACAAAATCACTTTGCTAAGGTTTGTAGAAACCGTTTCCAATCTTCTAAAAGTAAGGTTCATTCTGTTGAGAAAACCCAAGATGAGCTTTTCGTGGATTCAGTTGATTCAGAGGACAGGCCGGACCGAGATTGGATAATCTCGTTATCAGTAAATAACACTTTCTTGCCACTCAAACTTGACACAGGTGCTCAAGCTAATATCCTTTCCGAGAATGATTTCAACAGGATCCGAAACAAGCCTAAACTGTCTCCATCGAGAACTAAACTCACTGGTTACTCTCATGTTGATATTCCAGTAATTGGTCAGTTTACAGCTAAGGTATGTCACAAAAATACACGACTTGATCTCATGTTTGTTGTTACTCCAGCGCATGTCCAGTCTATCCTCGGATTGAAAGCATGTGACCAGCTGGATTTGGTACGTCGTGTTCTGTCTGTTGATGCTGAATTGCCTTTAAATGGAGATGTAGTGTTTCAGAACTATGCAGATGTGTTCCAGGGCCTGGGGGAGTTGCCAGGTGTTCACCATATCAAGTTGGACAACGATGTTCCTCCTGTTGTACACGCATGCCGTCGAGTACCCTTTGCTCTACATGACAGACTAAAAGAAGAACTCAGTCGCATGGAGAATATTGATGTTATCACCAAGGTGAATGAGCCAACAGATTGGGTGAGTCCTCTTGTGATTGTTGAAAAGCCAAATAAGCAGTTGAGAGTGTGCCTGGATCCTAAAGACCTAAATAAAGCGATCAAACGTGAACATTTCAAACTTCCTACACGAGAAGAAATATCTGCCAAGTTTTCAAATGCTTGCTACTTTAGTAAGCTGGACGCATCATCTGGCTTTTGGCAAATGAAATTGGACGAAGCAAGTTCTAAGCTCTGTACATTCATAACACCATTTGGGAGATATAGATTTTTAAGGCTCCCGTTTGGCATATCCTCTGCGCCGGAAGTATACCACAAAACAATACATACCTTGTTTGAGTCAGTGGACGGTGTAGACACCTCCATGGATGACATTATTGTGTCAGGTTCAACCCCTGAAGAGCATGATAAACGTCTTTCGCAAGTTCTTGATATCGCACGCCAGAATAATTTGAAGTTAAACCCAAATAAGTGTGTTTTCAGGGTCAACGAGTTGACATTTCTCGGCGATGTGATCGGCAGTGACGGTGTGAAGCCAGACACGAGGAAGGTTGCAGCTATTCAGTCAATGCAGAGACCTGAGAGCAAGAAAGACATACAGAGGTTTTTGGGTATGATAAACTACCTGGGTAAATTCATTCCTCATTTGTCAGAGAAAACGCAACCCCTTAGAAAATTGTTGGATAAAAATGTTGATTTTCAATGGCTTCCCCAACAGGAACAAGCGTGGCTGTCCTTGAAGCAGGCTGTGTCGCAGGAACCAGTCCTGAAGTTCTTTGATCCAGGAAGGAAGATCAAGATTTCGTCTGATGCTTCCCAGAGTGGTTTAGGTGCTGTCCTACTGCAGAAGTATGATTCTGATTGGCTGCCTGTAGCTTATGCCTCCAGAGCTCTCACCAGTGCTGAAACGAGGTATGCTCAAATTGAAAAGGAAATGTTGTCAATAACCTTTGCATGTGAACACTTTCATCAGTACATATATGGACAGTCCATAATTGTAGAAACGGATCATAAGCCGTTAGTCTCTATCTTCAACAAATCTCTAAATGATTGCCCTTTAAGGATTCAGAGATTTATGTTAAGAATGCAAAAATATGATGTTCAAGTGTCGCATATCCCTGGAAAGTTCATGTTTACAGCTGATACATTATCACGCTCATGTCCTGCATCGAAGCCCGGGTCTGTCTCTTCGTCTGAGGAATGTGTTCAAGCCTACGTTGATATGATCGTTTCGTCTCTTCCTGTGTCCACGACACGCTATACTGAAATACGACAGGAGACAAGTAGAGATCCAGTGCTAGTTGCTTTGATTGAAGTTATTGAGTCCGGCTGGCCAGAGCATCGCGGTTCATGTCCTGTGAATCTCCGTGAGTATTGGAACTATAGACATGATTTGACTGTTGTAGAGGGTGTCATCTTTAAAGGTGTTAGAATAGTTGTTCCTATTGGACAGTCCTCCTTTGGACAGTGGTCAGTCCCCTGCACAGGTTCTCATGGGTAGACGTTTACGCGCTAATCTCCCTATTCAGAGTCAATTACTGCAAGTTTCTAGTTCTCACAAAATTGTTAAATTCAAACAGAACCAGAAGTTGAAACAGAAGCGCTATTATGACAGGTCTACTAAGCCCTTGAGTGATCTTCATCATGGTGATAGAGTTGCAGTGCGTGATCATCAACGACGTGATTGGTCACAACGTGGTACAGTTGTTCAGGACGCTGGACAAAGATCTTACAAGATTCAGACGGATAATGGTGGTATTCTTCGACGGAACCGTCGTGATATTCTGTCATCAAGAAACCCAGAGCCAGTGAAGTCTCCTGGAACTGCTGATGTTACAACTCCATCGTTGTCAAGTCCGTCTCCGATGTCTGTTGCGTCTCCGATGTCTGTGGCGTCTCCAGTGTCTGTGATGTCTCCGTCGCTGACTGTTACCAGATATGGCCGTGTTTCCAAGCCACCCCAGAGACTTGGAGTGAACTGATTGTTATTTGTTCTATGTATTAACCATGTTAGTTGTTTCAGATTGATTGTCCCCGCCGGTTATCCTTTGAAGATGTCTCGTACTTGAGAGGGGAGATGTAATGATAAAGACTTGCACACAGTCTAGATGACTGTCTCCGACGCCCTAGGCCTTGCCCGGATGTACGTGCCTTGCACGTGAAGTTCATGACACTGTAATCCAGTCAGTCTTGTAATAAACCTCGTGGTGTGCACTTGTGTTGTTTGCTTCTGTGTGTCCTGTGAGTCGTCTTTGTCCAAGCTGTGGTATCGTTACAGTAGTGAAGGTTCGCATCTACCATCATTATAACTATTTGAGACGGTTTGGTAGTGAAGGTTCGCATCTATCATCATTATAACTATTTGAGAGGTTTTTGTTAGTGAAGGTTCGCATCTACCATCATTATAACTATTTGAGAGGTTTTTGTTAGTGAAGGTTCGCTCTTTGCGTAAACTTCATTGGGTGAATGGACGAATTTATTTGAGAACATTTTTACAAAGTACAAGTTATTATGCTTCAGGAACTTATACTTTCCATTTAGTTAAAAATGAACAAGTAAAGGCAGTTAGTAAGATGTGGCAGTTAAAGCTTCTACACAAGATAAATATGCGTTGTGATTAATATGATTAGTTCTCTGAGTAATATGCATACCACACAAAGTTAGATGTGGATTTGATTAGGCAGTGTTTGTAATAATTGTTGACGTCATTTGCAGAGAGGGTTATTAAACCGTGAAACTATTATTGATAGCCGAACTATGAAGACCGTTATCGTATCATTGACAGCCGGACTATGAAGACCGTTATCGTATCATTGACAGCCGAACTATGAAGACCGTTATCGTATCATTGACAGCCGAACTATGAAGACCGTTATCGTATCATTGACAGCCGGACTATGAAGACCGTTATCGTATCATTGACAGCCGAACTATGAAGACCGTTATCGTATCATTGACAATCGAACTATGAAAACCGTTATCGTATCATTGACAGCCGAACTATGAAGACCGTTATCGTATCATTGACAGCCGGACTATGAAGACCGTTATCGTATCATTGACAGCCGAACTATGAAGACCGTTATCGTATCATTGACAGCCGAACTATGAAGACCGTTATCGTATCATTGACAGCCGAACTATGAAGACCGTTATCGTATCATTGACAGCCGAACTATGAAGACCGTTATCGTATCATTGACAGCCGAACTATGAAGACCGTTATCGTATCATTGACAGCCGAACTATGAAGACCGTTATCGTATCATTGACAGCCGAACTATGAAGACCGTTATCGTATCATTGACAGCCGGACTATGAAGACCGTTATCGTATCATTGACAGCCGAACTATGAAGACCGTTATCGTATCATTGACAGCCGAACTATGAAGACCGTTATCGTATCATTGACAGCCGGACTATGACTTGCTGATCTCCATAAGGTAGAAGAAGTATCGAAGTCTAATTCTGTTAAAACTTGGAATTGAAATCATACAAACACATGTCAATATAAAGCTATTAAAATATGTGCTTGAATGGAAGATTTATCTCAGTAAGAATGACAAACAGTTGTTCTCAGAAATGTTAAACAAAACTAGACCTTCGATACAATTATTCACTGACCAGTTGCTAAAATCATTCAAAGTTGATTATAAATATATTTCACGTAAACAATGAACTCAAAGCCATCAATTTGCATACTTCATATAAAAAGTTTACATAAATTCACATTTCTACACAATATTAATTTCGAATTACTCCGGGGAAGTAATTTCTTTCAAAATACGATAGATAAGTTTTTACAATAATCAAACGTTTGACGATTCTTACAATTCGATGATTTGATCTTAAACGATTGTTGCAGGCTCCAGAGGAAATTGTATCGATCAAAATATCATATCTCAGCTGTTGTTTTCACAACTTGTTGTTCTGGTTTATAGAAATACATACGATTAAGACGCTGACTCATCTTTTATGCATTGTATCTTCAATTAAATTTGATTTACATATACATTTTGATGTTGCCCCGACAACAAGAATGATATTGCATTTCATACTATGTTGGATTATTCCTTAAAAGATTGTAGTGGTTGTGGGAGAGGACAGCGGTACAGAGAATGAAGTTCCAAATCTCAATACAAGACTCCGACACCGTGAAACACTGTCATTCGAATACCCGTTGATGAGAAAATGGACTTTGCTGGTACACGAACACTCAACACATGCTTCCAGATGGTATCGAGTTGAACCATTCACTGACACTTGTTCAATGAGATTGAATGATGCAGTTATGTAATTAAGTACAACGTGAGATCTGCCTCTAGCCTCCATGTCACTCTAGAACAATAGTACAGGTCAGAACTAACCACCCGGGCACAGGACCACATCATACTTGATCTTGCTTACATGGACGTACTTCCGGTATAAAGAGCTATTGATTGGCTTCTTCATACTGGGAGGAGAACGTCTAGTCAAGGAAGCAGAAGGAACTTAAAGAGTGTATTTTTTTATTTTCTCGTTAGTTCATTTATTCTTTGAAGCCCATTAAGACATTAACTAAATGTGTCTAATGGACTGCGTTTTGATCATGCATAAATGATCAAACTTTTTATGATCGTATTGCGTTTTCACAAACCCCGACCGTTCTGTCCCTGTAAAGTAAATAACAGCTTCATATATAACTTATCATTTTTCTTTTTAGAACTGCTCTGGAATTATTTATGATACGTATTTTGCACACTATACATATTGTATCCGTATTTGAATTCTTAAATTGTTCTCATTGCTTGTATAGTTGTAATTGAACTGTTATGTGTGGAATCACTATTGCTCCTTTGTTGGACTATGAAGCTATTGTCATTCATTATATAATGAGTTTATTGTAATATATTGCCGGAACAACAGTTCACATCAAACGGGATGCTAAATAAACGTCTATCGCCCAAATCTCGAAGGGACTGATTTATTTATAGCATTTGTTATCATTTTTTGTTTTTTTCAGTGCATTTTGTAAAACATTTAATTTTGGTACAATCCAACGTTATTGATAAGATAAGTTCGATACAATTACACAACTTTCGAGTCCAAGGGTTGAAGGCTGGAATTTGTCTAGGATCTACATCGAAACGTCTCAGCTAATGTATAAAGAAGTTGAACAACTATTTACGAGTATACTTCAATGCAGAGCTCTTGCCAGTAACAGATATGCCACAAAGTCGTGCAATAACTGACGCCTTTCATTTCATTTAGATTTACAGTCAAATATATATATATATATATATATATATATATATATATATTATGAGTTTGTGTTGACTATGAGTACTGGTTGCATTGATTGTGCTTAGTACTTTATTGTGGCAAAATAGCATTAGCAACACATTCGTGGAATATCATGTGTGTGCAGTTTGACAGCCGGTAACTATGGTTTTCTGGAGAATATGCAATGATATACGAGCGATTACAGGACATCTACAAGTTTTATTAACATAGCATCAGTGTGGAGGGACGATTAAGTGATTCTTATTTTCTATTAGTCACTCTAGATAATGAAGATGATTAACAATAATTAGTGATTGATCTATAAGTTTGTCCTACGCATCCACCATGTATAACGATTGCACTGTATACATTTGAGAGTGCCAACTAAATGTAGTTCTCAATACGTTAGAAATAGTAGGTAGTAACAGAAGACACAAACATATAACCATATAACTCCGTTCGTGACATGATAAATCCCACAGGCTACATGAAATTAGTCCCCAATTATATCATATGTTTAATATATGTCGGTCCAACACAAACTAAATTTGATTACACTTCAAACATCTCTGTCACACTTTAATTTCATGAAAAATATCAACATTAAGAAGGCAGTCAAAGTGTTGGTAATGCAATACGCTGAGGTCAATTTCCTCTAACTGAAAACGACATAATAAGTGACTCTGTCAGAATGTCATCATCTTCCATCTCGTCTCAGAGGCTGTTATAACCATCGCCATTCACGACATGTATCTTGTAGACAAAAGGGTCCACAGACTGTCCCATTTCTCGCTTCATATATGCGAGATACAGTCATGCTCCGTTATATATCTACCAAAGATTAGTGGATCTTCCAATCTGCCAATCCCCGAATGTCATACAACTATGTCCTTTATTTGGTTTTGTAATTCATAGAAATAATAATAACAACTCAGACGATGGCAGCTGCTTCACTGTCACCAATAACCACTAAAATACATCACGATGCACATGGACGCATTAGTAACACAGTACAGACGAACAGGTTCAACTGTGGCTCAGGTCATGTGGTTACTGTTGTTACTGTTGTAACTCTGTGAGACAAAACAGGGAGGTAATAGAGTTACTTCGCTCATTTCCGCAAGCCTAGACATCAACAGTCTCCTCCGTGTTGATAACCCTGTGTAGACACTGCTCAGTAGAGGACGTGATTACGTAGGACAACCAGCTTGTCTGGTCCATGATATCAGTGTCATTCTGTACATTAGTGTGTCCATCCTGCATACTGCCACGACACATCAATAGAGAAGTTTGCAGGAAGGCATGGTACCGACACTGTCCTAATACGAAATACTCCAATCTCTTCCAAGTGTTTTCATCACTGTCTCTGGACAACATCACCTAACGTTAATAATCAGAATCAGTAGATAGCATGGAACTTCAAGGATAGGCACGACTTTAGAACCATCATGATATGACTTCTGTTAGAGTGTAAACGCCTTGTTGTCACACACAGGAACTTAGACTGGGCTTCTAAAGTATTTCCAGGAGAATATGTCCAGACTGTTGAATAATAATGAATAAAGCCATACATCTTATTCATTTCGGTGTATCACAATGATGTACTGCAGTCAGCCACGAGACCTGGGCGTATATTCTATTCATCTATTCATTTGCATTTGGTCGACGACTTTCTCACATGGAACTGTTCTTATTGTCTAAAGAATATTCCTAGTACTGAACCATATAAGTATAAACGTACCTACAGGTTAATTAACGTAGGTCAAGAATTACAAACACCATTTGACAACAACTGAACTTTATATAGTTTGTCCTCACAAAGAAAATAACAATGATATTACCAGTTTTTATTTATTGGTTACTGCTATTTCCAGATCGGAGGTTTTTCTAGCAGTATATTTATCATACAGCTTGTGTTCTAGTCTCCAGTAAAACGTAGCACTGATGGTATTCGTTACAACTGTCTAGGAATAAACTCCATGCTGACTCTACAGAGGAACCGGAAGTTGTCATCTCGTGTCAGAACCAGTTTAAGTCTCTGCACTGAGTAGATTGAAGGGGTTGAAGGTCAGGAGGCCACATAGGGAGAGTGGAACTGTAGATGACAGCAGACCAGGAACAGGAACAGGAACAGGAACAGTTTCTTATGATGGGAAGAGTGAAAGATAGGCATGAGAAACTGAGAGAAATGTATTATCAAGGTAGAATTCATTAAAAGAACTTCAAGAAGAGCAAAGAATGTCAAACCAATCGCAACAGAATTGATTGGTTAAGGTATGATTTAGAGGCAGCACTTTGAAACTAAGTTTGTCCAAAAGTTTTAAGATAATCAAATTGTAACGGAGAGATACTTTTAATTAAAATCGCGAAAAATCTTCTAGTGCATTTGTCAAATTTTCATGCAACGTAATTCGAATATAAATAATAAATTAAATGTTAAGACACAATTTATTTTCGATACGTCGCTTTTTTGTCATTCAAATAAAACCTGATCCTCATTTTCCAACAATGACATCCGTGAAAGCTGTTTGGAAGGAAATAAAGTTTTAAGATTTAATTTTCGGAACCAGTGAATCATAAAAACCTCTGTCACCTTCTGCAGAGTATGGAGCACAGTGTACCCCCGGAGGCAGCAAGTCGATTAGAAGCTGATTGTTTGGTGATCCTCTACAGACCGCCAGTCGTTCTGTTTTGTACTTCACTTTCTGTTGTTCTGTTGTTGTCTGTTATGTTACAGTTTCATTTGTTCGCATGCCTTTTTCAAAACCGGTGTGTTGCGCTTTTCACTAGGAGCAATGGTACTGTGCCATTTCAATGCAAATGTATTGTTGATATATATATATATATATATATATATATATATATATATATATATATATATATATATATATATTACAGATCTGAAAGCATAGACCAGCTCATGTCAGTTTGTAGTCTGTTGTACATTAGCATGCTTCGAGAAGGGGATGAAATCATATATTTCAGAACAAATATTGTAATCGAAATCTAGTAAATACTCAACATTAAAACCTGATATGTTTTCAGATTTATTTATGAATGTTGCATGTTACATTACAGATTTTGCTCACTCACTCACTACTGTCGTGATAGAATCTCACGAAAGGCTGTAATAACAATGAAACTGTACACTTAATACAACGATAAGACCGACAGTCGCGACATAAACTTAAGTCCAAGGTGATAAGTTCTGGTAATACAGCAACACGTTGAGAGTGAATATGAGCCTGTAATAATAATACTCATTGATTGCTGTGATTGTGTGTGCCGTTTGGTCGACTCGTCCCAATGACGTGTCCCATACAGTACATACCTGCTGCACAACACGGCACAGTGAGAGGAGTTACTACTGACAGTGTATACTTACAGCTCGGGCATATAACAGGAGTAATAATAATAGTGCATTTCTAATGCGCACAATCCAGACAGAGATGCCTGCTCAAGGCGCTACAACATATAAAGTTAAAAACAATCCAAGTGTTCAGTGGGCCTAAATGGTAGTGTGGGGCTGGGAGAACATATATGTCTTCAGACTTGATTTGCAGGAGTCAAAGGTTTGGCACATCTTCAGCTCTAATGGAAGTGAATTCCAGAGGACAGGGGCACTTCTGGAGAAGGATCTGAAGCCAAATGTTTTAAGAACCACTTATGGCAGTTGCTGTGGATACCAGATTCAAGAAACAGGCGGTTCAGGAGGATCTTATGGTCAATGGTATCGAATGCCGCTGATAAATCGAGCATGACAAGAAAGGCCATATTGCCGTCGTCTACTGCAGATAGAAGATCATCGATGACACGTATCAGGGCTGTTTCTGTGCTGTAGTGTTGACGATAAGCTGATTGAAACTTATCTAAGATGGAGTTTCTGGTTAGATGAACCTTTAGTCTAGTGTTTACCGCTCTTTCTAGTAGCTTGGACAGAAAGGACAGGTTTGACACGGGTCTGAAATTGTTGGGGTCATTGATGTCCAAATTCGGCTTTTTGAGGTGAGGTCTGACAACTGCCTGTTTGAATTGGGAAGGAAACGTCCCGGATTCCAGACTCTTGTTCACAATGCTAGTGATGACTGGAAGCAGCTGGTCTAGAAGTTTCAACAGCAGCGGTGTTGGGATTGGATCCAGGTCGCATGTTGTAGGCTTGGAAGCAGTTATGAGATCAGAAATCTCACCAGTAGAGAACAGTTGAAAGTCTGTCATTGGTTCCCCACTGAACTGGCTACACATATGTTCGACCTGGGACTCGCTGCCAAATGCTTCTCTTATCTTGTCTATCTTCCTTACGAAGAAGACGTTGAATGAGTCAGCTAGGACTTTCTGATCTGGACAAGAAGGGAGGTTGTTATCTGTACTCTTGCCCGTCAGTAATTTCAGGGCTGGTGCATCTTCCTCGGATCCTGTTTTGAGTTTTGCAAGGTTTCAAGACAATGCTCACGTTTCGCTTGTGATATGATTTTTGTTGTATTGTTTCTGGCCTTACAGTAAAGTTGTCTGTGAACTTCAAGACGGGATTTACGCCATTGCCGTTCAGCCATTCTTCGTTCGGATTTTGCTTCATGAACTTGCTCATTATACCATGGGAAACCTTGACGCTGTGTAATTCTCTTCTCAACTTGAGGGGCATGTTTGTCTAGGAGCTCCAGAAGTGTCAGATTATACAGCTCGACAAGTTGGTCAACGTCCTGGGGAGTATGAATGTTCAAAAGATCTGAAAGTTCTAAATCAGATCGAAAAGCATTCATGTTGATGCTCTTCAAATTTCTGCACAGCACATACTTGTGTTCCCGTTCTGGTTTATGAAGGTTTGTATTGACAAGTACCAAGTGGTGATCTGACATCTGCCTGTCTTCTACTGTCACGTTGGTAATGATGGTGGAGTCATCCCGAGATAGCACCCAGTCGAGGATGTTTCCTGATTTGTGAGTTGGCGTGTCCACATGCTGTTTCAGACCGTGCGTGTGAAGGAGAGAAACAAACTTTTTCACCTCAGGTGAGTAAAGCAAGTCAATATCCTCACACCTTTCTTAACAATCTTATACCCATGTCAATCAAGGCATGCTTTGGAACGTATATTCTAAACCATACTCTCAAATCTCATGTTAACATGTATTAAATCGTACTAGAGCAAACGCTTTGGATACCGTGTTTACTTTGCTTGCATTCTACTTCTCCGCTATAGTGATATCGAAACCTTTTCACCTGGTCGACTCATTTCGTAATTTTGTATGTTGTAGGTTTCAACATCAATATTCGACTTTGATAAGGTTCCCTCCCCTCACTGCCACTAACCAATGGTCTCTGGAAAACATACAGACTTATTTGATCGTGGCTTCATGAAGCTTTGCGAAATCGTCCAAAGAATATAGACATTTTTTTTTTAAAAGTCGTTTTACCGCAATATCACTCAGTAAATAATTAATGTAGATCAAAGTTACTAAGTGAAATCTCTTCCTTATAATCAGTGTAAGAATTCCATTACATATTAGTATTATTTAAAAGTTGATAGTTAAGACACAATTTTGACATATACACAAAATATTGAAATTTCTTGATTTTCAGACTTTTCAAAGGGTATTTTCTTTGGATAATTTGTTTCTTTAAAACCACATAATGTACCATTATGTTTAATAGCTCAATTTGAAGTAGAGATGTAATTTATTTAGGACAATAACGTTCAAACATGTATCTGTCAAAGTTTACGTGTGACAAGTCATAAAAGATTGTCATTTTTCGAAAATCGCCATTTTCAGCAAAGTTCAAAGGATAACGGCTTAACTAATTATGCTATTGAAATGTTATTTAGAGCTACGGGTGCATAGTTTCAAGATCAACAAAATGTTTTTCGAATTCTTTCACCAACATGTTTATAGTTAAGCTACCAACATCGCAAACGTCGTCTAGGGGTCTAAAAATATAATGTTTTTAGGATTTTCTTATATATTCAGAAGAACATAATACAATAACTTTATATGCAATCTAAGTGATGATGCCATCTACTTAAGTGGAAATTAAAGCACAACATATGTTATACCGTAGTGTAAACATATTAACCATTTTGTCTTAATCATGAGAAATGCCAGGTACGGGTCCATTTATAGACAATTTTTCCATTTTCAGTGGGCTATGTTTTTGGGATAATTCTTGTTAAAAAAACCTGCTGAAGATAGAGACATATTTGATAGCTCATTTTAAAGCAGAGAAAATGATGATATAACCGAGAGTCCAACATGGACTTCAAGGTCAAACAGAAGTGTTGAAGACCTAAGTATTGACGCGTTAATCCTCGTTCAGTATTAGCTTTATGCTACTCACGTCTGTAACGAATATAAAAACGGAAAAGGACAAAAGAACGACAACGAATGACTGGAACTTTGCTTTAAGAAAGTTTCAAATTGAAACAAATAAACATGACATCAGTGAAATGTTTTGACTACTTTCAAACAATTTCAGCTTTTCATTTGTGTCAATGTCTTATAGAATTCAACATGAGTGAAATTGTAATAAATAACACAACTTGACAAGGAAATTGCTATGGGCGTACATATCCTTGTTTATCAAAAATCAATAAAAATGGTCTTGTTGAATACATTCTATACGTTCTCGAATATCATAATATATTTATGGAATGAACTGAAAGTGGATTCAACCTTTATTCTCTTATTTTAAAACTTTAATAGGTAGACTTTGACTACATGTTGTATTTGGCCACACAATAGGCCTACATGATAATTACACATTAAAATGGTTGACAGTGACACAGGAGATGAAGACAGAGCTATCGACGTTATATATAGGGGGTAATTTATTAATGTCATTGAAGAGAGCATTTCCAGTTTGGACAGTAACGTGCTGTGATCAGGACACGTATTGCCACCCCTTCTTTCACATGTTTGTTCATGCTTCACTCCAAATATCTTTAGAACTGTCTTTATTAATGTATTCAGACTATTCTTAATCGTACAAACATAAATAGTAGATGAATACAGGAAATTGTGGAGTTAATGATTTTACCGTTTTCAGCTGCTGAAACAACTCATGCGCCGGAGTACTGGTTAAGTAAGTATCGAAAGTAAACTTTATGGAGTCCTAAAATAATCTTCTACAAAATTAAAATTATATAAAGTGACAAAAACAATCAGAGTTGCTCTGTATGAATCACTGACTCAATGCTCCCCTAATTACCAACTTCACTCAGCTGGGCATAACTACCGCCAGTCTCGATCACTGACTAATTTAAGCCTTGTCTCATTTCCTAAATGTTTCTGTGCTGGTGAACCAGAGCCCACTATGCACTGCAGGTGCAGCACTCCGCTATGTTAGCACGGGAAAGTTGAGGAAATGTTACAAGTCTTAAATCATCCAGTAATGAGGACTGGCGCCTGCTCTTCCTAACTGAAAACAGCAATCTTTAGCAATATGTCTCAGATGTGTCCGTTTATAATCAATAAACTAACTAAGGCGTTCTAAATGACATGACACGAAGCACCGGGTTAATGAGTGAGTTGTTAATATCTCTAGCTGTAAGGATGATTAATATGTCAAATAAAAGAACATACTCCATTATTGTTGGTAGACATTATCTCTAGCTCCTGATACGTACTTGAACACTTGCATATACATATCATTTACCACTTCAAAGGATATGTCTGTCTTTCCTGTACATTCTTTGCAAGTAAAGTACAAATAGCATCATCCTAAACAGTGTGTTTATGTCCGCTGTAAGTCTGTGATTATAAAGTGCCCAGACTTTAGTCTTCTGTTTTGTGTTTAAAGTATCGTATTTTATTCGCATCAAAGAATTCTTGAAAATCTACTTGTATGGTTCACATTTGTGATGTGACCAATTAGATAAATATATTTTCCGAAATGTTTTTATTTCAAAAAATAAATGTTATGCGAATCTTTACAGAAAGCGACTCAAAGAACAGGGTGTATACCATCAGGTTTAATACATCGAGACGCATGATTAAATAAATATGGACTAATTGTATTTTGAAGATTGAGTACATGCATGTTTATATAGGTTTTTTTAATCCTTAGAAAACTTTTGAATAGTCAACACTAAATCTTACCAGTATATGATGGAATGTATTTTCATTATTATATCAACAAATTACAGAACATGTATCCATTTAAAACCATCCGATGTATAAAGCCATTTTAAGTTTAAATTATATAGTTTGTAAACAGTTGATATAAGTATGTACTGATAAAGCATTATTGTATTATAAAGGATAAGGAATATTGAGCAACAAACTGGACATGCAACATACATAAATAGGGCTGTTTATGGACAGGAATGGTATTCGATACTCTGGATTATATAGTTTGGACACCATTTCTATTGGATGTTACCGTTATATATATACCGTGCCATATACCAACTGTCGGACACTGCGCCCATCGGCTATACTCTCACAACATACAAACTTCCGCTTCTGGTTATATCAAGACATGTGTTCCTATTGTATCTCTAGTGTATCCTACTCGGAAATATACATTATGTATCTGAGTTTATTGTGTGTTTTATTCATTAAAATTTAAATAATATAAGACTTCTTTGTTTCAATGTGCTGCTTTCCTCTGGGGACTCTTTTATTCAAGTTGCTCATCGTAACAATAAATTGATGGTTTTAGGTAATATCTGAATTTCTAGACATATAAATTGAAGGGGGTTAGGTAATATCTGCATTCCAAGACATATAAATGGAGGATTTCAGTTAATGCAATCAATCCGAGACATATAAATGGCAGAGGTTTGGTAATATCTGTAGATAATCTCTCGTGAAGATACTCTGCACGTATTTAACCTTACAAACCAGTGACACTATCTTCAGTATGAAGATTCCATTATTAAGTTGTTTTTGTCTTTGTATCAACCATCAGCCTTCTATTGATGATGATGGCCAAATACAGTTACATATCCCGCCATAAGAAAATAAAATAAAAATTACAATAGTGCATGTTTGACAGTGTTTGATTGAGAGATTGATTAACATTGTTTACGTTTCCAGTTCTGTCTTGGTGCCAAGCTAACTGCAAAATGTTGTTGTCCCTTATTTTACAAACTGAGGTAGTCATTGACATCACAGAATCAAGTCGTAGAGATTGCAACTTAAATATCACAGGCAATATCACAGGCAATATATATATATATATATATATATATAATCAGATTGGTTTGCCTGGATCAATCTTCTTTAATACGTGTGTATCGGTATCGGTCTTTTCAAGTATTCTTGGAATACATACTTGAAAAGACCGATACACTGGTCGAAATGAGCTCATCGTATTAAAGAAGATTGATCCCGTCAAACCCACATATATATATAACCCCCTCCCCTCTTCCCCCAACTATTCCGTATCCTTCATGATGTCTGACCAACATTGTTGGCGTGTGAGAGGGGAAGTATATGTACTACATTTATAGCAATCTTCGCTTGTATTTGTCTAGACAAGATAACGAGAATGTGAAAGAAGTTGTAAATCTGTAGAACTCGATTCTCAGTTATCTAACCAACTTCTAAATCAACTGTTTTAGAGGCTTTCTAGAATTTGGTGTGATGAAGTTCATCATCCATAAACTCCTTGTCTTCTAAATGCCCGTAAATTATAACTGATAACAGTAGTACAATCATATACACTCCATAATGGCACACAACACATGCAGCTTAGCAAGCAATGATGATACTGATCAACAGAGTTTATGTCAATATATATTTTGTCCAGATGTCATGGTCATCTCATCCAATGACAGGCTATGCCTTTTGTTGATATGTGTTAGGTTAACACATGTCTATCCCAAAGTCAACTCTACACCTAATAAATATAGAACATATCTAACAACTAACATGCTCAATCATATTATATTAGTTAACTATATTTCCCATTGAGTGTCAATTACCATGTATGCACTCATGTTCATGAACTCACCGAACACACACAAACATGGGTACATTTCAGTAAACTGCTCCCAAGTTATTAAATGCTCTTACACTGATGTAATACAGTATCTAATAAACCTTTTGGGTGATATTCAGTACTGTTATGTTTTAGATATACATGTACCAAACGTAGTATCCAACTTAGTACTGTTATGTTTTAGATGTGCATGTACCAAACGTTATACCCAACATCTCTTGTACAAATGGTGACAAACGATATTGTCTTGTATTGTATTGAATTGTATTGTATTGTATTGTATTGTATTGTATTGCATTGTATTGAATTGTATTGTAGTGTATTGTGACGGCCAAGATTAAACACAGAGACAATTGATAGTGTTAGTGAACACATCAAGAATACTTTCATATCTATCACATTTCAAAATAATATATGCTGACTAACAGAGTACAAGTTGATGGTTTTGCACAGCCCGCCAGGCATCTTAGATTCCGACATATAACGGTTTCCTGATTACGTAAGAAAATAGATGAATGTGTGCATACATGTATAGCACTCGTTTTAATTAAGAGTAATGGGAGCCACTCAAGCGTGTCTAGCCCCAGGATGAATCAATGTATCCTTTATGTTCACGGATGGTTTGGATTATTTACGATCGATACCCTTAAAACAAGTGGCCACCACTTTGGAAACAGTTCAATAGATCTACACTCGTGTTTCATGGTACAAATTAATGCTTCCAGTTGGTTCGTTTGGAACATACCACAGGTATCCCCAAGAGGGCCTTTACCCAGAGTTCAATACCCAGGAGCGACAGTATAATCTATCCTGTGCGTATTCATCAAATGAGACATAATTTGAAAACGTTCATAACACGCAGACTATTTGCATGACTTTATATACTGATAGTTCTTATTTACCAATAATTCACACATTTTAAAACTAACTTACTGACCCTAGACTATTTGCATGACTTTATATACTGATAGTTCTTATTTACCAATAATTCACACATTTTAAAACTAACTTACCGACCCTTGACTATTTGCATGACTGTATATACTGATAGTTCTAATTTACGAATAATTCACTCATTTAAAACTAACTTACTGACCCTAGACTATTTGCATGACTTTATATACTGATAGTTCTTATTAACCAATAATTCACACATTTAAAGCTAACTTACTGACCCTAGACTATTTGCATGACTTTATATACTGATAGTTCTTATTTACCAATAATTCACACATTTTATAACTATTTTACTGACCCTAGACTATTTGCATGATTTTATATACTGATAGTTCTTATTTACCAATAATTCACACATTTTAAAACTAACTTACTGACCCTAGACTATTTGCATGACTTTATGTACTGATAGTTCTTATTTACCAATAATTCACACATTTTAAAACTAACTTACTGACCCTAGACTATTTGCATGACTTTATATACTGATAGTTCTTATTTACCAATAATTCACACATTTTAAAACTAACTTACCGACCCTTGACTATTTGCATGACTTTATATACTGATAGTTCATATTTACCAATAATTCACACATTTTAAAACTAACTTACTGACCCTAGACTATTTGCATGACTTTACATACTGATAGTTCTTATTTACCAGTAATTCACACATTTTAAAACTAACTTACTGACCCTAGACTTTTTGCATGACTTTATATACTGATAGTTCTAATTTACCAATAATTCACACATTTTAAAACTAACTTACTGACCCTTGACTATTTGCATGACTTTATATACTGATAGTTCTTATTTACCAATAATTCACACATTTTAAAACTAACTTACCGACCCTAGACTATTTGCATGACTTTATATACTGATAGTTCTTATTTACCAATAATTCACATATTTTAAAACTAACTTACTGACCCTTGACTATATGCATGACTTTATATACTGATAGTTCTTATTTACCAATAATTCACACATTTTAAAACTAACTTACTGACCCTAGACTATTTGCATGACTTTATATACTGATAGTTCTTATTTACCAATAATTCACACATTTTAAAACTAACTTACTGACCCTAGACTATTTGCATGACTTTATATACTGATAGTTCTTATTTACCAATAATTCACACATTTTAAAACTAACTTACTGACCCTAGACTATTTGCATGACTTTATATACTGATAGTTCTTATTTACCAATAATTCACACATTTTAAAACTAACTTACCGACCCTAGACTATTTGCATGACTTTATATACTGATAGTTCTTATTTACCAATAATTCACACATTTTAAAACTAACTTACCGACCCTAGACTATTTGCATGACTTTATATACTGATAGTTCTTATTTACCAATAATTCACACATTTTATAACTAACTTACTGACCCTAGACTATTTGCATGACTTTATATACTGATAGTTCTTATTTACCAATAATTCACACATTTTAAAACTAACTCACCGACCCTAGACTATTTGCATGACTTTATATACTTATAGTTCTTATTTACCAATAATTCACACATTTTAAAACTAACTTACCGACCCTAGACTATTTGCATGACTTTATATACTGATAGTTCTTATTTACCAATAATTCACACATTTCAAAACTAACTTACTGACCCTAGACTATTTGCATGACTTTATATACTGATAGTTCTTATTTACCAATAATTCACACATTTTAAAAATAACTTACCGACCCTAGACTATTTGCATGACTTTATATACTGATAGTTCTTATTTACCAATAATTCGCACATTTTAAAACTAACTTACTGACCCTAGACTATTTGCATGACTTTATATACTGATAGTTCTTATTTACCAATAATTCACACATTTTAAAACTAACTTACCGACCCTAGACTATTTGCATGACTTTATATACTGATAGTTCTTATTTACCAATAATTCGCACATTTTAAAACTAACTTACTGACCCTAGACTATTTGCATGACTTTATATACTGATAGTTCTTATTTACCAATAATTCACACATTTTAAAACTAACTTACCGACCCTAGACTATTTGCATGAGTGTGAGTGAGTATCATATGATGAGTGAGTATCATATAATGAGTGAGTATCATATGATGAGTGAGTATCATATGATGAGTGAGTATCATAGGATGAGTGAGTATCATATGATGAGTGAGTATCACATAATGAGTGAGTATCATATGATGAGTGAGTATCATATGATGAGTGAGTATCATATGATGAGTGAGTATCATATGATGAGTGAGTATCATATAATGAGTGAGTATCATATAATGAGTGAGTATCATATAATGAGTGAGTATCATATGATGAGTGAGTATCATATGATGAGTGAGTATCATATAATGAGTGAGTATCATATAAAGAGTGAGTATCATATAATGAGCGAGTATCATATAATGAGTGAGTATCATATAAGGAGTGAGTATCATATAATGAGCGAGTATCATATGATGAGTGAGTATCATATAATGAGTGAGTTTCATATGATGAGTGAGTATCATATAAGGAGTGAGTATCATAGGATGAGTGAGTATCATATGATGAGTGAGTATCATAGGATGAGTGAGTATCATATGATGAGTGAGTATTATAGGATGAGTGAGTATCATATGATGAGTGAGTATCACATAATGAGTGAGTATCATATGATGAGTGAGTATCATATGATGAGTGAGTATCATATGATGAGTGAGTATCATATGATGAGTGAGTATCATATAATGAGTGAGTATCATATGATGAGTGAGTATCATATGATGAGTGAGTATCATATGATGAGTGAGTATCATATGATGAGTGAGTATCATATAATGAGCGAGTATCATTTGATGAGTGAGTATCATATAATGAGTGAGTTTCATATGATGAGTGAGTATCATATAAGGAGTGAGTATCATAGGATGAGTGAGTATCATATGATGAGTGAGTATCATATAATGAGTGAGTATCATATGATGAGCGAGTATCATACAATGAATGAGTATCACATGATGAGTGAGTATAATATGATGAGTAAGTATCATATAATGAGTGAGTATCATATAATGAGTGAATATCATATAATGAGTGAGTATCATATAATGAGTGAGTATCATATAATGAGTGAGTATCATATGATGAGTGAGCATCATATAAGGAGTGAGTATCATATGATGAGTGAGTATCATATAAAGAGTGAGTATCATATAAAGAGTGAGTATCATATAATGAGTGAGTATCATATGATGAGTGAGTATCATATAATGAGTGAACATCACATACTGAGTGAATATGCATTATGAGTGTACATGATGAGTGAATATCACACGATGAGGCCTGGGTAACTGAACCTGTAAGCAGGAAGGTATGATGATGTAAGGACTAATAGTTGAAGACCTCAGAGAGAAGGCACGTGTATGCTGCCAATGAAAGTGACACAATGCTACAAGGGAATGACACGCTGTTCTATAAAGTTACATGGGAATGACACGCTGTTCTATAAAGTTACATGGCTGCTCCACAGTATACTGCTTTGAATTCAGGGACCATCAGGATTATTCTTTGAAGAGTCTTGGTGAAAACTTCCAAACGGTTATGTATTTGTCCATAAAAAATTAAATGCGTACCGCAAAGTCTATTTAACCATCTGAAATTATATTATAATGAATCTAACGACGTTGTGTAAGCATATAACTAATCACCTGAATAATAGTTCTACCTTTGAAACAACCAAATTGTTTCCATTAGGGATTGCCTCGTAACGATATCACCAGCACTCCCATCACCCGACTTCAGAATCCTTTATATCTATACGCGTGAGTGAGTAAAGATGGCCTCGACTTCAAACAGCGTCCGGTTGCTGTCATAGCATGTCCGTCCCAGTTTATCCTGTATCGACGTCGCTGCACTGCGGGTTGAAGTTCCCCGAGGAAGACGTACATTTGTGAGAGAATGAAGAGGCCAACAGAACGAACTGCTGAAGCGATTCAGATGAAATGTGTCCTACAAATGGAATTGAAGACGAGTATCATTTCCTTCTGGTTTGTCCTATCTACAGTAACATTGTTCAGAAATAAATATAGAAAAACTGGTATGTCTACCGAAATAAGTCTATATATTTGTTACTGCAAACAGGCGACATCAAATAAATTGAAAAAAGTTGTCTATGTGTATTTACGCTCTACGCATTTGTACAAATAAATCATATTGTTTCATGAATGATTGTATACTTATGAGCAAATGTGTAGACAATATTACTATAGACCTGAGGCCTTTCGAGTCCCGGGATAAAGATCGATTGATTGGTTGATTGGTTGATTGGTTGATTTATACAGTGAGTCAGATAGCAGGATCACAACAGAAACCATCATCATTATAATAATTTAGATTTGTACGTATCGCAGGTGAATGTCGTCATGGTCTCGCTCAGTCTACTAATTGCAGCCCTTGAAAGTCACGCCAAGGTTCACCAAGTACTCACGTGTACTGCTGGGTGAACAGAGATATGTTTTGAATACAGTTTCTTGCCCCAAAGTGACACCGCAAGTCTCTCAATTCGTGTCCCAGTGTGGGGCATGGAATGAACCTTCAAAATCTTTTTTCATCAATGTCGAGCCACGCTCAATGTTGCTGAACTTCACTGATAGCGGTCAACTGAGCAATGCATTGGACCACGTGCCATCATATCATAGCCATTCATAATCATCTGAACCATTGAATAAATTTTTGAAATACATGAATAACAGATAAATATTATTATTGAGTTCGTTCATGTATCAGCTAGTTAGCTCAGGCACGTATCCTCTTTTCCCTTTCTCCACGATGCTACTCCACGAGTTGTTCACATTCGTGAGCAGTTCTGTCAGGGTGGCAGTTGTATCAAACTTCCTGGCATGTTGAAGAGTCTGACAGTCAACGATGATATGGAGGATTGTTTCCTCTCCTGAATTACACAGTGGGCAAGCAGCACTGGTAGCTAGATTGAACTTGTGTGTAGAAAGCTCTGACATGGAAAGTGGTTCAATTTTATCCGACCGAGGTGGACTTGATCTTTACGGTTGATGTTTTTATACCGAACCTTGCTTGTTTGTCTTGGATTTGATGGTATTCTCTTCCTGTTGAACCATTGTTCCACTTGTCAACCCATAGGCTTTTGGTTGATGATTTCACTGCACCAAGTAATGAGGCGCTGGTTGCTATAGATTTGTTGACAGGTCCACAACTTGCCGCCATCTTGGTCAGCTCATCTGCTTTTTCATTTCCTGATGTGCTGACATGGCTAGGAATCCATTGGAGAGTTATCTTTCCTTTATTAACAGACAACAGTTTGTTAATTCTGCTGCAGAGATAAAAAGAGTAAAAGATACATAAGAAAGGTTTTAAGACAGATAGTTATTCAGAAATATCGAAGAAGCGTGACAAGACCCAATTCCTCCGAACATAACAGAGGTAAAGAGGTAACTACTACTGCACCAGGGACACACTCTTCTATGATATGTACGATGTAGGTGTAATCTCCATCGTTACGGTTATCATTCCGGGTATACTCAAGTTCCAGTTTGCCACATTACTCCTGTTATGATACACTCATATTAGACATTCAGTAGTCATATTCTGTAGTCATATTCATGATTGTATCCATAGACCACAGCGGTACAAATGTTCAACACATCTGATTTAGTAACTATCGGTCATACTAAATGTAGTAAAACTGCTGTATTGTTACAGACGTTATGTGAGAAAGTTTGGCTTGAGTAACCTCCTGACCTAAACTGTACACGATGTACATTAACTCGCTTCCCAGTCGGTACACAGGAGCAGAGTGAGGAGAAGGTACTGACAGCAGCCATCAGGTTTAATCTCACTTCCTTCATTTCTCAACCGTGGCTTTGCTCATCACTGGTATGGCTTCACTCCTGTCTCTCGGGGATTCTCCCATGTCAAGGCTGGTGATTGGCGGCGAGACAGAGCGCTTGCTTTGGTATAAGATAGTTCTTACTTTCTCCCTTGGTAAAATTATTACATGCAAACATTTGAACTGAAATAATGTTGTCTCTTTAAACTCTCTCCATTAAATTCTTACCGTAATCTTTAACACCGTCCATTGGCATAACTGATTTATCCAGTAGAACAACACACTAGTTGAATTTGGTTAAACCGTCATGCAATAGAAAACGTACAACCAAGGTGTTCTGTGGACATATTACAGCGCTCAAGTCACAATGATGATCGTGACATTTAATGTCTGCATTGTATACTGCTCCTATTTGACTTGTTTTCACCCGCTAACAGTTATCAAATAATTCGATTTGTTTATTTGATTACTGATACATGCTGATTAAAACGCAAAAAATTGAGCACGTTTTTCAATTACTAATATATATTTCTTGTCAGAAGGTTAAGAGAATGGTTTACATTCTCAAGCATCCCATTTATGATTTGGTGTATTAAGTCAATTGTCGAAATGTCAAAAAATTAATCAAATTGAAGAATCGTATTGTAAGGCAACTATCGCCAACATTGACTGTACAAACAGGTTACCACACGACCATTTCGCCTCGACAAAAAAATTAAGCTGTTGGTACACTCAATGCTGGCGATAGTTGCCTTTTTCTGAGGGTGTGGGTTCGAATCCCGCAAGGATCTCGACCCGAAAAAGTGCAAGAATGTGTACTATTGAAGGTAGTGTTATCCCAAATATAACCATGTGAGACTTGTTCACTATATAAATGGCAAGTATTTCTAAAGCCCCTCGTACCGTTATTAACCTCAGCATAACTGCATGCGTATATTAACAAGGCGCGAGGTCTATTTGACCCGCAGTAAACGTCTACTATAATGATCATAATTGATGGATCACGAACGCTAAAGTGTACAAAATGTAGGATGACACATTCCTGTGTATGTAAGTGAGAAACATTGCAGAGCAAATATCAACAACAAAACATAAACGGTCGGAAACATCGCTGTGTTATATCAAGATAGATCGTGCATCTAACCAATGACACATCGTCACGGCTCAATGAATGGTTCTTCAGATCTCGTGGGTACAAAAAGACATCGTCACGGTCCAATGAATGTTCCTTCAGACCTCGTGGGTACAAAGAGACATCGTCACGGTCCAATGAATGTTCCTTCAGACCTCGTGGGTACAATAGACATAGTCACTGCTCAATGGATGTTCTTTTAGACCTCGTGGGTACAAAGAGACACCGTCACGGCTCAATGATTGGTCCTTCAGATATCGTGGAGTACAAATAGACATCGTCACGGTTCAATGAATGTTCCTTCAGACCTCGTGGGTACAAAGAGACACCGTCACGGCTCGATGAATGTTCCTTCAGACGTCGTGGGTACAATAGACATAGTCACGGCTCAATGAATGTTCCTTCAGACGTCGTGGGTACAAAGAGACATAGTCACGGCCCAATGAATGTTCCTTCACACGTCGTGGGTACAAAGAGACATAGTCACGGCCAAATGAATGTTCCTTCAGATGTCGTGGGTACAAAGAGACACCGTCACGGCTCAATGAATGTTCCTTCAGACGTCATGGGTACAAACACACATAGTCACGGCCCAATGAATGTTCCTTCAGAAGTCGTGGGTACAATGAGACATCGTCACGGCTCAATGGATGTTCCTTCAGACATCGTGGGTACAAAGACACATCGCCACGGCTCAATGAATGTTCCTTCAGACGCCGTGGGTAGAAAGACACATCGCCACGGCTCAATGAATGGTCCTTCAGATGTCGTGGAGTACAAAGACACATCGTCACGGCTCAATGAATGTTCCTTCAGAAGTCGTGGGTACAATGAGACATCGTCACGGCTCAATGGATGTTCCTTCAGAAGTCGTGGATACGACGATACATCGTAATGACTCAATGAATGATCCTACAGAAGTCGTGGATATAACGATACATCGTCACAGCTCAATGAATGTTCCTATGGAGATTGTGGATATATCAAAGTACCATGTGGCATTCGATTCCCGAAAATCGCTATCGGCATGCTTTTATCTGATACATTGTTTACTAGTACTTAATAAAACAAACCGTTATTTGTAAATGGCTAAATAACCTAAGCAGGATATTCTGAACGACAGGGTAAATCGTTGTATTCATGATAAGCAACTCACATACACCCTAGTTACAGTTGGTCGTGTATATAGAACTGAATGCTTTACATAGCAAACACTAGTTTATCTTGCATGTCAAGAGTGATATACCTTATACAGCGATATCGTCACGGATACCCAGAGATAGTGTTATCTTAGGTTGTAATGTACAGCTTTAAACGTACCAGGAGATGAAGCGAGCCACTTTATGCAAGGGTGTCTCATGACAACGATACATCTTCATTGGCCGTCTCTTGAGTAAGCACTGCGCTATACCAAGTACACTGTTATATATATCGATTGGGATGGAACATTGTTCATATCTTTCACGTGTAACAACATCATTGTAATGGAAACAGTTTCCCACTGTGAAATCTCATTACACATTAATACACGTTTGTCAATAACGTTCAGTTGTTTTCCCCTAGAGACCATTTTGCCAACTGTGTCGCAGTTTAAGTGTTGATGCGTTCTGCTATCTCGCTACAGCCGACACGATATTGGTCCCGATAGCGGCGCCTCATAACAACGGGCATCATGAACACCACTGTTATAATGAATATAACATTAACATGACAGCGACAATAATACATACTGCCTCGTTACCCATGTCGTAATAGCAGCAACTCCCAGTAACTGCAGCCCCGATGACTAGTTCCTTTCAACTACATACAGCCTGGCACCTTTAATATCGAGTTTACAATGAATAGCAACATTGGAAGGACTCCAATTAACTTTTGAAACACTGTCGGAAATAATTAAGATATTTACGTGGATCGTGACACTTGCCATACTGACATTATTACAGTGACTGTAATAACTACTTATAAATCAGTAGAACGACATGATAACAGTGACTGCAATAACTACTTATAACTCAGTAGAACGACATGATAACAGTGACTGCAATAACTACTTATAACTCAGTAGAACGACATGGTAACAGTGACTGCAATAACTAGTTATAACTCAGTAGAACGACATGGTAACAGTGACTGTAATTACGACTTATATATATAACACAAAACAATGGCAACTACCATGCATATCGACTTGACAAGCCCGTGCCTCTATGACCAGTGTGAGAGCAAGACCTGTTGAGCGGTGGAACCATCACGTAATGGTAGTCCGTCTGGTGTGTGTTCCAGTAGATACATGGGGAATGTGACATGCAGCTGGAAACTGTACCGGGGTTGTTATCTTTCTACCACTGTTGTCATTATCTTGTCACATTGTCAACATGGCCTTAACAATCACATCCATGGATACAAGGGGAGCACATGCAGCATGATCAGCTTCCACCCAGTTAATCGATGATGATTAGAATGAAACATTTACCATATATGTTTCCAAAACAACTAAAATTATATTTGATCTCTATTCTTACCATTATCGATCACTAAATCAATTCTGACACTTATTTACTATTCACTACAATTTGTACATCGAATGTTGTGACATGATCTAAATACAAGAGAACATTCCGCCTCTACGCCACACGTCTGACACGTGTATACAATCACTGTACATATTGCGTTTGTCTCTGTTGTTAAATTCGATAATGTAACTACATCAACTAAATTCCCTATTACACTCTCTGAAATTTGGAAAAAATAATTGTAAAATGCAATTCCTATCAATCCTAAATTCACCCAAGGGGTTTATTGAATTACATTCGATTGAGAAAAACAGATAAAATCATCGGAAAGCATATCAAAACTTAGACAACTGTCATTTCGAACTTATATCAATTTGAATTTTTTCACAAAGTTACCCAACGTCAAAAACAAAACACAATTCAAGGAAATTGAAAGTATTTACCTTTTGCTGGGCCTGTGGGGTAGACATGATGATAAGCTTTTAACTTTGTGTGGTGCAGCAAACAGCGACTATATCCGAATCAATAGGAAGAGAGAGCGGCCGCTGAGCTAGGTGACTCCTACTGCACTGACTACGCTAGCTGGTCTGTGCTGGGAGTGGATAATTCTCAGCTCACATCCGCTCTTGTTCATGTCCAGCAGCGCATAGCAACACGGAGCAACGAGATGCTGTCACCAGCCAGAAGACAATACCTAGTTTATATAAGATTTTTTAAAGCAAATGGCATGTCTAAATTATCAGATGAACGTGTGGTAGTACTAGCTGTGATAACCAGATGAACGTGTGGTAGTACTAGCTGTGATAACCTTATCTAGCATCCATAAGAAATATCGCTTGTATGAGATAAAGTAATATCTCCTTGGAGATATCGTTCTGACAGTAGATAATGCACAATGCCCTGTAACCTTCAACTACATGACATCAGAATGGTTTTACACCATCACTTAATGATATTACAATTCTATGACATCATAAAAATGATGCCGTCACAATGCTATGACATCACCGCATTGAAAGTCGAATGGCAGTGCTGTGCACAGAGATGTACACATCCAGTTAAACGAACCAATGAAGAAAGATTTTGGATGATAAATTGAATTTCACCCTCGTGTCTTTTGATATCAAATATATCAACACTCGCTGATAAAAGTAATGCTTCGGAATGCCTCGGATATTTTTATTAACTTGTGTTGATATATTTGATATCAGAAGACACTTGGGTGTGGTTCTCTATGTGAAATTGGTTTCACAACATTTAAATACTGTTTGATATTTGGTTTAATTTAAGATATTGATTGATCGCTTTTTTGCAACAGTTCACATTTAAAGACTGGATTCGTTCAGAGGTAAACATTATGACATTTTGCCGAAAAAAGGTTGCAATACGGTGCTTACGGTAGGGTTTATATAACAAAAATGTTTATCATTTTCAAAGAACATCTCCGAACACGTCATAAAAGTATAAATTCATTCATTTCATCGACTTTCAAATACTGACATCCTTCAATTGTTTGTGGTATATATAAACACCGCAAATGTCATTTTGAAGGAAACAGAAAGTTATCCATGTGTTATCTATATGTTATCTTCTCAATTCGATATTGCCCCTAATGACACAAACTTAAAGCGACATGCTTGCTGGACAAGGACATTAGCACTATGTCAAAAATTAAAGAATAAAGAAGTCGTTAATCCAGAAAGAATAATCCCCGCTGCTCGTTAGAGTACACTGTCTGTGTTATCACCCCCTTGCTTCAGTCTGTGACGTCACTCAACACAGATCGACATGCAGTCCTTGACAGCAGGGCGTGTTTGTTGTGCAACGTTAATTCGCATGTTTTAGTTGTGCTTAATGCTTTATTGATGTTGTCATATATATGTCATCTATTAAAGTGTCCCAATTGTTCCTACCTATCAAAACATAAGCCCTAAAGAAACATAGACAACTGTTGTCTCATGGTGTGACATTATGTTTTACAGTAACTAAAATTAATGGTAAGAATGTGAATGACATTCAGTCATATACAGATGTTATATGAGTGTCTATTTCATAGTATGTTTACGACATGAATGCCTGAATATTAGTATTTCCCGAGCGAAAGCGAAGGATGAATCGATATTCAGGTAAAGGTGTCTCAAATGTCTCCCTCCCTGATTCAGTGTGTCTGACATGTTACTCTCCCCGATTCATTGTGTCTGACATGTTTCCCTCCCTGATACAGTGTGTCTGGCATGTTTCCCTCCCTGATTCAGCGTGTCTCACATGTTTCTCTCCCTGTTACAGTGTGTCTCACATGTTTCCCTCACTGATTCAGCGTGTCTGACACGTTTCCCTCCATTATACAGTGTGTCTGACATGTTTCCCTCACTGATTCAGTGTGTCTCACATGTTTCCCTCCCTGATACAGTGTGTCTCACATGTTTCCCTCCCTGATACAGTGTATCAAACATGTTTCCATCACTGATTCAGTGTGTCTCACATGTTTTCCTCCCTGATACAGTGTGTCTCACATGTTTCCCTCGCGGATTCAGCGTGTCTGACATGTTTCCCTCCATGATTCAGGGTGTCTGGCGATGTTTCCCTCGTTAATTCAGTGTGTCTGACATGTTTCTCTCCCTGATCCAGTGTGTCTGACATGTTTCCCTCCCTGATTCAGCATGTCTCCCATGATTCCCTCCCTGATTCAGTGTGTTTGACATGTCCCCCCCCCCCCCCCCCCCCCCCGATTCAGCATGTCTCACAGGATTCCCTCCCTGATTCAGTGTGTATCCCATATTTCCCTCACTGATTCAGTTTGTCTAACATGTTTCCCTCTCTAATTCAGTGTGTCTCACATGTTTTCCTCCCTGATACAGTGTGTCTGACATGTTTCCCTCACTGATTCAGCGTGTCTGACATGTTTCCCTCCCTGATACAGTGTGTCTGACATGTTTCCATCCCTGATTCAGTATGTCTCCCATATTTCCCTCTCTAATTCAGCGTGTCTGACATGTTTATCTCCCAATTTAAGTGTGTCGTCCATGTTTCCCTCACTGATTCAGCGTGTCTGACATGTTTCCCTCCCTGATACAGTGTGTCTGATATGTTTCCATCCCTGATACAGTGTATCTGACATGTTTCCCTCACTGATTCAGTGTGTCTCACATGTTTTCCTCCCTGATACAGTGTGTCTCACATGTTTCCCTCACTGATTCAGCGTGTCTGACATGTTTCCCTCACTGATTCAGCGTGTCTGACATGTTTCCATTCCTGATTCAGTATGTCTGATATGTTTTCCTCACGGATTCAGTGTGTCTCACATGTTTCTCTCCCAGTTTAAGTGTGTCTCACATGTTTCCATCCATGATTCAGTGTGTCTCATGTGTTTCCCTCCATGATTCAGTGTGTCTCACGTGTTTCCCTCCATGATTCAGGTGTCTGACGATGTTTCCCTCACTAATTCATTGTGTCTCACATGTTTCGCTCACTGATTCATTGTGTCTGACATGTTTCCCTCACTGATTCAGCGTGTCTGACACGTTTCCCTCCATTATACAGTGTGTCTGACATGTTTCCCTCACTGATTCAGTGTGTCTCACATGTTTCCCTCCCTGATACAGTGTGTCTCACATGTTTCCCTCCCTGATACAGTGTATCTGACATGTTTCCCTCACTGATTCAGTGTGTCTCACATGTTTTCCTCCCTGATACAGTGTGTCTCACATGTTTCCCTCGCGGATTCAGCGTGTCTGACATGTTTCCCTCCATGATTCAGCGTGTCTGACATGTTTCCCTCGCGGATTCAGCGTGTCTGACATGTTTCCCTCTCTAATTCAGCGTGTCTGACATGTTTCCCTCTCTAATTCAGCGTGTCTGACATGTTTCTCTCCCAGTTTAAGTGTGTCGTCCATGTTTCCCTCACTGATTCAGCGTGTCTGACATGTTTCCCTCCCTGATACAGTGTGTCTGACATGTTTCCATCCCTGATTCAGTATGTCTGATATGTTTCCCTCGCGGATTCAGCGTGTCTGACATGTTTCCCTCCATGATTCAGCGTGTCTGACATGTTTCCCTCGCGGATTCAGCGTGTCTGACATGTTTCCCTCTCTAATTCAGCGTGTCTGACATGTTTCCCTCTCTAATTCAGCGTGTCTGACATGTTTCTCTCCCAGTTTAAGTGTGTCGTCCATGTTTCCCTCACTGATTCAGCGTGTCTGACATGTTTCCCTCACTGATTCAGTGTGTCGTCCATGTTTCCCTCACTGATTCAGCGTGTCTGACATGTTTCCCTCCCTGATACAGTGTGTCTGACATGTTTCCATCCCTGATTCAGTATGTCTCCCATATTTCCCTCTCTAATTCAGCGTGTCTGACATGTTTATCTCCCAGTTTAAGTGTGTCGTCCATGTTTCCCTCACTGATTCAGCGTGTCTGACATGTTTCCCTCCCTGATACAGTGTGTCTGACATGTTTCCATCCCTGATTCAGTATGTCTGATATGTTTTCCTCACGGATTCAATGTGTCTCACATGTTTCTCTCCCAGTTTAAGTGTGTCTCACATGTTTCCATCCATGATTCAGTGTGTCTCATGTGTTTCCCTCCATGATTCAGTGTGTCTCACGTGTTTCCCTCCATGATTCAGGTGTCTGACGATGTTTCCCTCACTAATTCATTGTGTCTCACATGTTTCGCTCACTGATTCATTGTGTCTGACATGTTTCCCTCCCTGATTCAATGTGTCTCACATGTTTCCCTCCCAGTTTAAGTGTGTCTCACATGTTTCCCTCACTGATTCAGCGTGTCTGACATGTTTCTCTCACTGATTCAGTGTGTCTCCCATGTTTCCCTCCCTGATTCAGTATGTCTCACATGTTTCCCACCCTGATTCAGTGTGTCTCCCATGTTTCCCTCCCTGATTCAGTGTGTCTCCCATGTTTCCCTCACTGATTCAATTTGTCTGACATGTTTCTCTCCCAGTTTAAGTGTGTCTTCAATGTTTCTCTCCCTGATTAGTATGTCTGACATATTTTCCCCCTCATACAGTGTACACATTTCTAGATTATATTTCATTTGCAGAATGACATATTATAAATAATGTTCATATCACGAAGAAATGTGGTTCAACACATACTTCCATTGGCGCGCATCACTGCATGTGATATCATAAGACGGATTGTCTTCACTGACTTCTCGGTGCAATGGAAGCAACAACTGAAAAAAATTGTCGATGCTATGGAAGCAACAACTGACAAACATTCTCGATGACAACATTCTCGATGCTATGGAAGCAGCAACTGACAAACATTCTCGATGCTATGGAAGCAACAACTGATAAACATTTTCGATGCTATGGAAGCAACAACTGACAAACATTCTCGATGACAACATTCTCGATGCTATGGAAGCAGCAACTGAAAAACATTCTCGATGCTATGGAAGCAACAACTGACAAACATTGTCGATGCTATGGAAGCAACAACTGACAAACATTCTCGATGCAATGGAAGCAACAACGGACAAACACTCTCGATGCTATGGAAGCAACAACTGACAAACATTGTCGATGCTATGGAAGCAACAACTGACAAACATTATCGATGCTATGGAAGCAACAACTGACAAACATTCTCGATGCAATGGAAGCAACAACTGACAAACACTCTCGAAGCTATGGAAGCAACAACTGACAAACATTCTCGATGCTATGGAAGCAACAACTGACAAACATTCTCGATGACAACATTCTCGATGCTATGGAAGCAGCAACTGACAAACATTCTCGATGCTATGGAAGCAACAACTGACAAACATTGTCGATGCTATGGAAGCAACAACTGACAAACATTCTCGATGCAATGGAAGCAACAACTGACAAACACTCTCGAAGCTATGGAAGCAACAACTGACAAACATTCTCGATGCAATGGAAGCAACTACTGACAAACACTCTCGAAGCTATGGAAGCAACAACTGACAAACATTCTCGGTGCAATGGAAGCAACAAGTGACAAACAATCTCGAGCTCGATGCTATGGAAGCAACAACTGACAAACATTCTCGATGCAATGGAAGCAACAACTGACAAACATTCTCGAAGCTATGGAAGCAACAACTGACAAACATTCTCGGTGCAATGGAAGCAACAACTGAAAAAAATTGTCGATGCTATGGAAGCAACAAGTGACAAACAATCTCGATGCTATGGAAGCAACAACTGACAAACATTCTCGGTGCAATGGAAGCAACAACTGACAAACATTCTCGATCCTATGGAAGCAACAACTGACAAACATTCTCGGTGCAATGGAAGCAACTACTGACAAACATTCTCGGTGCAATGGAAGCAACAACTGAAAAAAATTGTCGATGCTATGGAAGCAACAAGTGACAAACAATCTCGATGCTATGGAAGCAACAACTGACAAACATTCTCGGTGCAATGGAAGCAACAACTGACAAACATTCTCGATGCAATGGAAGCAACAACTGACAAACATTCTCGAAGCTATGGAAGCAACAACTGACAAACATTCTCGGTGCAATGGAAGCAACAACTGAAAAAAATTGTCGATGCTATGGAAGCAACAAGTGACAAACAATCTCGATGCTATGGAAGCAACAACTGACAAACATTCTCGGTGCAATGGAAGCAACAACTGACAAACATTCTCGATCCTATGGAAGCAACAACTGACAAACATTCTCGGTGCAATGGAAGCAACTACTGACAAACATTCTCGGTGCAATGGAAGCAACAACTGAAAAAAATTGTCGATGCTATGGAAGCAACAAGTGACAAGCAATCTCGATGCTATGGAAGCAACAACTGACAAACATTCTCGGTGCAATGGAAGCAACAACTGACAAACATTCTCGATCCTATGGAAGCGACAACTGACAAACATTGTCGGTGCAATGGAAGCAACAATGACAAACATTCCCGATTCTATGGAAGCAACAACTGGCAAACATTATCGATGCTATGGAAGCAACAACTGGCAAACATTCTTGATGCTATGGAAGCAACAACTGACAAACATTCTCGATGCAATGGAAGCAACAACTGAAAAAAAATTTCGATGCTATGGAAGCAACAACTGACAAACATTCTCGATGCTATGGAAGCAACAACTGAAAAAAAATTTCGATGCTATGGAAGCAACAACTGACAAACATTATCGATGCTATGGAAGCAACAACTGGCAAACATTGTCGGTGCAATGGAAGCAATAACTGACAAACATTCTCGATGCTATGGAAGCAACAACTGACAAACATTCTCGATGCTTTGGAAGCAACAACTGACAAACATTCTCGATGCTATGGAAGCAACAACTGACAAACATTCTCGGTGCTATAAAATCAACAGCCTCAGAAAAGAAACGTATGAAAATGTCCACTGAAGAAAGCATTGGGTGAACATAGCTAGTGAATTAGACGAGTGTTGTTAAACATTTTCGTTCTATTGTCTACAGTTTGCAATTGGAAGTCGACCACGAAGCTTTGAGCGGGAAAATAACAGACTCGATATAGGTGTGGACAGCGAACATTTTGTTTCAATATGTGTATAATTTTCTCTTGTTTTGGGAAAAAACAGAATGTGCGAAAAATCGTTAATCAAAACAGTTAAGTATGTCAACGTTAGAGTAACTGGCATGTAGGCGAAAATATCACAAATTCATCCTGGGGAGTGGGAAATGAACACGATAGACCTAACATGATTTATCGTCAGTGCACAGCAAGTTCACATTAAACTTTGCGGAAAGAATAATGAATACATAGACATACTTGATTTACTGTAAGTGCACAGCAAGTAATGAAACTGACGCCCAAATACAATTTCTGTCTGTCGGATCCCGGAAACTTGAAGAAGGTGAACTAAATATTAGATAGAGTTGTGCACTAGTTACTACTTTTAACATCATTTCTTAATGAAAAAAAAGCTAAAATATTTTTGTATTTTTTTTTATTTTTTTTATTTCCATATGTTTATACAGGCATGACATCAATACAATCTGCTGATAGCACATAAATAAGAGGAAATATACACTTCATATATATTGTACAGCACATGTCTAATGATAAACACAAATATACATGTACATGCTAACTAGGTCGAAACCGTTACAAAAAGAAGACAGACAAATTATGATTGACACAAGCCACTTATAAAAGTGTTGGAAATCATAGAAGTTTTAAATGTACAAGTTTGGAATTTACACTGGAATTATTCAGTCGAGTTTATACATGATTAAAGATATTATAGATCACGTTTTCGGAAAAGTAGATGAAGTGTTGACCAAAATTTTATAAATTTCTCTTCATTTTGGTCGGAGAAGTAAATACATTTTGTGATATTGTAGTATTTAATGATTTCCTTTTTGATATAAGTAATGGATGGAGTAAAACCTTTTTTGCTGCTTCGGTAGATTATTTGTTTAGTCAGTAAGATTATGGCATTTAAAGGGTTATTGTTTTTACCTTTGATGCCAAGTATAACTTTTTCAATAGTAAGATTGATAGTAATCTGTACAGAATGTAGCCATGCTTCTAAATCTAAAAGCTCAAATATTAGTGAATATTTGGACGTATGTAGTTTGGATAAAGTATATGAAGCTCTTTTTTCTATGGTATTTTAGGTCCATTTAACAGATAATATTAATGGGTGCAAGATCATCCAGATCATTCTTTAACAGGTTTAAACATGCTCAATCTGAGTGATCGAATACATGTGAACACATTCAGTTGTTCAACCAGTAGAACGAGCAATCTATGAAATATGACCAGTCTTAAAACACTTGATTTAAATTTAGCTTAACCTTTAGACATGCAATCATTTATACTAGAACCCTTGCAAAACACATGTGATAGAAAAGTATTTCTGTCTCACCAAAGAAAGCTATCAAAAGCTTCTACAAAATAATGATGCTTAAAATATTTCGAAAAAAAAACACTTTCAGTGTATGCGATATACAGCCTTTTGATTGAACTTCATTAAACATAAGATACACTCAGGGGCAAAAGAAACGATATTATAAACTGAAGTATAAAAGAAGGTACACCCCTCAGTTATAGTTTCGATTAATTCACTATGAATATGGTACATTTGATTAGGTCACGATTATAATAACACATATCTGCAGTAGTTTGAATGAAATAATTGGTGACTGGTTAATTTCTATTTAAAATATCTTTGTTTATTGTAGACAGGGGTGAGAAATGAAATCTACACCAACATGTACCCTACCATGCACTTTTCAGTGCACATCGAAAACTTAAGATATTGGTAATTGAAAATCATACATATGATAAAACCAACTGAGGTGTGTACTTTCTTTTTACCTTCAGTTTATACAAAATACAAGATATTTCAATCAAAGAGTTATACATGCGACTGAAACAGAGTTACATATTCATGAAGCAATTAATCAATATATAGTATGTTCTATGTTTTTTTATGTAAAAGTAAATGGTTAAGTATAGTGCGGGACAAGGTCCTGAAGTATGATAGAAATACAGCAAGATTAGCCATCCAGTCAAAGCTGTCATTGATACGATATCAGTCAATACGATCAGACGATGTACATAGATTATGGCAAGTAGCTCTTGATAGACCAAGGCATTTCAAAAGTATTGCTTTTCTCGTCAAACTTGGCTCCCTTTCCATTTAGTCAAAGGAATTAACATGATTGTGGCACTCTGGCATATGCTATGAACATGTCCTATAGAATATGTCCTATAGAAACATTTTATGTGAAAAGATATGTGATCTTATTGATTAGAAATACTTGCCATTTAGATAGTGAAGAAATATAACATGGTTATATTTGGGATAACACTACCTTCAATAGTACAAATTCTTGTACTTTTTTCGGGCCGAGTCCCATACGGGATTCGAACCCACGCCCTCAAAGTAAGGCAACTATCGCCAGCATTGACTGTACCAACAGCTTGCCACACGTCCATTTCGCCTCGAAATATTGTGTATTTGACTCTGTTGAACATTTGGTATCGTTTCCTTTGTCTCTAGGGGTAGATGTAAATGACTCAGATCCCATGGTTGAAGGAATTAGAAACCTTTTAGGTAGCAAACAATTCAACATTTATTCGGAGCACAATATCTGCAATTCTTGTACTAGTTCGGAACATGTCCATGTTGCTTTCGGACCCTCACTCTCAGAGTCAGGCACCAAGTTTCGATGCGTTTATAAGCCAGAAAAAGAATACATTATAAAATATCTTCCTTAGATATCTTGGATACTTCTTCAAATTAAGTCAATATGGATAAATCGATAACGATACGCGTGTTGCCACGGGACGACAGCCAGCAACTGAACATAGTGTATACGGATAGTTTATTCTGTAAACGGCATCTTTGTTCCACATGTTTCTTTTCGAAATGTCGTAGATTTACTTACGCAAAGGTAGGTACAGTACGGTTACAGTCAGGACACTATTAGTGTAGACATATCGTTCTGCTGCTAACGTCCGTTCCCACGTAGAGTTCTATCCGATTACAGATATTTTAGCGCCGCTTTGATCAGTTGAGTTCTTCGTATAGAGTGGTCAGTACTGCAGACTCTTCTGTTTCATATAGTGCATATAGGGCTCGTGAAGCTAATATACTACAACAATAAGAGTAGCGTATTCTTTGCTTTTATCAAAATTCATCAAAAAAATTATGATCCCCTAATTATCCGTAAACGCTATTCTGCAGCCCAAAACATGAATAAAAAACAGCTATCCCCACTCGCCCAATACTACAAGCACGATGTAATCCTAATAACTGGATCAAGGAAGATCCTCTATGGAGACTCTCTATAGACGATATAAAGGAAGCCCCTCTATAGATACTCTCTATAGCCGATATAAAGGAAGCTCCTCTATGGAGACTCTCTAGAGACGATATAAAGGAAGCCCCTCTATAGATACTCTCTATAGGCGATATAAAGGAAGCTCCTCTATATATACTCTCTATAGACGATATAAAGGAAGCTCCTCTATAGATACTCTCTATAGACGATATAAAGGAAGCTCCTCTATAGATACTCTCTATAGACGATATAAAGGAAGCTCCTCTATGGAGACTCTCTATAGACGATATAAAGGAAGCCCCTCTATAGATACTCTCTATAGACGATATAAAGGAAGCTCCTCTATAGATACTCTCTATAGGCGATATAAAGGAAGCTCCTCTATAGATACTCTCTATAGACGATATAAAGGAAGCTCCTCTATGGAGACTCTCTATAGACGATATAAAGGAAGCCCCTCTATAGATACTCTCTATAGACGATATAAAGGAAGCTCCTCTATAGATACTCTCTATAGGCGATATAAAGGAAGCTCCTCTATAGATACTCTCTATAGACGATATAAAGGAAGCCCCTCTATAGATACTCTCTATAGACGATATAAAGGAAGCCCCTCTATAGATACTCTCTATAGGCGATATAAAGGAAGCCCCTCTATAGATACTCTCTATAGGCGATATAAAGGAAGCTCCTCTATAGATACTCTCTATAGACGATATAAAGGAAGCCCCTCTATAGATACTCTCTATAGACGATATAAAGGAAGCTCCTCTATAGATACTCTCTATAGACGATATAAAGGAAGCTCCTCTATGGAGACTCTCTATAGACGATATAAAGGAAGCTCCTCTATAGATACTCTCTATAGACGATATAAAGGAAGCTCCTCTATAGATACTCTCTATAGACGATATAAAGGAAGCTCCTCTATAGATACTCTCTATAGACGATATAAAGGAAGCTCCTCTATGGAGACTCTCTATAGACGATATAAAGGAAGCCCCTCTATAGATACTCTCTATAGACGATATAAAGGAAGCTCCTCTATAGATACTCTCTATAGACGATATAAAGGAAGCTCCTCTATAGATACTCTCTATAGACGATATAAAGGAAGCCCCTCTATAGATACTCTCTATAGACGATATAAAGGAAGCCCCTCTATAGATACTCTCTATAGGCGATATAAAGGAAGCCCCTCTATAGATACTCTCTATAGGCGATATAAAGGAAGCTCCTCTATAGATACTCTCTATAGACGATATAAAGGAAGCCCCTCTATAGATACTCTCTATAGACGATATAAAGGAAGCTCCTCTATAGATACTCTCTATAGACGATATAAAGGAAGCTCCTCTATAGATACTCTCTATAGACGATATAAAGGAAGCTCCTCTATAGATACTCTCTATAGACGATATAAAGGAAGCTCCTCTATAGATACTCTCTATAGACGATATAAAGGAAGCTCCTCTATAGATACTCTCTATAGACGATATAAAGGAAGCTCCTCTATGGAGACTCTCTATAGACGATATAAAGGAAGCCCCTCTATAGATACTCTCTATAGACGATATAAAGGAAGCTCCTCTATAGATACTCTCTATAGGCGATATAAAGGAAGCTCCTCTATAGATACTCTCTATAGACGATATAAAGGAAGCCCCTCTATAGATACTCTCTATAGACGATATAAAGGAAGCCCCTCTATAGATACTCTCTATAGGCGATATAAAGGAAGCCCCTCTATAGATACTCTCTATAGGCGATATAAAGGAAGCTCCTCTATAGATACTCTCTATAGACGATATAAAGGAAGCCCCTCTATAGATACTCTCTATAGACGATATAAAGGAAGCCCCTCTATAGATACTCTATATAGGCGATATAAAGGAAGCCCCTCTATGGAGACTCTCTATAGACGATATAAAGGAAGCCCCTCTATAGATACTCTCTATAGACGATATAAAGGAAGCCCCTCTATAGATATTCTCTATAGACGATATAAAAGAAGCTCCTCTATAGATACTCTCTAGAGACGATATAAAGGAAGCCCCTCTATAGATACTCTCTATAGGCGATATAAAGGAAGCTCCTCTATAGATACTCTCTATAGGCGATATAAAGGAAACTCCTGTATAGATACTCTCTATAGACGATATAAAGGAAGCTCCTCTATAGATACTCTCTATAGGCGATATAAAGGAAGCTCCTCTATAGATACTCTCTATAGACGATATAAAGGAAACCCCTCTATGGAGACTCTCTATAGACGATATAAAGGAAGCCCCTCTATAGATACTCTCTATAGGCGATATAAAGGAAGCTCCTCTATAGATACTCTCTATAGACGATATAAAGGAAGCCCCTCTATAGATACTCTCTATAGGCGATATAAAGGAAGCTCCTCTATAGATACTCTCTATAGGCGATATAAAGGAAACTCCTCTATAGATACTCTCTATAGACGATATAAAGGAAGCTCCTCTATAGATACTCTCTATAGACGATATAAAGGAAGCCCCTCTATAGATATTCTCTATAGACGATATAAAAGAAGCTCCTCTATAGATACTCTCTAGAGACGATATAAAGGAAGCCCCTCTATAGATACTCTCTATAGGCGATATAAAGGAAGCTCCTCTATAGATACTCTCTATAGACGATATAAAGGAAGCTCCTCTATAGATACTCTCTATAGACGATATAAAGGAAGTTCCTCAATAGATACTCTCTATAGACGATATAAAGGAAGCTCCTCTATAGATACTCTCTAGAGACGATATAAAGGAAGCCCCTCTATAGATACTCTCTATAGACGATATAAAGGAAGCTCCTCTATGGAGACTCTCTAGAGACGATATAAAGGAAGCTCCTCTATGGAGACTCTCTAGAGACGATATAAAGGAAGCTCCTCTATAGATACTCTCTATAGACGATGTAATGGAAGCTCCTCTATGGAGACTCCCTATAGACGATATAAAGGAAGCTCCTCTATAGATACTCTCTATAGACGATATAAAGGAAGCTCCTCTATAGATACTCTCTATAGACGATATAAAGGAAGCTCCTCTATAGATACTCTCTATAGACGATATAAAGGAAGCTCCTCTATAGATACTCTCTATAGACGATATAAAGGAAGTTCCTCAATAGATACTCTCTATAGACGATATAAAAGAAGCTCCTCTATAGATACTCTCTAGAGACGATATAAAGGAAGCCCCTCTATAGATACTCTCTAGAGACGATATAAAGGAAGCTCCTCTATAGATACTCTCTATAGACGATATAAAGGAAGCCCCTCTATAGATACTCTCTATAGACGATATAAAGGAAGCTCCTCTATAGATACTCTCTATAGACGATATAAAGGAAGCTCCTCTATAGATACTCCCTATAGACGATATAAAGGAAGCTCCTCTATAGATACTCTCTATAGACGATATAAAGGAAGCTCCTCTATAGATACTCTCTATAGACGATATAAAGGAAGCTCCTCTATAGATACTCTCTATAGACGATATAAAGGAAGCTCCTCTATAGATACTCTCTATAGACGATATAAAGGAAGCTCCTCTATAGATACTCTCTATAGACGATATAAAGGAAGCTCCTCTATAGATACTCTCTATAGACGATATAAAGGAAGCTCCTCTATAGATACTCTCTATAGACGATATAAAGGAAGCTCCTCTATAGATACTCCCTATAGACGATATAAAGGAAGCCCCTCTATAGATACTCTCTATAGACGATATAAAGGAAGCTCCTCTATAGATACTCTCTATAGACGATATAAAGGAAGCTCCACTATAGATACTCTCTATAGACGATATAAAGGAAGCTCCTCTATAGATACTCTCTAGAGACGATATAAAGGAAGCCCCTCTATAGATACTCTCTAGAGACGATATAAAGGAAGCTCCTCTATAGATACTCTCTATAGACGATATAAAGGAAGCTCCACTATAGATACTCTCTATAGACGATATAAAGGAAGCTCCTCTATAGATATTCTCTATAGACGATATAAAGGAAGCTCCTCTATAGATACTCCCTATAGACGATATAAAGGAAGCTCCTCTATAGATACTCCCTATAGATGATATAAAGGAAGCTCCTCTATAGATACTCTCTATAGACGATATAAAGGAAGCTCCTCTATAGATACTCTCTAGAGACGATATAAAGGAAGCTCCTCTATGGAGACTCTCTATAGACGATATAAAGGAAGCTCCTCTATAGATACTCTCTATAGACGATATAAAGGAAGCTCCTCTATAGATACTCTCTATAGGCGATATAAAGGAAGCTCCTCTATAGATACTCTCTATAGACGATATAAAGGAAGCTCCTCTATAGATACTCTCTATAGACGATAAAAAGGAAGCTCCTCTATAGATACTCTCTATAGACGATATAAAGGAAGCTCCTCTATAGATACTCTCTATAGACGATATAAAGGAAGCTCCTCTATAGATACTCTCTAGAGACGATATAAAGGAAGCCCCTCTATAGATACTCTCTAGAGACGATATAAAGGAAGCTCCTCTATAGATACTCTCTATAGACGATATAAAGGAAGCTCCTCTATAGATACTCTCTATAGACGATATAAAGGAAGCTCCTCTATAGATACTCTCTATAGACGATATAAAGGAAGCTCCTCTATAGATACTCCCTATAGACGATATAAAGGAAGCTCCTCTATAGATACTCCCTATAGACGATATAAAGGAAGCTCCTCTATAGATACTCTCTATAGACGATATAAAGGAAGCTCCTCTATAGATACTCTCTATAGACGATATAAAGGAAGCTCCTCTATGGAGACTCTCTATAGACGATATAAAGGAAGCTCCTCTATAGATACTCTCTATAGACGATATAAAGGAAGCTCCTCTATAGATACTCTCTATAGACGATATAAAGGAAGCTCCTCTATAGATACTCTCTATAGACGATATAAAGGAAGCTCCTCTATAGATACTCTCTATAGACGATATAAAGGAAGCTCCTCTATAGATACTCTCTATAGACGATATAAAGGAAGCTCCTCTATAGATACTCCCTATAGACGATATAAAGGAAGCTCCTCTATAGATACTCCCTATAGACGATATAAAGGAAGCTCCTCTATAGATACTCTCTATAGACGATATAAAGGAAGCTCCTCTATAGATACTCTCTATAGACGATATAAAGGAAGCTCCTCTATGGAGACTCTCTATAGACGATATAAAGGAAGCTCCTCTATAGATACTCTCTATAGACGATATAAAGGAAGCTCCTCTATAGATACTCTCTATAGACGATATAAAGGAAGCTCCTCTATAGATACTCTCTAGAGACGATATAAAGGAAGCCCCTCTATAGATACTCTCTAGAGACGATATAAAGGAAGCTCCTCTATAGATACTCTCTATAGACGATATAAAGGAAGCTCCTCTATAGATACTCTCTATAGACGATATAAAGGAAGCTCCTCTATAGATACTCTCTATAGACGATATAAAGGAAGCTCCTCTATAGATACTCCCTATAGACGATATAAAGGAAGCTCCTCTATAGATACTCCCTATAGACGATATAAAGGAAGCTCCTCTATAGATACTCTCTATAGACGATATAAAGGAAGCTCCTCTATAGATACTCTCTATAGACGATATAAAGGAAGCTCCTCTATGGAGACTCTCTATAGGCGATATAAAGGAAGCTCCTCTATGGAGACTCTCTAGAGACGACATAAAGGAAGCCCCTCTATAGATACTCTCTATAGCCGATATAAAGGAAGCTCCTCTATAGATACTCTCTATAGACGATATAAAGGAAGCCCCTCTATAGATACTCTCTATAGACGATATAAAGGAAGCTCCTCTATGGAGACTCTCTAGAGACGATATAAAGGAAGCCCCTCTATAAATACTCTCTATAGGCGACATAAAGGAAGCTCCTCTATGGAGACTCTCTAGAGACGATATAAAGGAAGCCCCTCTATAGATACTCTCTATAGGTGATATAAAGGAAGCTCCTCTATAGATACTCTCTATAGACGATATAAAGGAAGCCCCTCTATAGATACTCTCTATAGGCGATATAAAGGAAGCTCCTCTATAGATACTCTCTATAGACGATATAAAGGAAGCTCCTCTATAGATACTCTCTAGAGACGATATAAAGGAAGCTCCTCTATAGATACTCTCTAGAGACGATATAAAGGAAGCCCCTCTATAGATACTCTCTATAGGCGATATAAAGGAAGCTCCTCTATGGAGACTCTCTAGAGACGATATAAAGGAAGCCCCTCTATAAATACTCTCTATAGGCGACATAAAGGAAGCTCCTCTATAGATACTCTCTATAGGCGATATAAAGGAAGCTCCTCTATGGAGACTCTCTAGAGACGATATAAAGGAAGCCCCTCTATAGATACTCTCTATAGGTGATATAAAGGAAGCTCCTCTATAGATACTCTCTATAGACGATATAAAGGAAGCCCCTCTATAGATACTCTCTATAGGCGATATAAAGGAAGCTCCTCTATAGATACTCTCTATAGACGATATAAAGGAAGCTCCTCTATGGATACTCTCTATAGACGATATAAAGGAAGCTCCTCTATAGATACTCTCTATATACGATATAAAGGAAGTTCCTCTATGGAGACTCTCTATAGACGATATAAAGGAAGCTCCTCTATAGATACTCTCTAGAGACGACATAAAGGAAGCCCCTCTATAGATACTCTCTATAGCCGATATAAAGGAAGCTCCTCTATGGAGACTCTCTAGAGACGATATAAAGGAAGCTCCTCTATAGATACTCTCTATATACGATATAAAGGAAGCTCCTCTATAGATACTCTCTATATACGATATAAAGGAAGTTCCTCTATGGAGACTCTCTATAGACGATATAAAGGAAGCTCCTCTATAGATACTCTCTAGAGACGACATAAAGGAAGCCCCTCTATAGATACTCTCTATAGCCGATATAAAGGAAGCTCCTCTATGGAGACTCTCTAGAGACGATATAAAGGAAGCTCCTCTATAGATACTCTCTATAGACGATATAAAGGAAGCTCCTCTATAGATACTCTCTATATACGATATAAAGGAAGTTCCTCTATGGAGACTCTCTATAGACGATATAAAGGAAGCTCCTCTATAGATACTCTCTAGAGACGACATAAAGGAAGCTCCTCTATAGATACTCTCTAGAGACGATATAAAGGAAGCCCCTCTATAAATACTCTCTATAGGCGACATAAAGGAAGCTCCTCTATGGAGACTCTCTAGAGACGATATAAAGGAAGCCCCTCTATAGATACTCTCTATAGGTGATATAAAGGAAGCTCCTCTATAGATACTCTCTATAGACGATATAAAGGAAGCCCCTCTATAGATACTCTCTATAGGTGATATAAAGGAAGCTCCTCTATAGATACTCTCTATAGACGATATAAAGGAAGCTCCTCTATGGATACTCTCTATAGACGATATAAAGGAAGCTCCTCTATGGAGACTCTCTATAGACGATATAAAGGAAGCCCCTCTATAGATATTCTCTATAGACGATATAAAGGAAGCTCCTCTATAGATACTCTCTAGAGACGATATAAAAGAAGCTCCTCTATAGATACTCTCTAGAGACGATATAAAGGAAGCCCCTCTATAGATACTCTCTATAGGCGATATAAAGGAAGCTCCTCTATGGAGACTCTCTAGAGACGATATAAAGGAAGCCCCTCTATAAATACTCTCTATAGGCGACATAAAGGAAGCTCCTCTATAGATACTCTCTATAGGCGATATAAAGGAAGCTCCTCTATGGAGACTCTCTAGAGACGATATAAAGGAAGCCCCTCTATAGATACTCTCTGTAGGCGATATAAAGGAAGCTCCTCTATGGAGACTCTCTAGAGACGATATAAAGGAAGCTCCTCTATAGATACTCTCTAGAGACGATATAAAAGAAGCTCCTCTATAGATACTCTCTAGAGACGATATAAAGGAAGCCCCTCTATAGATACTCTCTATAGGCGATATAAAGGAAGCTCCTCTATGGAGACTCTCTAGAGACGATATAAAGGAAGCCCCTCTATAGATACTCTCTATAGGCGATATAAAGGAAGCTCCTCTATAGATACTCTCTATAGGTGATATAAAGGAAGCTCCTCTATAGATACTCTCTAGAGACGATATAAAGGAAGCCCCTCTATAAATACTCTCTATAGGCGACATAAAGGAAGCTCCTCTATAGATACTCTCTATAGGTGATATAAAGGAAGCCCCTCTATAGATACTCTCTATAGGTGATATAAAGGAAGCCCCTCTATAGATACTCTCTATAGGTGATATAAAGGAAGCTCCTCTATAGATACTCTCTATAGGCGACATAAAGGAAGCTCCTCTATAGATACTCTCTATAGGTGATATAAAGGAAGCCCCTCTATAGATACTCTCTATAGGCGACATAAAGGAAGCTCCTCTATAGATACTCTCTATAGGTGATATAAAGGAAGCCCCTCTATAGATACTCTCTATAGGTGATATAAAGGAAGCCCCTCTATAGATACTCTCTATAGGTGATATAAAGGAAGCTCCTCTATAGATACTCTCTAGAGACGATATAAAGGAAGCCCCTCTATAAATACTCTCTATAGGCGACATAAAGGAAGCTCCTCTATAGATACTCTCTATAGGCGATATAAAGGAAGCTCCTCTATGGAGACTCTCTAGAGACGATATAAAGGAAGCCCCTCTATAGATACTCTCTATAGGCGATATAAAGGAAGCTCCTCTATGGAGACTCTCTAGAGACGATATAAAGGAAGCTCCTCTATAGATACTCTCTAGAGACGATATAAAAGAAGCTCCTCTATAGATACTCTCTAGAGACGATATAAAGGAAGCCCCTCTATAGATACTCTCTATAGGCGATATAAAGGAAGCTCCTCTATGGAGACTCTCTAGAGACGATATAAAGGAAGCCCCTCTATAAATACTCTCTATAGGCGACATAAAGGAAGCTCCTCTATAGATACTCTCTATAGGCGATATAAAGGAAGCTCCTCTATGTAGACTCTCTATAGGCGATATAAAGGAAGCCCCTCTATAGATACTCTCTAGAGACGATATAAAGGAAGCTCCTCTATAGATACTCTCTATAGACGATATAAAGGAAGCCCCTCTATGGAGACTCTCTAGAGACGATATAAAGGAAGCTCCTCTATAGATACTCTCTATAGACGATATAAAGGAAGCCCCTCTATGGAGACTCTCTAGAGACGATATAAAGGAAGCTCCTCTATAGATACTCTCTATAGACGATATAAAGGAAGTTCCTCTATGGAGACTCTCTATAGACGATATAAAGGAAGCTCCTCTATAGATACTCTCTATAGACGATATAAAGGAAGCCCCTCTAAAGATATTCTCTATAGACGATATAAAGGAAGCTCCTCTATAGATACTCTCTATAGACGATATAAAGGAAGCCCCTCTATAGATACTCTCTATAGGCGATATAAAGGAAGCTCCTCTATAGATACTCTCTATAGACGATATAAAGGAAGCTCCTCTATGGATACTCTCTATAGACGATATAAAGGAAGCTCCTCTATGGAGACTCTCTATAGACGATATAAAGGAAACTCCTCTATGGAGACTCTCTATAGACGATATAAAGGAAGCTCCACTATAGATACTCTCTATATACGATATAAAGGAAGTTCCTCTATGGAGACTCTCTATAGACGATATAAAGGAAGCTCCTCTATAGATACTCTCTAGAGACGACATAAAGGAAGCCCCTCTATAGATACTCTCTATAGACGATATAAAGGAAGCTCCTCTATAGATACTCTCTATATACGATATAAAGGAAGCCCCTCTATAGATACTCTCTATAGGCGATATAAAGGAAGCTCCTCTATAGATACTCTCTATAGACGATATAAAGGAAGCTCCTCTATGGAGACTCTCTATAGACGATATAAAAGTAGCTCCATTATAGATACTCTCTATAGACGATATAAAGGCAGCTCCTCTATAGAGACTCTCTATAGACGATATAAAAGTAGCTCCATTATAGATACTCTCTAGAGACGATATAAAGGAAGCTTCTCTATAGATACTCTCTATAGGCGATATAAAGGAAGCCCCTCTATAGATACTCTCTATAGACGATATAAAGGAAGCCCCTCTATAGATACTCTCTAGAGACGATATAAAGGAAGCCCCTCTATAGATACTCTCTATAGACGATATAAAGGATGCTCCTCTATAGATATTCTCTATAGACGATATAAAGGAAGCTTCTCTATAGATACTCTCTATAGGCGATATAAAGGAAGCTCCTCTATAGATACTCTCTATAGACGATATAAAGGAAGCCCCTCTATAGATACTCTCTATAGACGATATAAAGGAAGCCCCTCAATAGATACTCTCTATAGGCGATATAAAGGAAGCTCCTCTATAGATACTCTCTATAGACGATATAAAGGAAGCCCCTCTATAGATACTCTCTATAGACGATATAAAGGAAGCCCCTCTATAGATACTCTCTATAGACGATATAAAGGAAGCCCCTCTATAGATACTCTCTATAGACGATATAAAGGAAGCCCCTCTATAGATACTCTCTATAGGCGATATAAAGGAAGCCCCTCTATAGATACTCTCTATAGACGATATAAAGGAAGCCCCTCTATAGATACTCTCTATAGGCGATGTAAAGGATGCTCCTCTATAGATACTCTCTATATACGATATAAAGGAAGCCCCTCTATAGATACTCTCTATAGGCGATATAAAGGAAGCTCCTCTATAGATACTCTCTATAGACGATATAAAGGAAGCTCCTCTATGGAGACTCTCTATAGACGATATAAAAGTAGCTCCATTATAGATACTCTCTATAGACGATATAAAGGCAGCTCCTCTATAGAGACTCTCTATAGACGATATAAAAGTAGCTCCATTATAGATACTCTCTAGAGACGATATAAAGGAAGCTTCTCTATAGATACTCTCTATAGGCGATATAAAGGAAGCCCCTCTATAGATACTCTCTATAGACGATATAAAGGAAGCCCCTCTATAGATACTCTCTAGAGACGATATAAAGGAAGCCCCTCTATAGATACTCTCTATAGACGATATAAAGGATGCTCCTCTATAGATATTCTCTATAGACGATATAAAGGAAGCTTCTCTATAGATACTCTCTATAGGCGATATAAAGGAAGCTCCTCTATAGATACTCTCTATAGACGATATAAAGGAAGCCCCTCTATAGATACTCTCTATAGACGATATAAAGGAAGCCCCTCAATAGATACTCTCTATAGGCGATATAAAGGAAGCTCCTCTATAGATACTCTCTATAGACGATATAAAGGAAGCCCCTCTATAGATACTCTCTATAGACGATATAAAGGAAGCCCCTCTATAGATACTCTCTATAGACGATATAAAGGAAGCCCCTCTATAGATACTCTCTATAGACGATATAAAGGAAGCCCCTCTATAGATACTCTCTATAGGCGATATAAAGGAAGCCCCTCTATAGATACTCTCTATAGACGATATAAAGGAAGCCCCTCTATAGATACTCTCTATAGGCGATATAAAGGATGCTCCTCTATAGATATTCTCTATAGACGATATAAAGGAAGCTTCTCTTTAGATACTCTCTATAGGCGATATAAAGGAAGCTCCTCTATAGATACTCTCTATAGACGATATAAAGGAAGCCCCTCTATAGATACTCTCTATAGACGATATAAAGGAAGCTCCTCTATAGATACTCGCTATAGACGATATAAAGGAAGCTCCTCTATGGAGACTCTCTATAGACGATATAAAGGAAGCCCCTCTATAGATACTCTCTATAGGCGATATAAAGGAAGCCCCTCTATAGATACTCTCTATAGGCGATATAAAGGAAGCTCCTCTATAGATATTCTCTATAGACGATATAAAGGAAGCTTCTCTATAGATACTCTCTATAGGCGATATAAAGGAAGCTCCTCTATAGATACTCTCTATAGACGATATAAAGGAAGCCCCTCTATAGATACTCTCTATAGACGATATAAAGGAAGTTCCTCAATAGATACTCGCTATAGACGATATAAAGGAAGCCCCTCTATAGATACTCTCTATAGCCGATATAAAGGAAGCTCCTCTATGGAGACTCTCTAGAGACGACATAAAGGAAGCTCCTCTATAGATACTCTCTATAGGCGATATAAAGGAAGCTCCTCTATAGATACTCTCTATAGACGATATAAAGGAAGCTCCTCTATGGAGACTCTCTATAGGCGACATAAAGGAAGCTCCTCTATAGATACTCTCTATAGACGATGTAATGGAAGTTCCTCAATAGATACTCTCTATAGGTGATATAAAGGAAGCCCCTCTATAGATACTCTCTATAGGCGACATAAAGGAAGCTCCTCTATGGAGACTCTCTAGAGACGATATAAAGGAAGCCCCTCTATAGATACTCTCTATAGGCGACATAAAGGAAGCCCCTCTATAGATACTCTCTATAGACGATATAAAGGAAGCTCCTCTATAGATACTCTCTATATACGATATAAAGGAAGCTCCTCTATAGATACTCTCTATAGACGATATAAAGGAAGCTCCTCTATAGATACTCTCTATAGACGATATAAAGGAAGCTCCTCTATGGAGACTCTCTATAGACGATATAAAAGTAGCTCCATTATAGATACTCTCTATAGACGGTATAAAGGAAGCTCCTCTATAGAGACTCTCTATAGACGATATAAAAGTAGCTCCATTATAGATACTCTCTAGAGACGATATAAAGGAAGCCCCTCTATAGATACTCTCTATAGACGATATAAAGGAAGCCCCTCAATAGATACTCTCTATAGGCGATATAAAGGAAGCTCCTCTATGGAGACTCTCTAGAGACGATATAAAGGAAGCTCCTCTATAGATACTCTCTATAGACGATGTAATGGAAGCTCCTCTATGGAGACTCTCTATAGACGATATAAAGGAAGCCCCTCTATAGATACTCTCTATAGGCGATATAAAGGAAGCCCCTCTATAGATACTCTCTATAGACGATATAAAGGAAGCTCCTCTATGGAGACTCTCTATAGACGATATAAAGGAAGCTCCTCTATAGATACTCTCTATAGACGATATAAAGGAAGCTCCATTATAGATACTCTCTATAGACGATATAAAGGAAGCTCCTCTATAGATACTCTCTATAGACGATATAAAGGAAGTTCCTCAATAGATACTCCCTATAGTCGATATAAAGGAAGCTCCTCTATAGATACTCTCTATAGACGATATAAAGGAAGCCCCTCTATAGATACTCTCTATAGGCGATATAAAGGATGCTCCTCTATAGATATTCTCTATAGACGATATAAAGGAAGCTTCTCTATAGATACTCTCTATAGGCGATATAAAGGAAGCTCCTCTATAGATACTCTCTATAGACGATATAAAGGAAGCCCCTCTATAGATACTCTCTATAGACGATATAAAGGAAGTTCCTCAATAGATACTCGCTATAGACGATATAAAGGAAGCCCCTCTATAGATACTCTCTATAGCCGATATAAAGGAAGCTCCTCTATGGAGACTCTCTAGAGACGACATAAAGGAAGCTCCTCTATAGATACTCTCTATAGGCGATATAAAGGAAGCTCCTCTATAGATACTCTCTATAGACGATATAAAGGAAGCTCCTCTATGGAGACTCTCTATAGGCGACATAAAGGAAGCTCCTCTATAGATACTCTCTATAGACGATGTAATGGAAGTTCCTCAATAGATACTCTCTATAGGTGATATAAAGGAAGCCCCTCTATAGATACTCTCTATAGGCGACATAAAGGAAGCTCCTCTATGGAGACTCTCTAGAGACGATATAAAGGAAGCCCCTCTATAGATACTCTCTATAGGCGACATAAAGGAAGCCCCTCTATAGATACTCTCTATAGACGATATAAAGGAAGCTCCTCTATAGATACTCTCTATAGACGATATAAAGGAAGCTCCTCTATAGATACTCTCTAGAGACGATATAAAGGAAGCTCCTCTATAGATACTCTCTATAGACGATATAAAGGAAGCTCCTCTATGGAGACTCTCTATAGACGATATAAAAGTAGCTCCATTATAGATACTCTCTATAGACGGTATAAAGGAAGCTCCTCTATAGAGACTCTCTATAGACGATATAAAAGTAGCTCCATTATAGATACTCTCTAGAGACGATATAAAGGAAGCTTCTCTATAGATACTCTCTATAGGCGATATAAAGGAAGCCCCTCTATAGATACTCTCTATAGACGATATAAAGGAAGCCCCTCTATAGATACTCTCTAGAGACGATATAAAGGAAGCCCCTCTATAGATACTCTCTATAGACGATATAAAGGATGCTCCTCTATAGATATTCTCTATAGACGATATAAAGGAAGCTTCTCTATAGATACTCTCTATAGGCGATATAAAGGAAGCTCCTCTATAGATACTCTCTATAGACGATATAAAGGAAGCCCCTCTATAGATACTCTCTATAGACGATATAAAGGAAGTTCCTCAATAGATACTCCCTATAGTCGATATAAAGGAAGCTCCTCTATAGATACTCTCTATAGACGATATAAAGGAAGCCCCTCTATAGATACTCTCTATAGGCGATATAAAGGATGCTCCTCTATAGATATTCTCTATAGACGATATAAAGGAAGCTTCTCTATAGATACTCTCTATAGGCGATATAAAGGAAGCTCCTCTATAGATACTCGCTATAGACGATATAAAGGAAGCCCCTCTATAGATACTCTCTATAGCCGATATAAAGGAAGCTCCTCTATGGAGACTCTCTAGAGACGACATAAAGGAAGCTCCTCTATAGATACTCTCTATAGGCGATATAAAGGAAGCTCCTCTATAGATACTCTCTATAGACGATATAAAGGAAGCTCCTCTATGGAGACTCTCTATAGGCGACATAAAGGAAGGTCCTCTATAGATACTCTCTATAGACGATGTAATGGAAGTTCCTCAATAGATACTCTCTATAGGTGATATAAAGGAAGCCCCTCTATAGATACTCTCTATAGGCGACATAAAGGAAGCTCCTCTATGGAGACTCTCTAGAGACGATATAAAGGAAGCCCCTCTATAGATACTCTCTATAGGCGACATAAAGGAAGCCCCTCTATAGATACTCTCTATAGACGATATAAAGGAAGCTCCTCTATAGATACTCTCTATATACGATATAAAGGAAGCTCCTCTATAGATACTCTCTAGAGACGATATAAAGGAAGCTCCTCTATAGATACTCTCTATAGACGATATAAAGGAAGCTCCTCTATGGAGACTCTCTATAGACGATATAAAAGTAGCTCCATTATAGATACTCTCTATAGACGATATAAAGGAAGCTCCTCTATAGAGACTCTCTATAGACGATATAAAAGTAGCTCCATTATAGATACTCTCTAGAGACGATATAAAGGAAGCTTCTCTATAGATACTCTCTATAGGCGATATAAAGGAAGCCCCTCTATAGATACTCTCTATAGACGATATAAAGGAAGCCCCTCTATAGATACTCTCTAGAGACGATATAAAGGAAGCCCCTCTATAGATACTCTCTATAGACGATATAAAGGATGCTCCTCTATAGATATTCTCTATAGACGATATAAAGGAAGCTTCTCTATAGATACTCTCTATAGGCGATATAAAGGAAGCTCCTCTATAGATACTCTCTATAGACGATATAAAGGAAGCCCCTCTATAGATACTCTCTATAGACGATATAAAGGAAGCCCCTCAATAGATACTCTCTATAGGCGATATAAAGGAAGCTCCTCTATGGAGACTCTCTAGAGACGATATAAAGGAAGCTCCTCTATAGATACTCTCTATAGACGATGTAATGGAAGCTCCTCTATGGAGACTCTCTATAGACGATATAAAGGAAGCCCCTCTATAGATACTCTCTATAGGCGATATAAAGGAAGCCCCTCTATAGATACTCTCTATAGACGATATAAAGGAAGCTCCTCTATGGAGACTCTCTATAGACGATATAAAGGAAGCTCCTCTATAGATACTCTCTATAGACGATATAAAGGAAGCTCCATTATAGATACTCTCTATAGACGATATAAAGGAAGCTCCTCTATAGATACTCTCTATAGACGATATAAAGGAAGCCCCTCTATAGATACTCTCTATAGACGATATAAAGGAAGCTCCTCTATAGATACTCGCTATAGACGATATAAAGGAAGCTCCTCTATGGAGACTCTCTATAGACGATATAAAGGAAGCCCCTCTATAGATACTCTCTATAGGCGATATAAAGGAAGCCCCTCTATAGATACTCTCTATAGGCGATATAAAGGAAGCTCCTCTATAGATACTCTCTATAGACGATATAAAGGAAGTTCCTCAATAGATACTCCCTATAGTCGATATAAAGGAAGCTCCTCTATAGATACTCTCTATAGACGATATAAAGGAAGCCCCTCTATAGATACTCTCTATAGGCGATATAAAGGATGCTCCTCTATAGATATTCTCTATAGACGATATAAAGGAAGCTTCTCTATAGATACTCTCTATAGGCGATATAAAGGAAGCTCCTCTATAGATACTCTCTATAGACGATATAAAGGAAGCCCCTCTATAGATACTCTCTATAGACGATATAAAGGAAGTTCCTCAATAGATACTCGCTATAGACGATATAAAGGAAGCCCCTCTATAGATACTCTCTATAGCCGATATAAAGGAAGCTCCTCTATGGAGACTCTCTAGAGACGACATAAAGGAAGCTCCTCTATAGATACTCTCTATAGGCGATATAAAGGAAGCTCCTCTATAGATACTCTCTATAGACGATATAAAGGAAGCTCCTCTATGGAGACTCTCTAGAGACGACATAAAGGAAGCTCCTCTATAGATACTCTCTATAGACGATGTAATGGAAGTTCCTCAATAGATACTCTCTATAGGTGATATAAAGGAAGCCCCTCTATAGATACTCTCTATAGGCGACATAAAGGAAGCTCCTCTATGGAGACTCTCTAGAGACGATATAAAGGAAGCCCCTCTATAGATACTCTCTATAGGCGATATAAAGGAAGCTCCTCTATAGATACTCTCTATAGACGATATAAAGGAAGCCCCTCTATAGATACTCTCTATAGGCGATATAAAGGAAGCTCCTCTATAGATACTCTCTAGAGACGATATAAAGGAAGCTCCTCTATGGAGACTCTCTAGAGACGACATAAAGGAAGCTCCTCTATAGATACTCTCTATAAGCGATATAAAGGAAGCTCCTCTATGGAGACTCTCTAGAGACGATATAAAGGAAGCCCCTCTATAGATACTCTCTATAGACGATATAAAGGAAGCTCCTCTATAGATACTCTCTATAGGCGATATAAAGGAAGCCCCTCTATAGATACTCTCTATAGACGATATAAAGGAAGCCCCTCTATAGATACTCTCTATAGGCGATATAAAGGAAGCTCCTCTATAGATACTCTCTATAGACGATATAAAGGAAGTTCCTCAATAGATACTCTCTATAGACGATATAAAGGAAGCCCCTCTATAGATACTCTCTATAGCCGATATAAAGGAAGCTCCTCTATGGAGACTCTCTAGAGACGACATAAAGGAAGCTCCTCTATAGATACTCTCTATAGGCGATATAAAGGAAGCTCCTCTATAGATACTCTCTATAGACGATATAAAGGAAGCTCCTCTATGGAGACTCTCTAGAGACGATATAAAGGAAGCTCCTCTATAGATACTCTCTATAGACGATGTAATTGAAGCTCCTCTATGGAGACTCCCTATAGACGATATAAAGGAAGCTCCTCTATGGAGACTCTCTAGAGACGACATAAAGGAAGCCCCTCTATAGATACTCTCTATAGACGATATAAAGGAAGCTCCTCTATGGAGACTCTCTATAGACGATATAAAGGAAGCTCCTCTATAGATACTCTCTATAGACGATATAAAGGAAGCTCCATTATAGATACTCTCTATAGACGATATAAAGGAAGCTCCTCTATAGATACTCTCTATAGGCGATATAAAGGAAGCTCCTCTATAGATACTCTCTATAGACGATATAAAGGAAGCTCCTCTATGGAGACTCTCTATAGGCGACATAAAGGAAGCTCCTCTATAGATACTCTCTATAGACGATGTAATGGAAGTTCCTCAATAGATACTCTCTATAGGTGATATAAAGGAAGCCCCTCTATAGATACTCTCTATAGGCGACATAAAGGAAGCTCCTCTATGGAGACTCTCTAGAGACGATATAAAGGAAGCCCCTCTATAGATACTCTCTATAGGCGATATAAAGGAAGCTCCTCTATAGATACTCTCTATAGACGATATAAAGGAAGCCCCTCTATAGATACTCTCTATAGGCGATATAAAGGAAGCTCCTCTATAGATACTCTCTAGAGACGATATAAAGGAAGCTCCTCTATGGAGACTCTCTAGAGACGACATAAAGGAAGCTCCTCTATAGATACTCTCTATAAGCGATATAAAGGAAGCTCCTCTATGGAGACTCTCTAGAGACGATATAAAGGAAGCCCCTCTATAGATACTCTCTATAGACGATATAAAGGAAGCTCCTCTATAGATACTCTCTATAGGCGATATAAAGGAAGCCCCTCTATAGATACTCTCTATAGACGATATAAAGGAAGCCCCTCTATAGATACTCTCTATAGGCGATATAAAGGAAGCTCCTCTATAGATACTCTCTATAGACGATATAAAGGAAGTTCCTCAATAGATACTCTCTATAGACGATATAAAGGAAGCCCCTCTATAGATACTCTCTATAGCCGATATAAAGGAAGCTCCTCTATGGAGACTCTCTAGAGACGACATAAAGGAAGCTCCTCTATAGATACTCTCTATAGGCGATATAAAGGAAGCTCCTCTATAGATACTCTCTATAGACGATATAAAGGAAGCTCCTCTATGGAGACTCTCTAGAGACGATATAAAGGAAGCTCCTCTATAGATACTCTCTATAGACGATGTAATTGAAGCTCCTCTATGGAGACTCCCTATAGACGATATAAAGGAAGCTCCTCTATGGAGACTCTCTAGAGACGACATAAAGGAAGCCCCTCTATAGATACTCTCTATAGACGATATAAAGGAAGCTCCTCTATGGAGACTCTCTATAGACGATATAAAGGAAGCTCCTCTATAGATACTCTCTATAGACGATATAAAGGAAGCTCCATTATAGATACTCTCTATAGACGATATAAAGGAAGCTCCTCTATAGATACTCTCTATAGACGATATATCCCCGTTCGTAGAGTAAGATGTTGTAACGGTAGGTTGATATGGAAACAATGGAAACATATAGCTTACCCATCCATATTTCCAACAAACCACAGGCACGAAATCTTTTGTGTTCATCTATGTTTTCTCTTATGTTTTAAATACACAATGCAATATTTTAAAATGTATTTTTTTTCAAGACAATTACGTTGTTCTAGAACATTTTAAACGTGATACTGCCATGGGCGTGTTTGATACGATAACCGATTAACAATAGTGCAGCGTGACTAAGTATGACAGTATAGACACAATGATGTAATCGTGTTTTATAATAGTTTTATAAAACTGTCAGCAGTAACACCACCACGTGAGTGACCAGCTCGTTAACTGATGTAAGAAACACTTGCAAACTCTTCACGCGCTATTAAGCTATCAATGAACGAGTGAGCCCCGGGGCAAGGTTACTGTGTTCAACTAATTAGGTTAAATTGATATTGCAGCATCTAAAGCGGCTAATACGACACATTGACTGTATGAATTACCCAAGCCCCAAGAGAGTACCCTGTCCCATACCCTGGAAGAGGAAGACTAGCCCGAGGCTCTATTCCTCAGCGCACCTCGAATTCGAAGTGATAAAACAAGCTGGGAAACTGTCAGCAAATCATTCAGTCCAACCATGGTCTCTCTAGCAGTAGTCGCTTTGTGTATCGTCTTCGGTCTCAGTTCGCACAAGGTGACTGCCCAATGGCCAAATAATGGTCAGTTTGGACAAGGTCAAGATCAAAGTCAAGCTCTAGCTCCAGCAGGATCTAGTCAGCAAGGAATGGGTCAGGGGGCCGGAACGGGATTCGGACAGGTGTCTGGTCAAGGAATGGGAATGTCGCCAATGGGAGGACAAGGAATGGGAATGTCGCCAATGGGAGGACAAGGGATGGGAATGTCGCCAATGGGGGGACAAGGGATGGGAATGTCGCCAATGGGGGGACAAGGGATGGGAATGTCGCCAATGGGAGGACAAGGAATGGGAATGTCGCCAATGGGAGGACAAGGAATGGTAATTCCTTCGATGGGTTTAAATTCGCCACTACCAGCCATGGCCTTTGGACGATCTTTGTCACCTGCTATGAGTTTAGGACGATCTCAGGCGGGCGGCTGGAGGAACATGCTACCGCCACAAGAGGATACGCAATTTCTGACTTGTATCGCTAACTCCCACACCGACGACATGAGGGTGACATTCATCAACCAACAGAGAAGCAGGAGCCCCTGGGGCATGTTCAACAGGAACCCTGGTAATTCCCGCGAACTGCGCCTTGAAGCACGCGTCACATCCGGCCCGGGCTCCCAGCTTCAAGGTCTGTATCAACTGGTCGTCACGAGGTACTCCAGAACCGAGGATGAGTGTCTGAGCCGCGCACTCGGCGAAATCCTGTCGGACCAGACCCCGGCTTGGTGGGGCACACGGAACCGCACCCCACGGGGAATTGTTGGTAGTCCTCTGAGGATCAGGCAAGGTCATACAGCTACTTCCTCTGAGACCTTAGACAACCTCCAGTTCGACGAACTTGCTGGTCTAGGCATGGGTCTCTGTCCGTCTCAACGGATCTCCGGCACAACTTGTCGGGATCCGATCCCTTTGTGCTGCAAGATCGGATACGACACCCAGCGAGCCACCACGCCCTTCACCTCCACTAACCAGATGTTTTCTATGGGAGGGTCAGGTATGCAAGGTTCGGGTTCAAACAACGGACTGGGGGGATTCAACCAAGGTCTGGGAAGCCAAGGAACAAACCAACCAATTGGAGGACAAGGTTTAGACGCTGGCTTAGGTGGGCAGCAATTTGGTGTAATGAACCAAGGTGTCCAACCCTCATTTAACGCCGGGGGATCCCAGAACCAGGGCACTCTTCTGTTCAGGAAGTAGATGTCAGTCGCTGTGTCAGCAGTCAGAACATCAGCAGGAAGCAACAGCATCAACAGTGGACATGTCGACCAGAGTACGCTGCAGTATTTGCTACAAGGCCATAGTGATGACGTATAGCAGTCACATTATGAGTCAACGGTTTAACAAGGGACTATCAACCACATCAACATCCGTGCTTGCAGGCTAGACGTGGCATTGGAGACGTCTATAGACGACCAGCTCCAGCTTTCACACTGTTGTCGTTTTAATGTAAACACATTTGAAATCAGTGAGGTGACATTGTCGTTATACATCTCGTGAATATAATGTCGGTATGAGCAGTCGCATTTCCTCGCAACAATCATGTCATATTTCTATCATAACATATGTTGTCATGTTTGATCATATTGTACAATACCATTAATTTATTAAACTATCATATGAACCCCTTATTGAATAAAATTATATTTATCTAGCAACTTCTTTATTAATGTTATGCTGGTGAATCCTTTACATAGATGCTATTTTGCATAGCTTTATAATGATTGAGACCATGGAAACATTAAATGTATGAACTATTATATTCAATATCAAATGGGAAATGAAAAATAAGGTTACTTCAGCGAGGATACGAGAGAGAAAAAACTCACTGCGTTTATTTATGACCAAATAAGCATCCTTTATGTTACATGTACATTAACATAGCTCCCAAGTTCTATCGGTCAAGATTCATCATCGAAGTACCAGAGTTACTGCTAGTTTGACTGTTACAATACGTGTCGGTTCTATATCGGCCTTGCCTTGGAGATTAAACATGAATGTTTATTTATCATCCAAAACTGGTTCCCACAGTAGATATCGCTTGTTGGGGATCAAACAATATCTACAAGCGATATCTACATTGTAGATATCGCAACAATCAAATCGTCACAATCCTATTACATCATCAGCTAATGACATCACAAGGCTTTGACATCACTGAGAACACTGCTGACAATGTTATGACGTCACAAAGTTGATGACGTAACAATGCTATGAGGCCACAATGCTGATGACGTCACAATGCTATGACATCACTGAGCTCACTGCTGAAGTAGTCAAATGGCAGTTTTGTGTTGCAGATATGTTCATTATTTTGCTAATAATTGTTGAAGAATGATAAATAAAATCTCACCCTCGTGTCTTCTGATATCAAATATATCCACACTCGTTGATTAAAGTAAAAATATCCTCGGCAAGCCTCGGATATTTGTAACTTTAATCAACTCGTTTTGATATATATGATATCAGAAGACACTTGGATGAGATTCTCTATTTGTCAGAAATATAATTATAAATGGTAAATCAGCTATACCGCAATACCAATAAGTTGTTTCCTCTCCATGAACATAAACTAGCGAGCAAAAGAAAGTATAACACTCACTTGTTTTCGATTAATTCAATATTTTAAAGAAATGAGATGCATTTGATTGTGGCACGATACACCTTTCGGCGCTGGTTTGAATGACTTAATTGGTGACTGGTTAATTTATTAATTAAAATATCATTCTTTAAAGTAGACAAGGGTAAGAAATTAAATTTACACCAACATGACCCCTACCATGTTTAAACTATTGTAAATGTGTGCAGAACGAGGCACATTCATTGATTTTCACATAGAGTATATGTTACATGTCGATGAACAGTGGTGTTTTATCAATATTAGTTTCGGGAAATTTTAAAATTTAAATTTCAAATTTTCATTTAAAAAATAAACAAACTTAGAAGTATTCTTAAAGTATTTCTTTGTATTTTTTGGACCAACACTATTCACTTTTCTTGCAAACGACGTCGAAAACTCGGTGCATTTGACATTGAAAATTCATGACATTGCTGGATACTCGATTCTGATTGGTTCTCCAGAAAAATCTAGCGTGATCAATTCTGGATTGAACCTCCTCTGATTTTAGAGCCGCTTCACCGCGTATTGACAAATCTACATTGTGACGTCACAATCTATTCGAACAAACGGCCGATTTTAAGGTGTGCTCATCCTCGATAATCCAGCGCTATTGTTCCGATAAATCTACACACAAGATTAATCGGAACAATAGCGCTGGATTATCGAGGATGAGGTGTGCTCTACTTGTGGAAATCAAAATAACTGATACAATCAACTTAATTTTTCCTGTAGCGTGTTTTAGAGTTACATCAGATAGATTAGCAAGACAAACTGCGTCAGTATCAAGATCTATCCAAATAGCGACACTTGATGCATTTGAGAAGGCGAGCAAACGCAACATTTGTCATTGACGGATCTGAACCGAGCGTAACGTTTTGATGCAAAATAAGAAATACATATGTCATATCATCTGCACACCTACGTCGATAACTATGTGCATTCCTTACCCGAATGAGATAATTACCATCACCTGTAACGCTTCCTTTTAATAAATACAAGTCCACAGCGACCGGCAAACGGTAGCCATTTTGAACGTCGCGTGATATGCTTAGCGGGTTATTCCAAAAATGCGAACTTCAGGAAATACGAATCTTGATTTTGTGAACGCGAATGTTGAGAAAACAAAATTTAAACTCCCGTTATAAATGACACATATATATATGATTTTTTTAAAATGGTTGAAGAGAAATTGTGGGGGAAAACTTTGTGTATAACAACACTATTTTTGTACGAAATCGCTGCTGTTGTCACAAAGGATTTTTCGAACGTAATTCGGAGCTCGCGCCCTGCCGTTGTACGCACTGTCAGCATCCGACAAAAAGAGTCCCATGGTAAAACGGTCATGGTAGAATGGAGATAAACCTACTGTGTTTGAAAATCAGAGACATGTTATACTGGATTGATAGCGAGTAAATTTTTAAAAATTTAAAACGCTACGCGTTCGGTTTCAATTTTAAATTTACTCGCTATCAATCCAGTATAACATGTCTCTGATTTTCAAACACAGTAGGTTTATCTCCTAAGTATTAATATGGTAAATACAACTGAGTGTTTAAACGTATTAACGTCAGTGTATTAACGTATTAACGTCAGTGTATTAACGTATAATATTAACGTCAGTGTATTCACTATTCGTATCCCATTAGATGCAACAATATTTCTTAACTTTTCTTCCCCGGATTCTTATCAACCTTTGAGGTTATTCTAACATTTCAAATTCAAATTCAATTCAAATTCTTAATATCAGTATTAGAGGCATTAATTAGGCTCAGGGTGTAATCACTATGATTGTTTCAAAGTTAAAAAGCTATCCAGAATACATAATAGTGTTTCACAGAGCAATTAGTCTCTAGCAGAACAGTTCATACGTGATAAATCATAAAAAATGTTTAGCATTATGAATCTTGTCAAACATCCAATCGGGAACATGATTGGGTTATCTCCCTTCCATCACCAAAGCAATGAGTGTTACAATGTAGTGGAAACGATAGGTAGACTACCGGTATGTTCTCTATGAGGGTTACACCTTGTTTAATACATTCAGCTGATGATGACTGCATGTTCTCTATGATTGTTACACCTTTAATATATACATTCAGCTGATGATGACGGTATGTTCTCTATGAGGGTTACACCTTGAATATATACATTCAGCTGATGATGACGGTATGTTCTCTATGAGGGTTACACCTTGAATATATACATTCAGCTGATGATGACGGTATGTTCTCTATGAGGGTTACACCTTGAATATATACATTCAGCTGATGATGACGGTATGTTCTCTGTGAGGGTTACACCTTGAATATATACATTCAGCTGATGATGACGGTATGTTCTCTATGAGGGTTACACCTTGAATATATACATTCAGCTGATGATGACGGTATGTTCTCTATGAGGGTTACACCTTGAATATATACATTCAGCTGACGATGACGGTATGTTCTCTATGAGGGTTACACCTTGAATATATACATTCAGCTGATGATGACGGTATGTTCTCTATGAGGGTTACACCTTGAATATATACATTCAGCTGATGATGACGGTATGTTCTCTATGAGGGTTACACCTTGAATATATACATTCAGCTGATGATGACGGTATGTTCTCTATGAGGGTTACACCTTGAATATATACATTCAGCTGATGATGACGGTATGTTCTCTATGAGGGTTACACCTTGAATATATACATTCAGCTGATGACGACTGGTTCTCACAATACGCCAGTGACATATCACCAAAATCACATAAGTTGACTCAAAACTGGATTATCTCCCCTTTTTCAAATGTTTGAATACTAACAAGCAGTTGAAAAAAGTTCAGGTCTAACATTTAACTCTCTCAGGAAGATTCGGGTACACGTTTTGCATTATCCGATGAAGGTTGTCAAATAATTAATGATAAGTGGCTTATTTTCCTATCGCAATAGATATGGCACACCAAAACATACCAATTATGTGCTTGTCTCAGACCTATCATCAACTCTTTATTTATTGTGTATAAATTTACCATACATTGAATGGTGTTCATGGCAGGATAACTACAACGGATGTTTTCTAAATCCTTTAGGGTTTTATGAGGATGAAGTAAAGCGTTAACATTGTCATAACGGACAGAACTTCGTGTTAACATACCAGCTTTATTCCATAAACATTAATTCGAGAAATAATAAAATGGGAGATGGAAGAGTCCAAGTTGAACAATTTGAGGGATATAATTACACGGATCATATTTAGTCAAGGGATATGATTACACACATCATATTTAGTCAAGGGATATAATTACACCGATCATATTTAGTCGAGAGATATGATTACACACATCATATTTAGGCAAGGGATATAATTACACCGATCATATTTAGTCGAGAGATATGATTACACACATCATATTTAGGCAAGGGATATAATTACACCGATCATATTTAGTCGAGGGATATGATTACACACATCATATTTAGGCAAGGGATATAATTACACGGATCATATTTAGTCGAGGGATATGATTACACCGATCCTATTTAGTCGAGGGATATGATTAAACCGATCATATTTAGTTGAGGGATATAATTACACCGATCACATTTAGTGGAGGGTTATAATTACACCGATCATAATAAGTCGAGGGATATGATTACACCGATCCTATTTAGTTGAGGGATATAATTACACCGATCATATTTAGTCCGGGGATATAATTACACCGATCATATTTAGTCGAGGGATATGATTACACCGATCATATTAAGTCGAGGGATATAATTACACCGATCATATTTAGTTGAGGGATATAATTACACCAATCATATTTAGTCGAGGGATATGATTACACCGATCATATTTAGTCGAGAGATATGATTACACCGATCCTATTTAGTCGAGGGATATGATTAAACCGATCATATTTAGTTGAGGGATATAATTACACCGATCACATTTAGTGGAGGGTTATAATTACACCGATCATAATAAGTCGAGGGATATGATTACACCGATCCTATTTAGTTGAGGGATATAATTACACCGATCATATTTAGTCCGGGGATATAATTACACCGATCATATTTAGTCGAGGGATATGATTACACCGATCATATTAAGTCGAGGGATATAATTACACCGATCATATTTAGTTGAGGGATATAATTACACCAATCATATTTAGTCGAGGGATATGATTACACCGATCATATTTAGTCGAGAGATATGATTACACCGATCCTATTTAGTCGAGGGATATGATTAAACCGATCATATTTAGTTGAGGGATATAATTACACCGATCATATTTAGTCGAGGGATATAATTACACCGATCATATTAATTCGAGGGATATGATTAAACCGATCATATTTAGTTCAGGGATATAATTACACCGATCATATTTAGTCCGGGGATATAATTACACCGATCATATTTAGTCGAGGGATATGATTACACCGATCATATTAAGTCGAGGGATATAATTACACCGATCATATTTAGTTGAGGGATATAATTACACCAATCATATTTAGTCGAGGGATATGATTACACCGATCATATTTAGTCGAGGGATATGATTACACCGATCCTATTTAGTCGAGGGATATGATTAAACCGATCATATTTATTTGAGGGATATAATTACACAGATCATATTTAGTCGAGGGATTTAATTACACCGATCATATTTAGTTGAGGGATATAATTACACAGATCATATTTAGTCGAGGGATTTAATTACACCGATCATATTTAGTTGAGGGATATAATTACACAGATCATATTTAGTCGAGCGATATAATTACACCGATCATATTTAGTTGAGGGATATGATTACACCGATCATATTTAGTCGAGGGATATAATTACAACGATCATATTTAGTTGAGGGATATAATTACACCGATCATAATAAGTCGAGGGATATGATTACACCGATCATATTAAGTCGAGTGATATAATTACACCGATCATATTTAGTCGAGGGATATAATTACACCGATCATATTTAGTCGAGGGATATAATTACACCGATCATATTTAGTTGAGGGATATAATTACACCGATCATAATAAGTCGAGGGATATGATTACACCGATCATATTTAGTCGAGGGATATGATTAAACCGATCATATTTAGTTGAGGGATATGATTACACCGATCATATTTAGTTGAGGGATATAATTACACCGATCATATTAAGTCGAGTGATATAATTACACCGATCATATTAAGTCGAGTGATATGATTACACCGATCATATTTAGTCGAGGGATATAATTACACAGATCATATTTAGTTGAGGGATATAATTACACCGATCATAATAAGTCGAGGGATATGATTACACCGATCATATTTAGTTGAGGGATATAATAACACCGATCATATTTAGTCGAGGGATATGATTACACCGATCATATTTAGTCAAGGGTTATGATTACACCGATCATATTTAGTCGAGGGTTATGATTACACCGATCATATTTAGTCGAGGGATATGATTACACCGGTCATATTGAGTCGAGGGATATAAATACACCGATCATATTTAGTTGAGGGATATAATTACACCGATCATATTAAGTCGAGGGATATGATTACACCGATCATATTTAGTCGAGTGATATGATTACACCGATCATATTTAGTCGAGGGATATAATTACACCGATCATATTTAGTCGAGGGATATGATTACACCGGTCATATTGAGTCGAGGGATATGATTACACCGATCATATTTAGTCGAGAGATATGATTACACCGATCATATTTAGTTGAGGGATATGATTACACCGATCATATTATGTCGAGGGATATGATTACATCGATCATATTAAGTCGAGTGATATGATTACACCGATCATATTTAGTCGAGGGATATAATTACACCGATCATATTTAGTTGAGGGATATAATTACACCGATCATAATAAGTCGAGGGATATGATTACACCGATCATATTTAGTTGAGGGATATAATTACACAGATCATATTTAGTCGAGGGTTATGATTACACCGATCATATTTAGTCGAGGGATATGATTACACCGATCATATTTAGTCGAGGGATATGATTACACCGGTCATATTGAGTCGAGGGATATAAATACACCGATCATATTTAGTTGAGGGATATAATTACACAGATCATATTTAGTCGAGGGATATGATTACACCGATCATATTTAGTCGAGTGATATGATTACACCGATCATATTTAGTCGAGGGATATAATTACACCGATCATATTTAGTCGAGGGATATGATTACACCGGTCATATTGAGTCGAGGGATATGATTACACCGATCATATTTAGTCGAGGGATATGATTACACCGATCATATTTAGTTGAGGGATATGATTACACCGATCATATTAAGTCGAGGGATATGATTACACCGATCATATTAAGTCGAGTGATATAATTACACCGATCATATTTAGTCGAGGGATATGATAAAACCGATCATATTTAGTTGAGGGATATGATTACACCCATCATATTTAGTCGAGGGATATAATTACAACGATCATATTTAGTCAAGGGATATGATTACACCGATCATATTTAGTCAAGGGATATGATTAAACCGATCATATTTAGTTGAGGGATATAATTACACCGATTTTTTACATACTTATCAGGTTTGAAAAACCAACATTGCCCAACGCTTCCCCCTGAAGCGTTCCTCAACATATATCACACAGAATTAAAAAGGGACGCTACCCGGTAAGGGTGGCGCTCGTGCCACGTGACATCGGTGACGTCATCATTCCCTTATTTGTTGAGCGAGCATACGGTCACGCGTGTGTTCTGTTCTCGACTAATTTCGCTACTTTATAGGCTTTTTAAGTCTTCCTAGTTCCTCATATCTTCAGAGTTATTGTTATAAGTACCTTTCTGTCCTTTCCTGACCAACTGCTGAACTAATTTTCGCCAATTAGTTGACTTTTGGGTCGGGTTTGGAGTTGTCAGTTTGGTGCATTTCTCGCCTTGCCAGGCTGCCTGTCTTGCTCGGGCTGCACGTGCTAGTCGTGCTAGTCGTGCACGTGTATATTGCTTGACTGACTGTCGGTTGGTCTCTCGCCTCTCGGTTGGCGTAGGCTCTCGCTAGCCTTCGCTTTCACCTTGGTTCGCTCACCTGGTGGGTTAGTGAACGGGGTGGGGGTGTACGCCCTCCGCTGTGCGAGCATACGCGTGTGAACGAGCACTCGCCAAGCGGGTGAACGAGCATTCACCTAGTGTGAGCTCGCTAGCGAGGCGTACATTCGCCTAGCGTGTGTTCGCTAGCGAGTGAGTGTCTCCTCACCTGTGGTTGTACAGGCGTACGTTCGCTAAGCGTGAACTCATTAGCGAGTGAGTGTTTACTCACCGGCCCGCGCGTCTCAGGTGTTAGTGCCTGTCAGGTGACGAGGGTGTTTGTACAGGCGTACATTCGCTAAGTGTGTTCACGTTAGTGAGTGAGTGGTTACTCACCAGTTCTCGCGTGTCAGGTGATAGTGTGTTTGTACGGACGTACATTCGCCAAGCGTGAGCCCCTTAGCGAGTGAGTGTCAACTCACCTGCTCTCGCCTGTCAGGTGATAGTGTGTTTGTACGGACGTACATTCGCCAAGCGTGAACTCGTTAGCGAGTGGGTGGTTACTCACCGGTTCTCGCTTGTCAGGTAACGAGTGTGTTTGTACAGGCGTACATTCGCTAAACGTGAACTCGTTAGCGAGTGGGTGGTTACTCACCGGTTCTCGCGTGTCAGGTGATAGTGTGTTTGTACGGACGTACATTCGCCAAGCGTGAGTTCCTTAGCGAGTGAGTGTCAACTCACCTGCTCTCGCCTGTCAGGTGACGAGTGTGTTTGTACAGGCGTACATTCGCCAAGCATGAACTCGTTAGCGAGTGGGTGGTTACTCACCGGTTCTCGCCTGTCAGGTGATAGTGTGTTTGTACGGACGTACATTCGCCAAGCGTGAACTCGTTAGCGAGTGGGTGGTTACTCACCGGTTCTCGCTTGTCAGGTAACGAGTGTGTTTGTACAGGCGTACATTCGCTAAGCATGAACTCGTTAGCGAGTGGGTGTTTACTCACCGGTTCTCGCTTGTCAGGTGATAGTGTGTTTGTACGGACGTACATTCGCCAGGCGTGAGTTCCTTAGCGAGTGAGTGTCAACTCACCTGCTTTCGCCTGTCAGGTGACGAAAGTGTGTGGCAGGTGGTTAAGTGATTAAGTGTACAGCCGTACACTTGTCAAGCGTGAACTCGCCTGTGAATAGGTTTCATTCATTGCCGTCTCGGGTTAACGAATTGAGTTACGCTTGGGGGTTCACTTTCTGTCTCACTCACTCGCATTAGTTGACGGTTTCATCAGTGAGTGATGGCTCCGCCTGGGCTTTTCGCGGGTTTTTGTTGCCGATACGGGTTCCGCTAGTCGGCACTTAACGACCCGTTAGTCATGCCAGCGGAACATGCCATGCCGCTTGGCGGGTTATGCTTGCGTGTGAGCGTTCGCTCTCCGCCTTGCGAGCGTCGGGCTTGCTTGTGAGTGAGTGTTGTCTCTCGTTAGTCATGACTTGATCCGCTTGCCGGGTTATGCTTGCGTGTGAGCGTTCGCTCTCCGCCTTGCGAGCGTCGACCTCAGTGTCGGGCTTGCTTGTGAGTGAGTGTTGTCTCTCGTTAGTCATGACTTGATCCGCTTGCCGGGTTATGCTTGCGTGGGAGTGTTCGCTCTCCGCCTTGCGAGCGTCGATCTCAGTATCGGGCTTGCTTGCGTGTGAGCGTTAACTTTCGTTAGTCATGCCTTGACCCGTTTGGCGGGTTATGCTTGCGTGTGAGTGTTCGCTCTCCGCCTTGCGAGCGTCGACCTCAGGGACGAGCTTGATTGCGTAAGAGTGCTGACTCTCGTTAGTCATGCCTTAACCCGCTTGGCGGGTTATGCTCGCGTGTGAGCGAGCCTTCTCCTGTCACCTAACCTTGCGACTATGATTCTCCGATTCGCGGAGTTGATTGCAGGTTGTGTCAGAAGGTTGGGGTCCGTCCTCTGACACGCAAGTGTTGGCTCCCAGGATCGGGCTCGTCTTGCGGGTGAGTGATGCGTTCGTCAGCCCTATCCTTATGGCTTAGCGTCTTGTTACGCTGGCCCGTTGTGGGTGTGTCACAGGTTGCTATAGGGCGGGTTGTCCTGCGAGGGTCACTCTCACTAGCTTTCAACATGAGGGTCAGCGTCTCGCTACGCTGTCTGCCTCGTGAGTGGTGCTAACATGTGAGGGTACGCCTTGCGAGTGAGTGTTACTCTCGCTAGCCTTCTACCTTGAGGGTCAGCGTCTCGCTACGCTGCCTGCCTCGTGAGTTGTGGTAGTAGGTGAGTGTACGACTTGCGAGTTTCGTTGCGAGTGTGTGTACGTCTAGCGAGGTTCCTGGCGAGTGAGTGATACGCTCGTTAGCCTTCTATATAAGGATAAGCGTATCGTTACGCTGCCTGCCTCATGAGTTGAGTAGCATGTGGGTTCATCCCTATGGAGTAAGTGTTACTCAGGCGAGCTTTCTAATTGAGGTTCAGCGTCTCACTACGCTGTCTTGTGTTAGGTTGTGCCTTACAAGCGAGTGTTACTCTCGCTAGCTTTCAACTAGAGGGTCAGCATCTCGCTGTCTGCCTCATGAGTTGTGTTAGCTTGTGAGTGCACGCCTTGTGAGTAAGTGGTACTCGGGCGAGCTTTCTATTTTGGATTCAGCGTCTCAGCACGCTGCCTTGTGTTAGTTAGTGCCTTACAAGTGAGTGTTACTCTCGCTAGCTTTCAACATGAGGGTCAGCATCTCGCTGTCTGCCTCATTAGTTGTGTTAGCATGTGAGTGCACGCCTTGCGAGTAATTGGCACTCAGGCGAGCTTTCTATTTGAGGTTCAGCGTCTCAGTACGCTGCCTTGTGTTAGCTTGCGCCTTACAAGCGAGTTTTGCTCTCGCTAGCTTTCAACTTGACGGTCAGCATCCCGCTGTCTGCCTCATGAGTTGTGTTAGCTTGTGAGTGTACGCCTTGCGAGTAAGTGTTACTCAGGCGAACTTTCTGTTTGAGGTTTAGCCTCTCACTACGCTGCCTTGTGTTGGTATGAGCCTTACAAGCGAGTGTTACTCTCGCTAGCTTTCAACTTGAGGGTCAGCATCTCGCTGTCTGCCTCATGAGTTGTGTTAGCATATGAAGGCACGCCTTGCGAGTAAGTGTTTCTCAGGCGAGCCTTTTAATTGAGGTTCAGCGTCTCAGTACGTGCCTTGTGCTAGTTTGTCCCTTGCAAGTGAGTTTTCTTTGTGAATGAGTCTCACTCTCGCTAGCTTTCAACTTGAGGATCAGCATCTCGATGTCTGCCTCATGAGTTGTGTCACCATGTGAGGGTACGCCTTGCGAGCGTACACCTTGGCGGGTTGTCTTGCGAGTGAGGGTTACTCTCGCGAGCTTCCTATTTGAGGGTCAGTGTCTCACGACGCTTCCTGCCTTGTGAGTTGTGTTAGTATGTGAGGGTACGCCTTGCGAGCGTCCACCTTGGGGCGGGTTGCATTGCGAGTGTGTGTTACTCACTCTAGCTTTCAACTTGTGGGTCAGCGTCTTGCTACGCAGCCTGTCTAGTGAGTTGCATTAGAGTGTGAGGGTACGCCTGGCGAGTGTCCGCCTGTAGTGGGCGGGTTGTCTTGTGAGTGTTATTTTCGTTAGCTTTCAACTGGAGGATCACCGTCTCGCTACACAGCCTGCCTCGGGAGTTGTGTAGGGTACGCCTTGCGGGCGTACGCCTCTGGTGCGGGTTGACTTGCGAGTGAGCTTCACTCGCGCCAGTTTTCAACTTGAGTGTCAGCGTCTCGCTACGCATGTCACCTTGTAAGTTGTGTTAGAATGAGAGGGTACGCCTTGGGAGGGTCTGCCTCTGGGGCGGGTTGCCTTGAGAGTGACAGTTACTCTCACTAGCCTTCGTCTTGCGACCTCCTTACCATGAGGGTCAGCGTCTAGTTACGCGTGTTGCCTCGTGGGTTGATCGTGAGCCGTGTTAGCGTTTGAGGGTTTGCCTTGCGAACCTCCGCTCCTAGGCCTTGTGACCAACTTACCATGAAGGTTAGTGTCCCGGAGTGTGGGAGTGTACGCTCTTCCACTTGTGAGGGTCCGTCTCAGGGGCTAGATGGGTTGCAAGGTTGTGTTGCGCCCTCCGTCTCGGATGCTAGCTTCTCTTCTAGTGGCACTCGTTTGCGGGGTCTCCCGTGCTCCTCTTTGCGGATAGGTCCTCATAGGGTGTTCGGGGCTTATACCCTCGCCTTCGCTGCCTCTTGCTGTCGTGGACAGATGCGTAAGGTATGCACCGCTCTAAGATCCTTGGTGGCCTCGTGCCTGGTTCGTTCCTCTGTGCAGACTAGCTCTGCAGGAGCCAGTTCCGATACCCCTCCGGGGGGGACCTGCTCCGGAGCAACCCAAGCGGACGTGTACACGAGAACCTGTAGGTCCTCAATCTTCACGCCTGGCTTGTATCAAAAAGGGGTTAAGGCGGAGCGGGTACTCTAAACGGGTGGCCAAGGCCATAGCAACAGCTCAACGGCCGACCACAAGGAAGCTCTATGACTTCCAGTGGCGTGCCTTCGCCTCGTTCTGCGAGGAGCAGGGCTTTGAAGCGGAGGCGGCCTCACTGCCCCAGATTGCCGAGTACTTGGTGTACATGAGGAACGAGAGAGGGCTCAAAGCCTCCTCGATCAATACCAATCTGGCGGCGATCATGTCGGTAGTTCGCAAACGCTCCCCGGGACTCGACATCTCGGTTCTGAAGGGCCTGGTTAAGACCTTTCGTCAGGTCGACGGTCGACGCAAGCCTAGACCACCCGAGTGGGATCTGGCGATAGTGCTTGGGCACTTACGTTCAGATTTTTATGAACCCCTGTCGGATACCACCCTCCTTCGTCTCACTGTCAAGACGGCCTTCCTGGTCGCAATGGCCTCAGCTGCGAGGATATCAGAGCTCCACGCTTTTCACGCTGACCTTTTAAGGTTCGAGCGCCGAGACGGAGGGTCTGCAACGTTGGGCCTGGCCCCAGACTTTGTCTGTTAAAACCAGGCCGCGGATGAGAGGGGAAGGACCTTTCTTATACCGTCATTAGGTCTGAAACCGACTCGTCAGAGGTCACGGACCTTTCCCTTTGCCCTGTCCGCGCGCTCCGCATTTATGCAGAACGGACAAGGGGCATCAGACAAGGGAGGCGTCGGTTTTTTCTGCCTCACTCACCACGGACTGTCAAGGAGCTTGACAGACGGGCTTTGGGGGTGTATCTGCGGTCAGCAGTAATCAACGCCTACAAGGCGGCTGACCTCCCTCCCCCGTCTCGCGCTAATCCCCACGAGATCAGAGCAGTATCTGCTACGATGGCTTTTCATTGCAACATCGCCGGGTCAGACATTCTGGCTGGATGTTTTTGGAAGTCGGGGTTGGTCTTTGCTGACCACTACTTACGGGAAGTGTCCACAGAGGACTTGGCAGGTGTGTCAAGGTTGGGTCCTCAGGTGTTCGCCCAGCAGCGGACCGCGGCACCTCTTTCAGTCGTACGACGGAACGCACCTTACCCCTAGCGGGGGTGGGCGCATCCACGCTGTTATGTACTTGTTTTGGTATTCACTTGGTTGTGTACAATAAAACTTGTTGTTATTATACTTGTGGTTGGTTGTTTTTTTTTGCCTATGAGTGCAGTTGTTAACCCAACCGGGGTATTTGCATGACAGCAGTACCAGGATTCTTACTCTACCCCCCCTACTTAACGAGTGAGGGGCGGACACATAGAGGTTGAGTGTAGGTTTGTCTTTTTTAGGACGGCGTCGACCTCTGTACACTCAATTTAAGAATCCGCGTGAGTTCTCTTGGGCCGCACGCAGCATGGATGGTTGTCCACCTTTCATGGTTTCACACCATCCAGTGCTCCGGCGTGCCAGCCTAAGGGTAAAGCGACGCGTCTCGGTGGCGCACGTGACTCGGTTCAGCCCACCTCCTTGCTGTGGTAATCTGGGCAATGTTGGTTTTTCAAACCTGATAAGTATGTAAAAAATTTAACATTTTTGAGTAAATGTCATTTTTTATACTTACCTGGTTGAAAAACCAACGCTCGTTAGTTCCCGCCCTTCCTCCCCTCCTGGGTTTGGGTTTTGTGCTCGCTTGTACTAGGGAATGATGACGTCACCGATGTCACGTGGCACGAGCGCCACCCTTACCGGGTAGCGTCCCTTTTTAATTCTGTGTGATATATGTTGAGGAACGCTTCAGGGGGAAGCGTTGGGCAATGTTGGTTTTTCAACCAGGTAAGTATAAAAAATGACATTTACTCAAAAATGTTAAATTATATTTAGTTGAGGGATATAATTACACCGATCATATTTAGTCGAGGGATATAATTACACCGATCATATTTAGTTGAGGGATAAAATTACACCGATCATATTTAGTCGAGGGATATAATTACACAGATCATATTTAGTCGAGGGATAATATTACACCGATCATATTTATTTGAGGGATATGATTACACACATCATATTTAGTCAAGGGATATAATTACACGGATCATATTTAGTCGAGGGATATGATTACACCGATCCTATTTAGTCGAGGGATATGATTAAACCGATCATATTTAGTTGAGGGATATAATTACACCGATCACTTTTAGTGGAGGGTTATAATTACACCGATCATAATAAGTCGAGGGATATGATTACACCGATCCTATTAAGTCGAGAGATATGATTAAACCGATCATATTTAGTTGAGGGATATAATTACACCGATCATATTTAGTCCGGGGATATAATTACACCGATCATATTTAGTCGAGGGATATGATTACACCGATCATATTAAGTCGAGGGATATAATTACACCGATCATATTTAGTTTAGGGATATAATTACACCAATCATATTTAGTCGAGGGATATGATTACACCGATCATATTTAGTCGAGGGAAATGATTACACCGATCCTATTTAGTCGAGGGATATGATTAAACAGATTATATTTAGTTGAGGGATATAATTACACCGATCATATTTGGTCGAGGGATATAATTACACCGATCATATTTAGTTGAGGGATATAATTACACAGATCATATTTAGTCGAGGGATTTAATTACACCGATCATATTTAGTTGAGGGATATAATTACACAGATCATATTTAGTCGAGGGATTTAATTACACAGATCATATTTAGTCGAGGGATATAATAACACCGATCATATTTACTTGAGGGATATGATTACACCGATCATATTTAGTCGAGGGATATAATTACACCAATCATATTTAGTTGAGGGATATAATTACACAGATCATATTTAGTCGAGGGATATGATTACACCGATCATATTTAGTCGAGGGATATGATTAAACCGATCATATTTAGTTGAGGGATATGATTACACCGATCATATTTAGTTGAGGGATATAATTACACCGATCATATTTAGTCGAGGGATATGATTACACCGGTCATATTGAGTCGAGGGATATAAATACACCGATCATATTTAGTTGAGGGATATAATTACACAGATCATATTTAGTCGAGGGATATGATTACACCGATCAAATTTAGTCGAGGGATATGATTAAACCGATCATATTTAGTTGAGGGATATGATTACACCGATCATATTTAGTTGAGGGATATAATTACACCGATCATATTTAGTCGAGGGATATGATTACACCGGCCATATTGAGTCGAGGGATATGATTACACCGATCATATTTAGTCGAGGGATTTGATTACACCGATCATATTTAGTTGAGGGATATGATTACACCGATCATATTAAGTCGAGGGATATGATTACACCGATCATATTAAGTCGAGTGATATAATTACACAGATCATATTTAGTCGAGGGATATGATTACACCGATCATATTTAGTCGAGGAATATGATAAAACCGATCATATTTAGTTGAGGGATATGATTACACCGATCATATTTAGTCGAGGGATATGATTACACCGATCATATTTAGTTGAGGGATATAATTACAACGATCATATTTAGTCAAGGGATATGATTACACCGATCATATTTAGTCAAGGGATATGATTAAACCGATCATATTTAGTTGAGGGATATAATTACACCGATTATATTTAGTCGAGGGATATAATTACACCGATCATATTTAGTTGAGGGATATAATTACAGCGATCATATTTAGTCGAGGGATATAATTACACCGATCATATTTAGTTGAGGGATATGATTGCACCGATCATATTTAGTCGAGGGATATAATTACACCGATCATATTTAGTCGAGGGATATAATTACACAGATCATATTTAGTCGAGGGATATAATTACACCGATCATATTTAGTTGAGGGATATAATTACACCGATCATATTTAGTTGAGGGATATAATTACACAGATCATATTTAGTCGAGGGATATAATTACACCGATCATATTTAGTTGAGGGATATGATTGCACCGATCATATTTAGTCGAGGGATATAATTACACCGATCATATTTAGTCGAGGGATATAATTACACAGATCATATTTAGTCGAGGGATATAATTACACCGATCATATTTAGTTGAGGGATATAATTACACCGATCATATTTAGTTGAGGGATATAATTACACAGATCATATTTAGTCGAGGGATATAATTACACCGATCATATTTAGTTGAGGGATATGATTACCTCGATCATATTTTGTCGAGGGATATGATTACACCGATCATATTTAGTTGAGGGATATAATTACACCGATCATATTTAGTTGAGGGATATGATTACACCGATCATATTTAGTCGAGGGATATGATTAAACCGATCATATTTAGTTGAGGGATATGATTACACCGATCATATTTAGTTGAGGGATATGAATACAAAGATCACATTTAGTCGAGGGATATAATTACACAGATCAGATTTAGTTCACATCTGTATACATATACTTTCAATATGCAAAAACTTATATTTCTGTCAAAATATGTCAAAACCATCACCACATGAATACTGTACAAGTTGTACAGTGCTTAAAACAGGTTCAAATATGGAATAAGTGTACCAAATCATGGGCTTACACCTTGAAAATGTTCCATATTATCAAAAGTGATATGAGGAAACCGGCCTCTCGTCACTAGACATTTGACGATACAAACATTACATGTGCTTGTTCTATAAAATGAACGCGAATATGACGATTGGTGATGATTACTTAAGCTTGTCGGAGCTCATTCCTCCAACCAGAAATACTCAATCACTATGAATTAAGAAATTCGGATGCTATTCAGGTTTCTTCTTGACGTACGGAATTGTCCAAAAGATCGAATGGTCGAGTGGGCGAATGGAATAATCTTGATGACAATATAAATGAATCGAATCGAATCCGAATAAATTACATGACAACTACAGCAAAGGATACGAAGTTGTTCAAAATTATTGATTTAGAAACGATCAAACACTGCATTGTCCTATCCGATTGTGATGTAACTTAAAAGGTCATACATGTGATAGAGTTATCGATGATGACCCACGACGTTCCTGCAGATGCTCATCATTATCTATGTAGCTGTCCCAATTGAGTGCGAAAGAAAGGGGAAAAAGAAAGAAGAGGTACAATTGACACTCGGGTATCAGCCTGGCATTTACTTGTTGTGTGAAAACCTTTCATAGGACGCAGGTTAAGCCAACACGTGTCACTCATTTATAAGCGTCATTTAATATTTGAAGTCGAGAGAGAAAGTGGAGTTGCCTCCCTTTGGTCTTAGATTTGGGCAGTCCATCTTGTTTCGTGTTGAAGCTACTTTAAAATCAAATTGTCTACGGTTTGTGTAAACTCGCCATTAGAACTGAATTAAGGAGAGCTTACGAAGAGGTAATGTGAATTTTAAAGCACAGTTGACGCAGGAATTCTGTGCATACCGTATAAGCAGTGCAGTCAGTCAATCAACTATATATACATGTCTATAGTGTTAAGATCCATCCTGCATGTGTTCATCATCGGATTATTCCTATCATGCACAGGAGTCACAGGCAGATGATGTGTTCTGTGTAAGGAAACACCTCGGCATTTACATTATATCTTATATTCGCTGTTTGATTGCACACCTGGTAACACCGTGAATAGATGGCCTGTGCAACATGTTGACACTGAGTGTACGTTGTCAGGATATAAGTCCCCTACTGAGGGAAGCTTCAATTAATCAACTAATTGTCAAAAGTGTTTCGATTTAGTTAGATAAGAGCAAAGTTAAAATGACGGTTAGGCCACCCTAGTGCCGGACATGCAAGAAAATGAGTTTTGGATTTACGCCGGACAGTGTGTTGTGGAAATGTCAACTGACACACAGCATGACAAACTATCTAGACATTCACGCTACCGCTGCATGGTAGTTTCAACATGGTTAAATAGGAGAACAAATAGTGGGGAACAGGATATCCGTAATATTTTCTGAGTCGCAAATAGAAATCCGAAAAAGTCTTAACATATGCAAAGTCCATAGATAAGAAAATCTCTTGTCGAAAAGTATTTTCTATATCATATCCAAAAGTATATTGTTTGTTAAGCATGACACTGCAGCATATCCTCTTCATCACAACAAGGTCAAAGGGCATAGCATGTTTGTGTTTACATCTACAACCTCTTACAATACGTGTCTCGATGCATCTCTAACCTTTACACTATGAGACCACATAGCAGGACATGTAACATTTAATGTGGGAAGGAGTAATTGTTAGATTAGAATCAACCAAATCGTTCCGATAGTGTTTTGTGTGAAAGTTGTCTTCTTCAATAAGGTATTAAATATTAGCATTTAAAGTATATAGTAAAGTAATAAAGTATGTTCCACGATGTCACTTTCAGCCAGCCTGACCTGGAGAGCCCCTCCGTCCCTTGTATCCGTCCCTTGTGTCCGTCCCTTGTGTCCGTCCCTTGTCTCCGTCCCTTGTGTCCGTCCCTTGTGTCCGTCCCTTGTGTCCGTCCCTTGTGTCCGTCCCTTGTGTCCGTCCCTTGTATCCGTTCCTTGCATCCGTCCCTTGCATCCGTCCCTTGTATCCGTCCCTTGTATCCGTCCCTTGTATCCGTCCCTTGTATCCGTCCCTTGTATCCGTAGTATCCGTCCCTTGTATCCGTAGTATCCGTCCCTTATATCCGTAGTATCCGTCCCTTGTGTCAGTCCCTTGTGTCCGTCCCTTGTATCCGTCCCTTGTATCCGTCCCTTGTATCCGTAGTATCCGTAGTATCCGTCCCTTATATCAGTCCCTTGTGTCCGTCCCTTGTGTCCGTCCCTTGTATCCGTCCCTTGTATCCGTCCCTTGTGTCCGTCCCTTGTATCCGTCCCTTGTGTCCGTCCCTTGTGTCCGTCCCTTGTGTCCGTCCCTTGTATCCGTCCCTTGTATCCGTCCCTTGTGTCCGTCCCTTGTGTCCGTCCCTTGTGTCCGTCCCTTGTGTCCGTCCCTTGTGTCCGTCCCTTGTGTCTGTCCCTTGTATCCGTCCTTTGTATCCGTCCCTTGTATCCGTCCCTTGTGTCCGTCCCTTGTGTCCGTCCCTTGTGTCCGTCCCTTGTGTCCGTCCCTTGTGTCCGTCCCTTGTATCCGTTCCTTGTATCCGTAGTATCCGTCCCTTGTATCCGTAGTATCCGTCCCTTATATCCGTAGTATCCGTCCCTTGTGTCAGTCCCTTGTGTCCGTCCCTTGTATCCGTCCCTTGTATCCGTCCCTTGTATCCGTAGTATCCGTAGTATCCGTCCCTTATATCAATCCCTTGTGTCCGTCCCTTGTGTCCGTCCCTTGTATCCGTCCCTTGTATCCGTCCCTTGTGTCCGTCCCTTGTATCCGTCCCTTGTGTCCGTCCCTTGTGTCCGTCCCTTGTATCCGTCCCTTGTGTCCGTCCCTTGTGTCCGTCCCTTGTGTCCGTCCCTTATATCCGTCCCTTGTATCCGTCCCTTGTGTCCGTCCCTTGCGTCCGTCCCTTGTATCCGTCCCTTGTGTCCGTCCCTTGTATCCGTCCCTTCTGTCCGTCCCTTGTGTCCGTCCCTTGTGTCCGTCCCTTGTATCCGTCCCTTGTGTCCGTCCCTTGTGTCCGTCCATTGTATCCGTTCCCTGTATCCGTCCCTTGTATCCGTCTCTTGTATCCGTCCCCTGTATCCGTCCCGTGTATCACGTACCCGTAGACATTGTCAGTTTTTAAACACGATGAAATATACATCACTTTTAAACCACGGAAGATATCGATTAACTACATCTGCTTTAGCAGTAAATATGTATACGTATAAGTTCAGTACTTTTTAAAAATTTAAAGATATGATCAAGGGCTTCTTAGATTGAATAGTAGATCATGCCAACTTTCCAGGAAGCAATATAACAGAAATGTGATCAACTTAACCTTTTCATGCACTTATTTTTTACTATAAATCATTTGATCAGCCTTGGGTGGCCTTCATTGTGTTTCATGATATTTTATGTGGCTTAAATGCGTTTAAAAAATACCATATGGCGGGTGATTTCATTTTATTTCACTCAACTTGCATATCTATCCCATATCGCCAAATTTATCATAATTACTAGTTTCCAATTACAAAAGAGCAACATCATACAAATACACGTAGTCCTGTGCATAGCTCAGTTGACCGATATCAGTGAAGTTCAGCAACAATGGGCGCGGCTCGCCGCATGGGTAGGTTACCCGCTACATTGCTGGACAAACTGAGAGTTTGAAGGGTCATTCCCTGCCCCACACTGAGACATGAGTTGAGAGACTTGTGGTGTCACCCTGGGTAAGTGACTTAGGTCGAAGTGTGCCTCTGTCCACCCAGCAGTAAAATGGATACCTGGTATGATACGATGGTAGTCTAAATTTGAACCTTGAGCGCCTGACAGGCGACCGGTTGTAATCTCCTTAGGGAGTATTCTGTACTCGTTGACCAGGGTAATATGTCGGTCGCGCCATGAGCAGGTATTAGTACCTGGAGGTAGCGCATTCTAAATATCCCCATTATTATTATTATTATTATTATTATTATTAAATACATGTACAGAAACCGAAACTACACGTCTCATTTACATGCACAGCGGTTATATGAGCCATTAATCATTATCCAAAATTACGTGTGACAAGTTGACGAGTGTCAAGCGCGGTCCATTGTCCGGTTTCCGATCAGAAATCACTACTTTAACTTCATATCGCCACTAAACAGAATACTGTCAAAATGGTAAGTTTCTGCAAAAGTCAGTTTTACTCGATACAATATCACCATCTATTACGGTAGTATTGTTCCAACACAATAGATGCTATAGATGTTTCTTTTAGCATGCAGTCAGTGTGGATATTGCGCTTCTGGTACACTCAGCATCACTATGAACTAGATCGTACCTCAATAGAGAAACAACAGCTCCTGTAAAGTAACACAGAACACTTTATTGAAGTATTCGGTATACAACGAGGACAGGAAATGTTCAACAAAATGGACACTTGCAGAAAAGAAAGATGGATACCAATCAGAGATCGAGTAGTTGTGATGTACACTGAGACGATTCTAGAGATGTTGATATAAACTAGCCTTAACTGGGTGTGATGTACGGATTCTGGAGACTTTGAAGTATTCGGTATACGGGAAATGTTCTAAAAAATGGACACTTGCAACATCGTGAAATGAATTCCAATTTACAGATCATAGACTAGGTAGTTGAGATGTACAGATTCTAGAGACATTGACTTAGCATAGCCTTAAGTAGTTGAGATGTACAGATTCTAGAGACATTGACGTAGCATAGCCTTAAATAGTTGAGATGTACATATTCTAGAGACATTGACGTAGCATAGCCTTAAGTAGTTGAGATGTACAGATTCTAGAGACATTGACGTAGCATAGCCTTAAATAGTTGAGATGTACATATTCTAGAGACATTGACGTAGCATAGGCTTAAGTAGTTGAGATGTACAGATTCTAGAGACATTGACGTAGCATAGCCTTAAATAGTTGAGATGTACATATTCTAGAGACATTGACGTAACATAGGCTTAAGTAGTTGAGATGTACATATTCTAGAGACATTGACGTAACATAGGCTTAAGTAGTTGAGATGTACAGATTCTAGAGACATTGACGTAACATAGGCTTAAGTAGTTGAGATGTACAGATTCTAGAGACATTGACGTAGCATAGCCTTAAGTAGTTGAGATGTACAGATTCTAGAGACATTGACGTAACATAGGCTTAAGTAGTTGAGATGTACAGATTCTAGAGACATTGACGTAACATAGGCTTAAGTAGTTGAGATGTACAGATTCTAGAGACATTGACGTAGCATAGCCTTAAATAGTTGAGATGTACATATTCTAGAGACATTGACGTAGCATAGCCTTAAATAGTTGAGATGTACATATTCTAGAGACATTGACGTAGCATAGCCTTAAATAGTTGAGATGTACATATTCTAGAGACATTGACGTAGCATAGCCTTAAGTAGTTGAGATGTACATATTCTAGAGACATTGACTTAGCATAGCCTTAAATAGTTGAGATGTACATATTCTAGAGACATTGACGTAACATAGGCTTAAGTAGTTGAGATGTACATATTCTAGAGACATTGACGTAACATAGGCTTAAGTAGTTGAGATGTACATATTCTAGAGACATTGACGTAGCATAGCCTTAAATAGTTGAGATGTACACTTGGGGGACGGTTGAGACACTTTCAGGTCAGGGCGCACCAGGGCCTGTCACGTGTACACGAGGTTTACAACTGGAATGGTTCTGCAGACATGACGGTAAATGAAGAGAGATATGAGGTCCAGGAAACAGCAGTCAGAGGTCACCATGAGTCAAACAAAACCGATAAATAATCAAGATATACAAACAAACATGACTTATTTACAATGTTAAACATGAATACATATTCGAGGTGTGCATACTCCTGGCGTGGGTATGTGGTATATTCCTCGTCCAGATCAAAGTACAGTTTCGCGTAGAGTAATGGGTCATAACGAGATTAATGAGAGAGGTTGACACGCTTCATTTCGTTGTCATCATTTTGACGAATTCTGCAACAGAAAGGTAAATTGGAGTGTTTGTAACATTGGTAACGTCAAACGTGTATAACACATTGTTTTTGTGTTCATAACAATACTTTTGAGACTTGAAATATCACCTTGTTATGAACAATGATCAATGATTGATGTTTTAACCCTGGTAAATATGATTCAATTTCTATTTTATCTTTAACACAACGTTAAAAAGAGAATATACCTTCATAATTGACTTGTCCATCACCATCGATATCTGCTTCCCTGATCATTTCGTCTACTTCTTCGTCTGTCAACTTCTCACCCAAGTTTGTCATCACATGCCTCAACTCAGCTGCACTGATGAAACCGTTGCCGTCTTTGTCAAACACTCGGAATGCTTCGCGGAGCTCCTCTTCAGTGTCAGTGTCTTTCATTTTCTTCGCCATCATTGTGAGGAATTCTGGGAAGTCTATTGTTCCATTTCCTGCAAGCATACAACACAAAGTTAACATTACGTACTAGGAAGCTAAGTGACCGGCGACTGATATCAATAGGAAGGGTTGTACTTTCTCCCTCACACCTAGTATCATTACTTTATACAGTTATTCATTCACATTTAGCACATTATCATATTCCGTCCAATTGAATTTGTTTCAACATATTCGATTTTGGATACTTTTTGCAACGTAACGGTGTTTATGCTTAAAATGTTTATAATGATGCGATGTGTCAGTCTTTATCTGTGCTATGTTATTTATTTTACCTCATGTTAAAGGGACACCGCGTCGAGAATAAAAATCAGATCATGTGTATTTACCTATGCTGATTAATCTGTCTGCCAACAAGTCACAGACCCCGTATTTCAGACAACTGATGTAATTGCTAATAAATACTACTGCATGTAGACAGTGAAGTGAAGCGTAACTCGTTAGCAGACACTCTTATCAGATTAGTCAGATACAGATGAGACTCATTTTTATCCTCGACGAAGTGTCCCTTTAAGGACGCCGCATCTAAAGCGGACTATCGATTGGACTTATGGTAACTAAACTTCATGAATACTTCAACTTCAACTTAATTATTTGAGAATGTTAAAGGACTAGCTTTTTGCAAACTCCTTTGTACCGTTGAACATTTTACACGTTGATGTATCTATATACAACTTACCATCAGCATCTACTTCGTTGATCATGTCTTGTAGCTCTGCCTCTGTTGGGTTCTGACCTAGTGACCTCATGACGGTTCCTAATTCTTTGGTTGTGATTGTGCCATCACCATCTTTGTCAAAAAGGCTGAATGCCTCTTTAAATTCTGGAAAACATAAGGAAAATGAGGTGAAATTCACAACCATCGCATTTTGATAGAAAATAAGCTAAAACCAACATTCGTTACTTCGAACTGCACAGCGTATTCAGCAAGAATATACCGGCAACTACTTCAGTTGATTGATGTTTGCCTTTATTTACACCAACCAATATATTTCAGATTAAATTGTTAAAGTAAAAGTATTCCAAACAGTGTATTTAAATTTGTATAAATAGGTCTTGTCATGACAATATTGTGCCATGAAACATCAAATTAACGTCTTATTAACTACTGCTACCCACTGGGTGATGTCAGATAGCATTTTCAGTTGTGTGATAGTGAGGTCATCTCAAACAAGCGATATCTACTATGGTGGCCATTTAATTGATGATACATCTGTATATCCAGCACTCACCAAACCACCCTATTCATTATCAAATATGTTACACATATAGTCATATGATCGATTTAAGCTGGTTCTGGACACGAAAGTGGCATTCCCTCAGGTATAGGATCTATGGTTGCCACCCACGCATCGTGCACTACTAAAATACATCGGACCCAAACCCAAACCCGGATTCACATGAGGGTCAATTGAAACCAACCCCTGACATTTGGCAAAGCAGAGAAAGAATTCAATGTTGTACAATTATTCATGAGTTTCTTGTATCAGTGACTGTTGCTATGGCAACCACTGTCTCATATTCATATATGTCTTGATTTTCTACACCTTAAGAAATGAAGAAGAAATTTGATATAATCTTAATGTTGATAAGTATAATTTAAAACATCATCATTTTATTTGAATAATTCATATTCATAAGTAATCAAATACATTCATTGCAACTGAATGCAACTAAAATTATATTTATATTGTCGCTTTATAACTGAAGGATCAAACTTTAATTACAAAAATGTCTTATGCACTCACCAGCGATTTGCTCTTCTGAAAGCTGATCGGCCTGAAGAAGAAGTAGAAAACATGAGAAGTAAGCCAATCAATAGATACTATTACTGCTAAATTAACGATATGAATAATTAATCATTCGCCATGTATAGCATCATAGGTTTTTAGTAAAAATATTTCATTATTTGAAACTGTCTTTTATTTCGTTTATTTTTTCAATATTAATAACAATTTAAGAGGAATGTGTTTTCTGTATTCAACCTAAAAGAATTTTTCAAACACATTCTAAGTTAAACGTCTCGAATGAATCGTATCTATGCACTTTAACAAAACTTGTATATAAAACTTTAGTTAAATATTATCCAACTCTTTCGGATAAACTTTTGGATAAACTGTTGTTTTTTATTTATTCATGTTCATGTTTATTCGAAACTAAAATATTGATAAGTTTCTGCTTGTATGATACACGAATATGTGTATGTGTATATTAAATTGTATAAAACATTGAAAAGGTAATGTTCTGGCATAGTTTTGCAATTACTGGTTGAATGAGCGCTTCGATAACTGGCTACTCAGTTGCAGGACAAAACTTTCTACAAAGTTCTATTCTCTGAATATTTGTTTTTCTTTATAGACAATATATATTAGAATTATCATTTCAAGATTATATTTGGAATTAGAAACAGCTGAAACTAATAACAGTCGAATATTACAGACGGCTTATATCGACGTGCGTAGACGCCACACAAATACATATCAAACAATGTCAGTAAGCGAGCTTTATTAGGGATTATATCTACATGGCAGATACGAGGAGCTCACAACACCCCGTGGGGTCATTTGTCACAGTGTTGACATGTGGTAGGGGGTGAACAACAGCCCTGTCGTGGTCCAACTCTACTTTGTGTGTATAGGGATAGCTTGGTAGTGGAGGTGAAGTGGGAGGATATCGAACAGGACGGGTTACACAGGGGAGGAAGGTTCGAGGGATTTACGAGCTGATTGCTTGACATATGAAGTGTTTGTTAAGTTCAGACGAATACACACTCAATACGTTATCTCCAGACGATCCAAACGAAAGTTATTAAATACAAGTTACTTGTCCTGATGTCAACTCGCCCGATAGCATTTCAAGCTAAGCAACATACATCTACTTATAAGGATCTTATGCCACTATAAGAAGATGCTAATAGGCGAAATTAAAGTCAACTCATTTCCTCTTGTCCATCAAATGTTCAGAAGTGGTATAGTAAACAGTAGCATCACGTACAGTGTCACAATAGCTGGCACACAACATATTAACGAAAGTTATTATATAAGTTTATGATTGTGAAGTTAATTCAATGATCAAACAAATGTAAGACCATATTCTGTGTGAGAACCGCAGGTTGAGCGGGACGACATTGTAAGTCTACACGAGAGTTGCAACATTGCAGCCTAGCTAGTATACTGGTACACATGTTAGTGATCAGCCGAGGTTCTAGGACGCTCGTCACTCATACCACTCTCCCATACTGCTTCACGTCCCCATCTAACTCGGAATATGGGTTAATTTAATATGGAGACAAAATATGATTCTTACCAGCATGTCGAGACTAGGAAGTTGCAGACAGGACGAGCTTCTATAGGGGGGACAATAGCTAGCTTATATACATCTACGAGAGTCGTGGTGACGGGAGCACCCCGCTAGTTAATAAGTTAATTAGTCCTGAATGCAGCCACTAATCATCACTGCACACAGCGACGTGTTGTAATCTTAGCATCGGTTACACATGAACATGGTATGTATATGTAGATGGGGAACCCTGCCTCCATTTGTTACATAGGAACAGGCTGGGCTCATTATATATATTAGTCATCAACATTCGATATTTGTCTCAGGACATATCATTTGTAAATTGATAGGTTTAGGTAATGAATTTCTAAATTAACGCTGCACTAGTAAAATAGTAAAGAATAACGGTTTAGATGTGTATACAATATATATATACTATATATTATGCAGTCATACCGTTAGATACGCGTCTGTTTACTGAATAAATCAAATATATTGAAATGTGACTTTCAAAACAATTATGTCACAACATTTATTTATAATTCACTTATAGGGCGGGTTCAATTTGACTGATGACATTAGTTATTCGTCACATAGTTGCAAATATGTGTTTCGGTACCTGCTGTTCTTACTTAATTAGTAAATTATTAAGATTTAAACATCTATTGTTTAGTTTGTCCGTACATTGGGCTTTCCGGACCTACGGGGTGAACATATTTTGGTTCTTCTTGTAATTCTACACACGGGCTTGTAAGACAGTCTAGAACTAAAGCACAAGGTGATGTTCTCCTAATCTTAGATCAGAACCAAATATCTCTAATACAGCAATAGGAGTGTGTTGTGTTCATTGACTTCAGTGTAGTCTTCTCACATCATTCAAACACCGGAACCAGAATAGCTGCACACCTGAATGTTGAATAGTTGCTGATGACAGATTTTGGTTACATGTAGTCGTGTGGGAGTCTGGCCTACTGGCCATCTTAAACCAATACAAGATACATTCAGTTACTTCTTTGTCTAGAAAACATGACTATCTATATTATTTATCTTAATTGTGACTCTTCACATATAATGAGGTTTTCCAACCACTTACTCTATATGTATGAATAAATGATGGATATTTCTTTCTAGAATCGTGTATGAAACATGAGAAGACGTCCTGACTGATATACTCGCCCAGCTCAAGAAGCTAGTGCACATTTCCCTGGGAGGAGGGGATAAATCGAGTCAATTATCGTTTACATAACATGTTGGGTTCCAAGCATCTCACTTTGAAAATAATTCAAAATATACATAAATGAGCTATATATATATAGTGCAAATAGTTATAGTTCAGATTCTATATACATGAGCTATATGTATAATGAAAATAGTTAAGATTCTATATAAATGAGCTATATGTATATTGCAAATAGTTCAGAATCTATATAAATGAGCTATATGTATATTGCAAATAGTTCAGAATCTATATAAATGAGCTATATGTATATTGCAAATAGTTCATAATCTATATCAATGAGCTAAATGTATATTGCAAATAGTTCAGAATCTATATAAATGAGCTAAATGTATAGTGAAAATAGTTCAGAATCTATATCAATGAGCTATATGTATATTGCAAATAGTTCAGAATCTATATAAATGAGCTATATGTATATTGCAAATAGTTCAGAATCTATATAAATGAGCTATATGTATATTGCAAATAGTTCAGAATCTATATAAATGAGCTATATGTATATTGCAAATAGTTCAGAATCTATATAAATGAGCTATATGTATATTGCAAATAGTTCAGAATCTATATAAATGAGCTATATGTATATTGCAAATAGTTCAGAATCTATATAAATGAGCCATATGTATAATGAAAATAGTTCAGAATCTATATAAATGAGCTTTATGTATATTGAAAATAGTTCAGAATCTTTATAAATGAGCTATATGTATTTATTACTCAACCGTGGTGAGATCACTCATTAGATAACAATGAGTTGTTTACACACATATGTGATACCACCGATTGGTGTCGTAACGTCATAATCGGTGCGTGACGTCATAGTCGTTTTTGGTTGACGTCACAATGTTAGCCGCGCGACTGCAATAGCGGGTGGACTATTTGCAAGTGAGCGTCACTAACAACGATTTTCTTGCAATTCAGCGCTATTTACATCATTGAGTAATAAATAAAATACTAAACTCGCTTTCGCTCGTTAAAATACCAAACCATTCACTCGTTTCATAAACATGTTATCAAACGGGACATCGTTTAGTATTCTACATATTGCAAATAGTTCAGAATCTATATAAATGAGCTATATGTATATTGCAAATAGTTCAGAATCTATATAAATGAGCTATATGTATATTGCAAATAGTTCAGAATCTATATAAATGAGCTATATGTATATTGCAAATAGTTCAGAATCTATATAAATGAGCTATATGTATATTGCAAATAGTTCAGAATCTATATAAATGAGCTATATGTATATTGCAAATAGTTCAGAATCTATATAAATGAGCTCTATGAATATTGAAAGTAGTTCTATTTCAGAATCATCCTATATAAATGAGCTATATGTATACAACAACTAGTTCAGAACCTATATACATGAGATTTATGTACATTGAACATTGTTCAGAATCTATATATAAATAAGAGTCCAAATCGATAAGCTATACGTATGTTGAAAATTCAAACATAAGTTTGAATATGACATTAATTCAGTGTTTTAGCTTCATTATTCTGACATGATTTTATTGTTTTACTCTTGTTTTCAAAGAATCATGAATCATAATGGAAATATGTATTCAATAGATCTTTGATAGATGAACTGAATACAGATTTGGTAGATGTAATAAATACAATCATATTGGTTAGGTTATTGAATACAAACTGTGTAGATGAATTGTATTCATATATGATAGATAGATTGAAGGCATATTCGATAGATTATTGAATGAATATTGGGTAGATACATTGAATAGAGATGTGATAAATATATTGTATGCGTATTGTGTTGATGTAGTCAATATATATATATGTGTACATATATATATATATATATATATATATATATATATATATATATATATATATATATATATAGAAAAGAGTAAACATCAGATGGGTTTGACTGGATCAATCTTGAAACGACTCATGTTTATTTTTATATATATATATATATATATATATATATATATATATATATATATATATATATATATATCTATATGATAGATACATAGTATTCTTAAACGATCGATTTATTGAATGAATATTGGGTAGTTATGTTGAATGCATATTGGATAGATGAATTGAATGCATATTGTGTAATTGTATAGAATGTATCGATTTGGTAGATGTATTGAATATTAGTTTGAACATGGCCAACGTTGGATAAGAATTATATAGATGGCCCAAGTTGAATACTTATTATATAGATGGCCCAAGTTGAATACTTATTATACAGATAGCCCAAGTTGAATACTTATTATATAGATGGCCCAAGTTGAATACTTATTATAAAGATAGCCCAAGTTGAATACTTAGTATACAGATGGCCCAAGTTGAATACTTATTATATAGACGGCCCAAGTTGAATACTTATTATATAGATGGCCCAAGTTGAATACTTAGTATACAGATGGCCCAAGTTGAATACTTATTATATAGACGGCCCAAGTTGAATACTTATTATATAGATAGCCCAAGTTGAATACTTATTATATAGATAGCCCAAGTTGAATACTTATTATATAGAAGGCCCAAGTTGAATGCTTATATATAGATAGCCCAAGTTGAATACGTATTATATAGATAGCCCAAGTTGAATACTTATTATAAAGATAGCCCAAGTTGAATACTTATTATAAAGAAAGCCCAAGTTGAATACTTATTATATAGATAGTCAAAGTTGAATACTTATTATATAGACGGCCCAAGTTGAATACTTATTATAAAGATAGCCCAAATTGAATACTTATTATATAGATAGCCAAAGTTGAATACTTATTATATAAATGGCCCAAGTTGAATACTTATTATATAGATAGCCCAAGTTGAATACTTATTATATAGATGGCACAAGTTGAATACTTATTATATAGACGGCCCAAGTTGAATACTTATTATAAAGATAGCCCAAGTTGAATACTTATTATATAGATAGCCAAAGTTGAATACTTATTATATAGACGGCCCAAGATGAATACTTATTATATAGACGGCCCAAGTTGAATACTTATTATATAGATGGCCCAAGTTGAATACTTATTATATAGATAGCCCAAGTTGAATACTTATTATACAGACGGCCCAAGTTGAATACTTATTATATAGATGGCCCAAGTTGAATACTTATTATATAGATGACCCAAGTTGAATACTTATTATATAGACGGCCCAAGTTGAATACTTATTATACAGATGGCACAAGTTGAATACTTATTATACAGATGGCCCAAGTTGAATACTTATTATATAGATGGCCCAAGTTAAATACTTATTATATAGATGGCCCAAGTTGAATACTTATTATACAGATGGCCCAAGTTGGATACTTATTATATAGACGGCCCAAGTTGAATTTTTATTATTAGATGGCCCAAGTTGAATACTTATTATATAGATAGCCCAAGTTGAATATGTATGTGTGTAGACAGTAGATTGTTCAGGCTGAATGTTTGTATGTAAATAGGGGGCTGTCTATCAGGTGTGTGACTCGAATTCCTGTAGAAGGAAGCATATTGGTTATAATCTGTGGACAACTCTTGGGGTTGGCATCTTCTACATATCTATTTGAATTCTAACATCTGTCTAAAGTTCTTCACTACACTGAGACGTATGTAGATCACTGCATGTACTGCATGGGTTAGATGTGGTGGATACCGATGTAGATCACTGCATGTACTGCATGGGTTAGATGTGGTGGATACCGATGTAGATCACTGCATGTACTGCATGGGTTAGATGTGGTGGATACCGATGTAGATCACTGCATGTACTGCATGGGTTAGATGTGGTGGATACCGATGTAGATCACTGCATGTACTACATGGGTTAGATGTGGTGGATACCGATGTAGATCACTGCATGTACTGCATGGGTTAGATGTGGTGGATACCGATGTAGATCACTGCATGTACTGCATGGGTTAGATGTGGTGGATACCGATGTAGATCACTGCATGTACTGCATGGGTTAGATGTGGTGGATACCGATGTAGATCACTGCATGTACTGCATGGGTTAGATGTGGTGGATACCGATGTAGATCACTGCATGTACTGCATGGGTTAGATGTGGTGGATACCGATGTAGATCACTGCATGTACTGCATGGGTTAGATGTGGTGGATACCGATGTAGATCACTGCATGTACTGCATGGGTTAGATGTGGTGGATACCGATGTAGATCACTGCATGTACTGCATGGGTTAGATGTGGTGGATACCGATGTAGATCACTGCATGTACTGCATGGGTTAGATGTGGTGGATACCGATGTAGATCACTGCATGTACTGCATGGGTTAGATGTGGTGGATACCGATGTAGATCACTGCATGTACTGCATGGGTTAGATGTGGTGGATACCGATGTAGATCACTGCATGTACTGCATGGGTTAGATGTGGTGGATACCGATGTAGATCACTGCATGTACTGCATGGGTTAGATGTGGTGGATACCGATGTAGATCACTGCATGTACTGCATGGGTTAGATGTGGTGGATACCGATGTAGATCACTGCATGTACTGCATGGGTTAGATGTGGTGGATACCGATGTAGATCACTGCATGTACTGCATGGGTTAGATGTGGTGGATACCGATGTAGATCACTGCATGTACTGCATGGGTTAGATGTGGTGGATACCGATGTAGATCACTGCATGTACTGCATGGGTTAGATGTGGTGGATACCGATGTAGATCACTGCATATACTGCATGGGTTAGATGTGGTGGATACCGATGTAGATCACTGCATGTACTGCATGGGTTAGATGTGGTGGATACCGACAGAAAATGGATAAAATGGTAGCCTACATAATATAGATGGTGTGAATCCCTAAACAGAAAATCCGATTACATGTCCATGTTAGGATATGAATTGTACCTACGAACACTACAGTAACGGCGAATGTTTAGAAAAGTAATGCATGCTTCGTTGGATAGCTGCTGAATGTCTTCAATATGAAAACGCCAGTGCCAGCAATGGATAAGAAAAATAGTTAACTTCTTTGAGCAATGAGAATGCCTAAATTAGATGTAGATATAGGTAGTATATATAAATTCTGACTTGACGCAGGTCAATTGAAGGTGTACCCTGGATTGAATATAGCAGATGTAGGTCAGATAAGCAGTTTCCAGGTAGCACATGCCTACAAAGTAACTGAAGTAATGCCGACTTCAGGTGAGTGTAAGTAGACCATTCGATGTCTAATTTATGTAGAAAATTCGATGCCTACTTAAGGTAGAATATTTTATGTCTACTTGAGGTACATCATTTCAGGAGGTAAAACAATGGGTTCGTGTCTGCATGAAGGTTAATTGAACGACGCATAAAATAAATAGAGTGTTCACAATGTGGGTGAATAAATTGAATATCTGTTAAAACTGTGAAAGCACACTTCTGGCATTTCCTTATTACTTCGATTAGTGAATACTTTGTAGATGTAGGATTTACTGCAATTCTGATCATCCATAAAATACCGCTGTCTTTGATTTGATAACTGTATTATATTATATGATTATAATACAGTTAAAATATACAGTCTGTACTTACCCTGGGTACGTTTAGTGAATGCATGACTTAAGAAAGTCCAGCATTTAATTGGCTAGATAAAATTAAATCTGAACGTTGTTAGAAGCATCTATAGGGCTTACTGAGGTTGATGAAATACTGGCATGGGTTTCACCTAGTAAAATTTATGTATCGAATGCATTCGACACTGGCCACAAATAATTCAATACGTGTTCTGAATTTTAGAGAATATGTTCTTCCCCATTTTAAGGGTTGATATCAAATATTAACGCAACAAATGAATACAAGCTATTGATTTTGAAACAATGAATAATTCAAATGTAGTTTGCTTAACCACATATCTGTTATTTGTAAACCATTACTAACAAACATTCACAACAAACCAAGTAACATTGAACAACGCCAACTGTATCTCGTCCCAAAGCTGTCCCCGTCATAGTTGTCTACGTAACTCCAAACCAGGTATAACTGTGTCCAGTGTACACTTTATAACTGTGTCCAGTGTACACTTTATAACTGTGTCCAGTGTACACTTTATAACTGTCTCCAGTGTACACTTTATAACTGTGTCCAGTGTACACTTTATAACTGTGTCAAGTGTACACTTTATAACTGTGTCCAGTGTACACTTTATAACT